>JBBJLR010000139.1:22688122-22732811 GCA_037577145.1 Brachypetersius gabonensis
TGAATAAAAACCTTTTTTTGTGAGGAATAACAGTCAATTGCTTGCTCATTTTAAGAGGCCTTTCATGTTGCATAACCTACTATTGAAATAGTTGTTTAAAAAGTTGTTTTAAAGTATGATTTTATCCGATTAATCGATTAAAAAAAAAAAAGACAGAATACTTGATTCCAAAAATATTGCGATAGTTGCAGCCCTACTTGGTATAATCCTGACACTTGACGCATGAAGTGACCAGGTGTCAAAAAATGCAGGCAAAAATTTCTAAAGCACATGAAGAAAACAGAAGGAAACAATCAATCAGCCTGGCCTGCCTTAAATTTACTGACCTTCGCGGGATTGCTGTGGAGAAGATAATGTGACCTCAAGTCGTTCTGGCAGTTTGAGTAAGCCATGCCCAGTCCCATTCCCGTGCCAAATGCAATTGGCGATGTCCGGCCTGTGTGTACAGTTCAAATACAGTAAGTATTCATCATAAATAAACAGAAGGAATGCAGTTCAAGACTGACTGGGAATACTCACGTTTAAAGAATACAACTGAGAAGACGATACCTAGACCAAGACCAGCTCCTACAGAGAGAAAAAATTAAATATAAGAATCAGACAAGGAGACTGGTAGCAGACATGGCAACACAGTAGGGTACCTCCATTATGACGTAACGTGAAATAATGACACACTCCCCATTTGACAGGATTAGATGTGTAATGGGCCAATAACCTTTCCAATAGAGAAGTTACTGTACACGCACACCTCAGACCACCACAGCCTTAAATGTCCAACATCTAATTACGCGTGGTAAGGAAAAATGATCCGAATCTGGTGTTGAAACTTTTTTGATGAAGTTCTGCCAATAACAGAGTATATAGCATTTTTATACCTTCACGTTCAAATTTACAAACGGCTTAAACATCAGTACTCACAAAAGGCTAAAATTCTCTAATAAGTTACAAAATAAACAGTATTTATGAGTTAAGAACAGACTTGGTAGAAATTAAGCCTTTATGTCTTTAAAGGTTTCTCCCACATGCCCTTGCTGTTTTTTTCATGCCACTATCAGTCTTGGCTTGCTCTTTTCAGCCCTTCAGCTCCTCAAGATGTTAAACTGAACTGAGTTTTGGTCATTTCGGGTTTACACTAAGTTAGCTTTGCTGAGGCTTTGCTCCCTCAGTGCTAAACACTTTAGAAAGATGGAACAGTCTTTCTTCTGGTTCCATCTGTCCCAGTGTTTTCCAAAACCAGTTTTCATCAACCACTTTTTTTTTAAGAGCCATTGTTGGACCCTGGTTTAGCTGCTTTAGGACATGGTATGTTGTTAAAAAAGGCTCACTGAATAAAACTGAAGTGAATTTGGTCATTTCAGGTGTATGCTAAGTTAGCTTTAGCTCCACAGCTCACTGACCCAGCCTTGTAGAAGCTAGCTAACCCAAAGCTAACCACTTTAGAAAGAAATAACAGTCTCTCCTATGGTCCCACGGTCTTCTCAAACCTCTTACCAACTTTAATAGCACAGTCCGCAAGGCAGCGGTCCCATTTCTGGCCCAGTTCCTTCTCAGACATGTTCAGACGGACGGGGTTAGCAGGAGGAGTCCTGTTGACTTTGAATCGGGAGGCTAAGCTGTCATTTTTTCCCCTTTCTCGCCTCCAACAGGAGCGCTAGCACCACCTGCAGGACAGGCGTGTGGAGAACGCAAAGATCAACTCTACATCCAGCAGAAGTACAGTAAGTGTAAAGTGTCCTTTTCTCGTACCTGAACACACAACACCACCGCACACAGTGTGAACTGCACAAAAATCGTTTCTGCATTGAACCCATTCACCCAAGTGAAGCAGCAGGCAGCCAGGGGAGCAGTGTGTGGGGACGGTATCTTGCTCAAGCACACCTCAGTGGTGCCACTGGCAGTCCTGGGTTTCAAATCTACATCCTTTTGATTAGGGGAGAGTGGGGTGAGTTGTGCCAGTTTTTACTTAAACTGACTTTAAAGTGAGCCCATGACAGTAATGCTTCCAACTCTTCGGAGAGTGATCTGTGCGGCAGAACCGTCTGCAGGTCTGTTTTCCCTTCTCTGCAGGACATTTACACCAAGAGATGTTGGTCCAGAGCAGTTCGGACTCATCCCACCCCAGTAATGGACTGTTTCAACTTCTGCAATCAGGTAAAAGGTTCTGTACCATCACGGCCAAAACAAAGAGACTCAAGAGGAGCTTCTATCCTCAGGCCATCCGAGTCCTGAATCAGAACATGCCCCCACTCCCCCTATAACATAACTACCACAAGGGACTCATAATATATTCATTTCCATAGGAATATATCATGCGCTTAAATATTCCATTTGCACATTGTATGCACTGCTGCTACATTTATATAATTACATATTAAAAATGAATTTTTGCCTATTGCTTACGTTTTTATCCATAACTTGTGGTGCTCCTTGTTATTTACTTTTAGATTTGTGTTTTAGAAATTTTCAGATTGTGTTTAAAATTTTGAATTGTACTTACATTAGGACTTATAGCTTCTTACTTATACTTATATCCTTACTTTATTTTGTGTCTTAGAAAATTGCATTTTTTCTACTTATTGTCTATAATGTTTGCACAGTCAAAAGGTGCAGTTCAGGATTTCACTGCGTGTTGTACCTGTATGACTTTGTATGTGAGAGAATATTGAATCTTGAATTAATACCAATCACTTTGGATCTGAAATATAGTATTTAAGAAATATAGCTGTAAAAAGTGGTCTTGTTGCACAACTTGCCCTCTGTGCGGGGTACGTTGTGCCATAAGCGAGAATACATTGGGGTAAATTGTGCCATTGATTATTGAAGTTAAACAGTAGATTTTGATCTCAGAATCTGTAATGCTATATAAAAGCTAGACAAATTCAATACAAAATTGCTAATTTAAGGTTTATTTAAAGTTATTTTACAACATCAAAGGCCAAGAACTCCCCCATGCTGTGCCTATTAAAGGCAGTAGCTCTACCAAGAGTGGTTGCTTCAGGAGTGTGGCATGACAAATGGTGGCCACAAACCAATCACATCCTAGGAAAGATTAAATGTTTCTTAGCATTATTAGCATATCTCTCAATTTGTCCCTTATTGAGACATTGCAGTTTACGAGTCGAAGCTATATGCTCTAAATAAGTACCCAATTTTGCTTCTGTGTGAACTATCTGCATGGTGATAACTGATCATGAGCATTTCCTGGGGAAATAATTATTAATGTTCCCAATGACTTTTTCTTAATAAATGCACACTTAACCCAAACTGCTTTTTCCTCTTTGTTCCAGTTGGCAGGTCCCATGAAAAGCCAGTTCACAGCAGTTCAAAGCCAGACACAGCTGCTAGTGCCTTTATATGTTCTACCAGCTCTTTCTTCATGTTAATTAAAGACTTGATTGGCAAGTTATTTTATATCCTGGCCTGAATTCTTTTCCATTTATCGTTTTAATGTCATCCTGCATATGTTCACCTGAAGAATGAACTTCACCGTCTCCACTTCTTTCCCTGTTCTGTCATTTCCTCTAAAGTTTTCTTTGAAAGGCAAAGAACAGGTTTTTTTTTTTGGTTTTTTTTTACTTCTATGTGCTCATCTTTCATGCAATGAGGCTCTTTTTTGCCTCATAAAACGAGTAAAACGGCTGACTCTTCAAAAAAATGTGCTCACACGACCAATTTCTTCTGATTCCCTAGAAATAGTGGTCGACACAAAGTCCACCCTGGCACAAATCACCACACTTCCCCCTACAGGGGCTACTCCCTAACCACCAGGGACACAAGCACCACCTGCCAGACAGGTGTGTGGAGAACTTCTCATCCATTTTACACTGTCATTGTCAGTCCTGGGATTCAAACCCACCACCTTCTGTATTATTAAACAAATGTATTATAAAATATCAAAACAGTAATTACAGCAGCATACTCAGTAAAAAGTAGAAATATATGCTTAAGTGCATACAAATTATATTCACACAGTCTACCAAATGATTGTAATGCAACAGTAAACAGTACTGAGAGACTGAATCTTTTTTCAGGAATCTTGGTCAACTGTTTAAGACTACAGTAAAAAAAAAAAAACTTGGCTCTTTGCAAAAGAAGTATGAAAAAATGAGGTTTGGCTCAAAATTTTTGCACATAAATATTTTCTGAAATTTTGTGTACATGTGTTACTCAACAAAAGTCCAGGTGGTTGTTGCAATGTTTATTAAATCAAGATTTATACACAAACAATTAAATCTCACGTTTTTGACATATGTAGATAATAAAAAAATAACAACTGTGACAAACAATTACCTGAGGTGATAATACAACCATCTAATAAAAGCACCTGCATAACGCTACGAGGATGACATTAAGCATAGACTTGGGCTAAAATACATCATCAGTCCATCCTTTCTATCGGCGAGGCCAAGACCTAATCAGTGTCAGGAACCCCAGCACCATGTGCCTTACTTCTAGATTAAAGTTCACTCTTATTATTATATTCATCCTGAAACACATTCCATGGTCTTGTTGCCATTTTTAGGACCCAGAACAGTACTGGGCACAGACATCACTGCACCCAAATGTATGCAGGGACTAGCAAACCTGAACCACTGAAGAAATTCTTTGTATTAATTAAAAGCTACTACATGCCAGTCAAAAAGTCATGATTTGGCTACATTTTAAAGAATCATTTTAAAAAATCTAATTTGAATGATAAAACAATCTGTTCTATCATGGAATCTTGCAAAAAATATTTAATTCTCCAGAAATACTTCAAAAGGGGAATGTACAGGTAAATACAGGCTCATTTACTGGCCTTTATTGTTGAGAGCAGTGTTAGAAGCACTTACTGGCTGCTCTTAGGAGTCAACCTTAAGAGCATCCACTAACCTCTGTCCTTGTAGTCAAAAACTACAGTGTTTCTTTTCTTGAAAGGTTTCTGGTTCATATTAAACGATGAAGCCTCATAGGCACCTTATGGGTAGGATCAGCTAAAATGCTAATTATAAACACCAACAGGAAACTAACGAAATGTTGAAAATATGTAGTATATATGTAGACACACTGCTGTATATATGCCAAAACAGCACAATCTGAAGAATTTCTGGAGTGTAGAATAATTTTACAAGGCACTGTTATTCTAAAACTATGCTAAAGTTCATTTCAAAGAGGTGGAAGGCAGAAACCAAAGTAGCTGACACACTGACGGGCTATATAATGGCAACTGATGAGGGGATGCTGTGTTTTTCCTGAGGAAAAAAGTCTACCTCTTCCATTTCGTGGCTGGAAAGTGCAGCAGTGGGCAGCAGGAGGTTCCGGTTACACTGGGTCAGCAATAGTAATAAACCACGACACAGACGTGACTTTACAGGTGTCCTGAGAGTGAGATGGTACAATGGAAATTGCACTGAACTGTGTTCGCAAGACATCATTCCTTGTCAGCAACTTTGGATTTAGACTCTGGGTTGGGTTGGCTGATCTCTTCTCTGTGTGGTTTCAAGGTGTTCTTACTAATGGCCAGCAGATCCCGCAGCTCCTTGTTTTCAATCTGAATTAAGAAGAAAATTCAAGACGTTTTATCAACAACTGCTTCCATGCTATTAAAGAACACAGCGACCAAATAGTTAATTTGTTATCAACTACCTCGTAAAAACTGACACTTAACATGGAATACCTTTAAATGTCAGTCATCTTCCTAATTTGTTAAGATTTAAGTCATATAGAGTGATTTAACGTGAAATGCTTCATTCTAAAGCAACTCAGCGAGCCAGATTTGTTCACAGATGATATGAGGATAGGATCCGGACTTCTGAAGTGTTTAGTGCCCCTAAAAGCTCCCTTACAGAAAGTCGTTCAATGAAATGGTTACAAATATGCTGCCAGAAAAGTTCCCTTGATTTTGTTAGTAATAATATGCCTATAATTGTGTAGAAGACCTGGTTCCTATTACAATCACTGTAATATGTCAGTAAGTGTTTTCTATAATGCACCACTTCACATGAACACACTGAAAAAAAATCAGTTATTAAATTATGCAGAGATGTGGAATGTTAATACTTTTACAAAGACATGGACTAATTCATTACCTCCAATTGAGCCAGTCTTTCTTTCACAGAGCAGTAATGCTGGTCATCCACCTGTACAGCTCTACGCATCACCTGGCCCATCTCGCATATCCGCTCCAGCTGACTCTGCACCTCCTATACCAATGGGTATATGGCAGTAAAGACAATGAAATAAAAGCCAGATATCACATTTCTAGCCAAATAGACACTCACCTTGGCATGGTCCTCGTGAAGGCTGAGCACAGGCTTGGTGTCCAGCTCCTTCTTTCCCATCATCAGCTGAAGCATTTGCTTGCGGTATCGACCCATGATCAACTCCAAAGCGTACTGGTGCTCTTCCAAAGAAAGCCAAAGCTCTGGGGTACAACAGGAGGAAAGGGTGATAAGTGATCAAAGAACTATATGTTCTAAGATTACGTATTATGTTATCACAAATGTATATTATAAGTAATTAAGTTAAGCATGCCTCTGTTCTCTTGCTGGAGTTCTTTGATTTGGGAATTCTCCTGGGACAGCAGAGCGTGGGGTTTACATTTAGACAGCTCCTGGTATCCTGTGCTTTCCTCTATGTACTGAAGGAATGGAATAAACATCACGTCAGGAGTTCCTTTACAACTAATCAATCCCTTCCAGAGCAAACCAGTGTGATATTTAGCATCAGTTTACAAAAGAATTGGGAGGCCTGACCATTACACCAACAGGGACTTCAATGACATTTCACTGAACGACATAAGACTTTAATATGGAGTTGGTCCCCTAATTGCAACTATAACAGCTTCCACACTTCTTGGAAGGCTTTACACAAGATTTTGGAGTTTCTGTGGGAATTTGTACCCATTAATTCTGTAGAGCATTTAGGAGGTTAGGCACTAATGTTAGAAGGTCTGGCTCACAATCTCTGTTCCAGTTCATTCTAAAGGTGCTGGATGGGGCTGAGACCAGGGCTCTGTGCAGGCCCGTCAAGATGTTACATACCGAACTCCAACTATTACTTTATGAACATACTGGAATAAAAAGGGGCTTCTGCAAACACCATGTCCACAAAGTTAGAAGCATGACATTGACCAAAATGTCTTGGTATGCTGAAGCACTAAGATTGCACTTCACTGGAAGTAATGGCTCTAGTCCAAAGCCTGGAAAAAAGACGTGTCCCAATATTTTGTCAATATAGTGTATATGGCTTCTGATACCAATTTAAGACTTCAAAGGACCCATATGATCGGAAAACAATGTATTAGTACAGGTACAGCTAACTGTTGATATGATTAAGATCCAATCTTTACGGGCCTACCTTGTCAGGGAGAGCGTTTCCCACCTCCCTCATACTGTGGACTCTCTGGCTCAGGGTGCTGGACTGCTCGATCAGACTCTCTGCAGCCGTGTCGTGCTCTTTCAGTCTCTCCAGCAATGTCCGAGCGTCTGATAGCACCTTTTCAAGGGTGCACGACATGATCGCAGGAGTGTAAAAAGCAGAATATGTGACTTAGGATTTGTTTTGGTTGATGCTGCTCCACAAACTTACTGTAAACACTGGAATGAAGCTGCTACTAGCTAGATGCACACTGTGTTTAATTAAAAGCTCTGTATAACACCATTGGCAGCATACTGACTATTTTCAGTCCTGATCTCATTAAGATCACCGACCTTGTATGATTTAATATCATAAAAACACAGCAAATACAAAAACTAAACCTGTAGAAAAGCTAAACCACGACCGCGCATGCTCCGTTCGCATTTCCGCCTCTCTTGCCGGTGAAATGAGACTCGGCTGATCTGGGACCAGCCCATTTTCCTCAGACAAAATATGGACAAAAGTATTGGGACACGTCTGATTCTAGGCTTTGGGCTAGGCCCCTTACTCCAAGTGAAGGGCAGTTCAGCATACCAAGACATTCTGGACAACGCCATGCTTCCAAGGTCCATAAATACAGGGTTAGATGAGTTCGGTGTTCTGACCTTAACACCTTTGGGATGAGCTGCAACAGAGATTGCGAGTCAGACCTTCTAACATCAGAGCCTGACATCATCAATGCTCTATAGCATGAATGGGCACATAATTTCCCCAGAAGCTCCAAAATCTTGTGGAAAGACTTTGAAGAAGAGTGGAAGCTGTTAGCTGCAAAGGGGGACCAACTCCATATTAAAGTTTACGTAATTGAATTCAAAATCACTGAAGTCCCTGTTGATGTAATAGTCAGGTCTCAGTACTTTTGCCCATATCATGTATATGCATAGGTACATGTTGCTTCCTAGTTTGACCGCGACACTTTGATGATTTTAAAAAATAAAAAATAAAAAAGTTATTTTTTAATTTATGTAAAAATTAGAACAGCAAAAACATCTATGCAAACATAACATTATTTTAATACACACTTGTGTTGAAAATAAAATGACCAAAGGAAAAATGAACTACTAACAGTAAAAAAAAAACCCTTTTCTCTTAGCTTAAATCAGATAATGAATATTATGATAATGGAAAATATGGGAAAGATTAAACTAATCCTAAAAAGGGGGTTTTAAAGGTCAGTAGTTTATTAAACAAGATACAAAGTTATATTTTGGTTATGTAATTACTGTGGTATGACAATCTTTTTCATTTTGTAATTTTAATTTATTTTAGTTTAGCCTCCAAGTACCCGCAACCCTAGTAAGGATTACAGATGTTTCAAGTTTTTTGAAGAACACTGACATATTCTTATCTTTTCAAAATAAATTCAATTATGTGTGAGCGCAACTCCTAATAATGTATCCTGCTGGGAGAGTTGAGTGGTCAGTAGAGGGCGCGATTGTACAGCTTTCGTTTTAAATCTGCCAGCAGCTTTTCCTTAAACTACATTAATCTGGCCTGACATTCCTGAGTTAGAGGGCAGATCGCAGATCAGAATTCTGTCCATTTAAGACAATGGCCTATTCTAGATCAGCTCTCCTACACCTTCTGTGGTTTGTGAATACAGTCTCAGTTTACTTATCACCCCATAGTGATGACCTTTCAGAAGAAAAGAAACCAATGTGATAAATATTTTATTTACAGCCCATCATATCCAGTTAAGACAGCTGGTAAGGCATCTAACAGTCTATGTCAGTAAATCATAAATCTATTAAACAATATAAAAGCCTCAAAAACATACATCAGCTGACAGACATTAGGTTACAGAAATATCTATAAAAACGGGAATACCAAACAGTAAGACTAAACAGTAATTAACTTTGTCCAGTAAAGAGACCCAAAATCCTACTTTATATTACACTGGGTAGGAGAAAAGTTGAGTGAGTGGTGAAAAACCTTCATCACAATTAGACTTCTATAAATCCGCTGCTTTAAACTCCACCTTGCTAAAGAATCCTGTAAGCTGAGCAGTGGTATCAGAAGTATCAGTATACAGGGTGACTCCACCGCTCAGTGAGGCAGCAGATCCCTTTTCCCACCAGCTGCCGTGGGGCATTCATGTGGACGGAGCTTGCAATGGCCATGGGTGTGGCGAATGTTGGTGCGTGATGCTCGAGCGAAGCAGGAGGCCAGAGACCTGGAGCTGCAGTCACAGGAGCCATCCTGCAAAGGGAGAGATTTGGTGTCAAAATGTTCAGTTAACAAATAAACTGCTGAAAACAAAACTTTGTTCCTTTAAGAGGATTTCTCCTTCTATTCCAAGGTACAGTTCTTTTAAATGGAACCATTTCACAAAGAATGACCTCTGAGTTTCTAGAATTAGATTCTAGAATTAGATACTAATAATACACTTGTATGTATGTTACCTGGGAACGTTAATCCCTTGAAGTGTTTACAATAGTTGAGATCATGTATTCTGAATTATATCTACAAATACACAGATTATAACTGGACTAATTATATAGCAGAATTTTTTTATTTTTTTTCCCAGTACAAATATAGAAACCTCAGCCAATTCTGATACTGTTCCAAAATTTTTCCCATTTAAAAACTTCTATTAAGTTTTAAAATGGGCTATTTTTCATTTAAGTGCTTAATTACAGCACTAGACAATCATGCTCAATTATTACAACATTTCTATATTACCAGAGATCCTCACCTCTAGAGTGACAGAACCAAGGCCCTTGTCCTTATTGACGAGTGTCTTGTTGGCTTGGTTTTGACACGGACCCTGGGCTTGTGCCTGGCCAGGCCCTGCCTCATCCTTCTGACCTTGTTTCATAAACCTCCGATTTACAATTTTGGTTACACTGTCGTTCCGGACCAGGGGCACGGCAGGAATCCGAGAAGGAGGACCTTCTGTTTTCTTTAATCTCACTGAACTGACTTGATCTTTGCGCGCCACTGGTGCTTTTTCCTTCATTGGGTTGGGTTTCTCTCCGCGGCCACACACGTTACGGAAAAACTCTTGAACCAGGCCATACTTGTGGATCCCTGCAGACTTGCGGCCAGTGGTCTTATCGCTGCCTCCTACAGATGCTGAGCTTGGTCTTGTGGTGTTGGAGTGACCCCAAGCAGAAGAACCAGAGCTGCATTGTGAAACACTCCATAACCCACGCTCTTTAGGATTCTCCAGTCTGGAGGAACCAGTCAGAGATGAGGAGGAGGACAAGGTAGATGAGGTGAAAGAAGAGGAGGAATTTGAGGAGTTTGAAGAAGAGGTGGACGAAAACGGGGACGAGGCAGAATGTCTCCGCTGGAGTTTGGGTGAAGTAGAACAGGGCGGAAGCCTCTCTGACGGCCCAGGCATTCTCTCTAGAGACGCTGACACTGGCTGGCTGCGGCCCGATACAAATGACGTGACCCTGGGTGACCAGTGTTTTCCTGCATACATATTTCGGGGGCCCTCAGTCTGAAGGCCCACACTGCTCACCTGTGGTGGGGTCTGTGTTTGGGTGCCTGTGCTGATCACTGCCACGATAGAGCTCCCTGACTCCCTTCCCCTCCTCCTTTCTGGAGTGCCGGGGTGAGATGAGTGCAGCACACTAGCTGTCATTTCCTTCATATCATCACTCATGTTGGCCGAGACCTCCAAAGGGAAGCGGAAGTGAGATGGAGATGAAATTCCATGAGGCTGGAAACCAGAAAAAGACCTGGATCTAGTGGCTGCAATGGGACCTCTCTTTATCGCACTGTGGCACTCCAGAGGTATAGTACCAAGCCAGTTGTCATAGACAGTGGATGGATCACCACTGATATGTTGAGATGTAGGAAAGTGACAGTTTTGTTCTGGCATCTGCTGAAGCTCCTCACACTCATCCTCATCTTCTATTGTCACAGCGCTTAGGTGGATTCTGCGGGCTGATGGAGGGCTGTAGTATATCCTCAGCATGGTTCTCTCTGGAGCTGTGTGGCATTTCTGAACTGCTTCCTGTTTTACATTCAGTCCAGGGAAGCTGGGAGACATGATGGGACAGTCCCAGGTCTTACATGGATCTTCTCTGTCCATTTGAGCTGCTTCTTGACTGATGTATAACCAGTTCTTGTTGGACAGCCGTGCTGGTTGACCAGCTTTAGCACTCATCCTATGAAGGAATCATATTCTGTTAGACATACCTTAGTGCGACATTATGGCTCATAGACTCCATGGTGAGTCCTATAAAAAGTGAACCATAGGTCACCATCCATCAAAAAAGCATGATTTCACATATATGAGATGAACATATACATTTTAACCAGTAAAACAAAAATGTAGGGAGATGACACTGACCGTTTGGTGTCTTTCTGTGGTGTCTTTAATCCATGGGCCTGTAAACAAATAAAGAATAGAGAATACATTTAGGATTTTTTCTAAAATATACCAGGGTCTAATGTCTTTCAAGTCATAAAAATCTAATTTACATGCATGAGAAACCAAAAATTGTCCAAATTTCAGAGAAAAACATTGTCACTGAATGTTGTGGGCAGCTTACAAGATTAGTTTGTGTTAAGCAGTGTTGGCATAGTAATGGGAGGAAAATGTTTGACTTATTTAGGAGAAATATGTCACAGGGTGAGGGATTACAGTTTGTAAAGTATGCAGGAATGGGACCAGAAACACTTGCAGGTCAAGGAAACACCTCGGATACATTCCAAAGTGATAGGCCTCACAAGTAACTGAATGTTGTAGTCACTCATGACAGATTTTGCTTGTGAATGTCTCTATATAAAATTATGTAATGTATTCCACACTGTGTTCATTCACAGTCAATTTCTTATTTACCTATTTAGTCTCTGTAGTTCTGTATCTGGTGTTAAGCCCTCTCTGCATCCAAAGTCCTGATTGCAGGCAATGTCTGAGCTTGCCCTACTGTGCCACAGTCCCAACAGGGGATTAGCCTAAATTCCACACTTACACACACTCGACTAACCTCTGTTTCCTGAGTGATATTTTGAAACATGGCCAATTGCTAAGTATTATGCAGTTTTATACATAATAATCACTGGTATTAAATATGTAAGTAGCACTGGTAGCAACAGCTACAAGTTCAGCAATAGCAAGCATTATTGGTGGACATATGGAGTGTGACAGTCTGTAGACAGGATCACGAAAGGGATCAAAACTTTAGGAAGGTAAACAAGAACCATGACTGACTACAGGTGAATGGCAAAAGAATGTAGGTTTGTGATCTACAGAAATGTTTTTTTAAAGGTTATTCAAAGAATCAGATCTGTTTCTCATTGATAGAGAAATGTATAATGTAAAACTCTGGGCTTAGAAGGACTTTTGGTCTCAGAAGGAATATTCTGTGATGCTCACATCAGACTGCAGGCATATAAAAAAATGCGGAGAGCACTTCAGTCTAAGCCACGTTCAATGTTGATATTTATACTGCTGTGCATGAATTGTGTTTTATTTTTATTTGTGAAGCTTCTGTTTTGTTTATGTCACCATTTGTGTTTTACCTCAGTTGTCTTGTTTTGTTTATCCCAGTCCTGACGAGCCTGGTTCAGGTGTTTAAGAAGCTCCTGTCTCTCACGCTTCCAGTTACGCTCACACATCTTCAGCTGTCGTGTCAAATCCATGACTGCAGCATAGGACTCAGCTAAAAGGTGCTGAAGCTTCTCCACATGATCCTTCTGCAATGCCATCTTTGTGTCATGGGAACCCTTTGCCCCAGATGCATGCTCCAGCTGTGTGCACAGAAAAAAACTTTAACTTATAATTTCCATACCATTCGAGCATTTGTAAACGCAAGAGCAAAACATAAAAAACAGAAAAATATTTCATTCTGGCTTTTAACCAGCCTGTTCACCACAGCTGCATTCATGGTGGTGTGACTTCTCATTTAAAATAAACATGTATGAGAGGAGCCCCTGTGTAATAAAAGCTCTCACTTTGCAAGACCAGACAGAATTCACAAAATAAAGAAAAAATAAGACTTTGCCGAAGTAAAAAAATAAGCTTGTCAAGAAAGCAATGATGCAAAAAAAGCACCCTTAAGATAAGTGATATGTGAATTGTCTGGTTCCTCACCCTGCCTATGAGACTCTTGAGCTCTGTACACTCCACAGTCCATGCTGCTTTAGCTTGTGCATATTGCTGTGCAATGCGCTGGCCTGCCTGGTACTCCTCCTGCAGCTCAAAGCCTAGATCCTGCACTGCTTTCCTCAGATCAGAGGGAAGAGAACCGCTTATCTGGAGAAATGAGACCACATGCAGTTTTTTAGAAGCTAGAATAATGATTGTACATATAAAACACTGAGGTAGCCAAATGGCCAGTGAGGTCAAATATAGCTATATGGTGTCCAGGGCAGCCAAATTGAAAATCAGAATTCATAAATTTCAATTAAAAGCATACATTTGAATGTGTAAAAATTCTTAAACATGGATTGCAGCTAAAGTGTGCACTATGGAATCCTTAGTGGTGATGTTATGTCCTGTGATTCCTGGCTAGGTTGTCAAACAGTCAGAAATTCATACCTGTCTGTGGCCCTTTTTATGAAAGTCACTCTCTGCTGATGTGTTGTAGGTCTTCCTGGAGTCCTTTAAGTCTCCCTGCTGTTCAAGATGGAGATCCTTTTTGAAGTCCATCTTAAAAAGTACAGTTTACAAGTTACATAGTGAGTCTGCGTTAAAAAGTATAATCATCACAACACATGTAAATGATTATTTTGCCTTTAAGCATGATTTATATTTCTAAGGACGCACAACTGGAAACGACTAAGGTGATAATTGGTCAAACTCACAACTGATCATTTTTAATTTTTATTTTGGTTGATCTGCATTTAGATTTTCTGATGTAAATGACATAAACTAAGTAAGCTACATCTGAATGCTGCTACTACTCCTGTTTCAGAATGGTTCGAATTGTCCAAGAAGTTTCATTAATAAAACTGATTTTTTCATTCATAAAAACCAGCCAGAAATATGAAATCATACATTTACATACACACCATTAACTGAATGCACAGATAACTATTACTTTCAGATTTATTTATTATGCAGAACATCAAAATGTCATCACTGACTCAGACTTTATACCTCAAACAGGCTTTTGTTGTCTCCAGTTGGTCTCGTCCCTTGGCGCCATTGTTGTATGAACCAGCGGAGTTGCAGTGTGAGCTGCTTGAGGCTGTCCTGCTTGCAGGTGTTCTCCTGACTGGTGCTTGAAAGGCATGCTGTTTCTTTAGAACTCTGTTGTTCCACTTGTATGTCTGTCTCCAGCACCTGTTCTTCACCAGTTTCAGAGAGTATGCTTTTAGAGTCATGGTTAGTGGTTGGTGAGTTCAAAATACCTTCTAGTTTTGTAACAAGGCCACATAGCTGAGCCTGTAGCACCTCCAATCCACTAGTCAGAGGACTCAACATGGGGTCCAGAAGCCACGGGTGAGTCTTGCTCTGAGAATTCATTTCTGTTTTGGTGAGGTAAGGGATGTCAGAGACAATGTTGAGGCTGGAGACTGAACTGCCATTTTTTGAGGGGCCTATTAGCAACTGAATGGTTGATGTAACTAGCATAGCTTGGTCGCGTATTGCAAGGAGGACCTCTATGTTCTTCAGGCTGAGACTGCAGCCTGCCTCATATTGAGCTTTTTTAGCGCACACTGGACTTTCAGCAGACTTCTCTTGGTATTCAAGAGGGTCCCTTTCTCCACCTACTGGTCCTTCTCTGAGGATCTGGCTTGGTGGCCAGTTCTCCGGTCCTGTTTCCTCCTCAAATCTTTGATGCCCACTACATGTCATGCCATTAACCTCCTTTTCGACTGTGACAGTGGCAGGTACAGCCAGACGCTCTACTCCCGCATCCATCCCTTCATCTTCATCCTCTTGGCCTCCTCCAGCTCTTACCCGCATTTCGCTCATCTCCGCCCGCAGCCCCCTGTTCTCCACCTCCAGCTCCACAATGCGCCGGCTCAGCAGTGTGGCCTCTTCTTCCACCAGACGCAAATGCACTTTGACCTCCGCTTCACGGGTGTGGGCTGAGTTGGTGGTGCCTGCGGCAGCCTGAGACAAATCCACTTCGCCGTAAAGCAGCCTGTACTTGGCCAGCTCCTCTCGCATGCTCTCGCACTCCACAGCCGTCTTAGTCAGCTTCTTGCACATGAGTGCTGATTCTTCTTTAGCAAAATGGAGCTGGCATTTGAGATCTGCACTGTCTTCCTGTTAAACACACAACATTTCACCTGTTCATACAAGCAGTGAATAAAAAGACATACTGTAATGAAAGAAATATGACACTTGCTCTTTAAATTAAGAACGGGCCAGTGAAATTGAGAAATGTGCTTCAAAAAAGCATCATGTGTATTCACCTGTGGAGAGAGCTTCTTTTCATTCTTGCCAGCCGTTGACCTCAGGCTTGATCTCCTCCTAAGAGAACACTATGCAAACATAAATACTATTTATGCATAATTGGTCATTCGGTCACTTATTTTTCTTCTATTCTCTTTCATGAATAGTCTCACTCCCACACAACACATTCCCATATGCCACATTTGTTTAATACAATCAATACAAGCACATTGTGCATACACAATACAAAACTCTCATACAATCCAGGCCCAAAGCCCTGTGTCAATTACTGCAGGCAAAGCTTGCATGCTGCTCTGAGTATGACAGGAATGCCAGATAGTGTCAGTCACACTGTCTGCTGCTGTCTGACTTCTAGCCAGGGTTTAGGCGTCCCTAGGACGCACTAAAAGCCCTGAATGTGACATTCCTAGAAGACATACTTCATAAAAATAACACCACTGATCCGAACTCAACTCAACAACAGTCACTGATCACACTATTACACATTATTCTGACAGTCATTCTTAGTGCATATAAATTGGATTGCCAGTTTTTTATAAGGTCTGTGTGCCTTTAAGGCTGATATGTAAATGAGTCCTGCTCTAACTGGCAGCTTTGTACTGTGTCTCAGTCCAATTAAAACATTGAGTTAAAACATTCCTTATAACTTCATTGAAGATACATATAAGTGTGGTACATTTTGTGACATCACAAAATGATGGTTACTTTTGTAGGCTAGTACATATGTATGTAGATCACATGGACTGAGGGGGGATTAGTACTTTTTGAAACTTTTATCAATTCTTATTTAAAGAAAGTGAGGAAGGAAGTTCAGTGAAATGAGACATTTCATTCCCAGAATAAGCAAATTGAGCAAAAACAGTTCAAGGTTACTGCTAATAGTGATTGTCGCAGTTAAAAAAAAGATGACAACCACAGACTGATGCTCATTTGTAGGTGAATGTAACATTAGTCTTAAATGAACTATGTCCATGTCTTCATTTTGTGGGTGGTTTTATTGATTATGTCTCTGAGTTTAGTGTAGAGCTGGATAATCTGGTTGTGGGTGATTTGCTCTGTTCATGAGGATCAGAGCAGGACAGCAGCTGTTGGAGATGAGCGGGCTGAGCTGAGCTGTAGCTATCCGCCTCTAAGCACTGAATCCTAGATTAAAGTGACCGCATGCCGCGGGACAGCACTGTTTGTAAAGGACAGCCAGGGTCCCTGGCCTCTGAAGACAAACGGCAGTGAATTATTTATGATGTTAACAGTTATGTTAGTAAGATAATTAATTTTAGAAGACTCTGCATGAGGTAATGAGAAATAATTCACATATGTTTCAGTTTTGCATCTTTCAAGTAGCAGGACACTGCAAAGTATGAACCACATTTAGCTTCAACATGACCAGTAATGGACAAACAAGGACCTCTGCTGTGATTTACTTAAAATTGCACAGCCCCTGTCACCTTCTATCTCTCTCCTTCTCCTTTTTGTCTCTCCTTCCTCATCTTTCTGTCGTCTCTCTTTCCTTCCCTGCACCCACAGCCGCGAACAACAGCTGTGTCTTGAATTTTACCCCTCAGATACTGCTGTGCTTTGCCCATACAGTCAGCTGTTGGTCACACCCATCATGCACATATCTGAGGTCAAGGTCAGGCTGAAACTCTAGCCCACTGGGAGAATAGCATTGTGGGTCACTAAAGGACACAAACTTTAGAGGAACTTTGGAAACAAAGGTGTTCAGTTGGAAGATCGTCCAGACGATGCACCATTCATCCCTAATATAAATCACTGTTTAGTTTGAAGTCACAGTGAATTTTGAGAAGAAGATCATGCATCACTACTTCAGCTGATCTTCAGTGAAGTTCAGCATAGAGTAGATGCTTTGTGGAAGAGAATGGCAACAAATCAAAGTGTTAAAAGTATTTTCAACAAACAGATCAAAGCAGAATCCACATTATTCTTTTTAGGTGCACGGAAATGACTTTAAATGATTTAAGTACTAATCAAATCAGTATATTCTTCGAAGAAATGTAGGTAATTCCAAAACACATGGGAAAAATGGTCAACACAACCACGTTAATCTAAAGCCTTTTTAATTAAATGAGGTATCGCAATGAAATTCACTTTTTTCCTAATCAAAGAAATCATGATAAATTTAAAATTCCCATCTAAGTGGCAATACTGTATTAGGCCCCTCAAAATCAGATCTGAGTGCTCATGTTGGAAACCTGTTAAGGCACTCGGCCTATACCTCTTTGAACTTGTCTATCTCTGTCTGGAGGACCTGCTTGGACACATCCAGGTCCTGCAGCCGCTCCCGCAGCTCCTCATTCTCCCACTCCAAGCGAGAGCTCTTCTTCTGCATGGCCTCCAGCTCACTGTGCAGACGAAGGGACACGCTTTTCGCAACCTGAAAGAACAGTATTTGGCTATAATTAGATCATTACATAACATAAAATTCACCCATCAATACCAACCAGAAAACTGCTTACAGCTGAATATTCACTTTCTCAAGCAACGTCCTCCCTCCCTTAGAACATTAAAATAAAGTCTTTAAAGGGCTGTATTAAAAATAGTGCTCAATAATACAGCGTTTTAAAATAGTTTTATGTGGAGAGTTGAGACATGTCCAATGGCAATATCCAGGGCCTGAAGCTGCATGTGACTACAACATGATATTAATCACAGGATGCTGTTTGTACTTTTCCTGGTTGCTTATTTAGGGAGAACAAAATAAAGGAGAATGTTAACTCTCTTGTTACTATTCAACTATTTTCTATACTCACATCACAAATTGCATTTACACTCAATTTATGTTCTGTATTGAAGGGTTCTGTTTGTTGTAATGTCACAAAAGGACAAAAGTGTGGCAGAATTGTAGTAATGATGGTTAATTCACGAACCATCATTACGGTCATTAGATTTAAGTCAGAATAAAATAAACTGAAACACAATGTTGGCATTAGAAACACAAATTTGAAACCAAATGAAATACACACTTTCAGGACAACTTCTCCTTGTTTCATTGGGTTACGAGTGAGAAATAATCAATTGAATTGCACCATGTTTTTGTTATAATCAGTGATAAGAATCACTTCACAAGGATTAAGAAGAGTGCTGGGTCGGATGGAGTAAGTAATGACCCCCACCACCCCACGCACACAGTCCCAGTTTGCACAAAACATAGTGAGGGTATCTATTTTCTCCTACAGGCCTCTAAAATAGACCGGTCAGGGGTATGCCCACAGTGAACACTTACAGCTGTCACGAGACTTCCCTCACTGATGCTTTTGGCTCCTGTCTTTGACATACACAACCTCTTTCTAATTCACCAACATACACATTATTGCAGGTAATCCATCCCATCAGACAATATCTGTGATTTTTGTAGAGTTCAAGATTAGATTTTTTTTACACTTAAAAGGAGGCGTAATTTGTCCAACACCTTAATCCTATCTTTCTATGATGTATTTTGCTCTGACCTTTATTTCTCTGGGAAAAACGGTCATTTCTGGTTGCTGATTTGTATATTAATGACCACTGTTCTCATTAACGCTCTCAGCAGAGGGAGCAGGGTAGAGGGTGTGGCTGTGTGATAGAGAGTTATGGATGCTGCACAACACAGTATATAAGAAAACTTGACTGATCATGGAGGAAAATGCTTACAGACCACATGTAAAGACCACACATGCTTTCTAAGCTTGTGCCAGTCAAGCGTTGCATTACAAAGCAATGTCATGCTGAAACATTTTAATTCACTTTGCAGATACATCTAATTCATTAATATGCAAAAAGTTACAAGTATAACAAAAGACCATGTCAGCCGAGCCACCAAGTTTAGTTTCTTCTAAAAATGACATTTCTAACTAAACCCTTGAAGCTACATGAAAATAACCGTTACAACCAAAATCAGCGTGCCAAGATTGTATAAGAAACACCACAAAATGTAATGAAATACATTTTTGTTGCCTGGTGTAATCCAATCAGATTTGTTTTCCTTCCCTGGTATGTAGGTAGATAGTAAGATAGTGAGATAGATAGTGATGTAGTGAGTTCTCCCACTGGCCAGATCTTCAAGCTATTGTTTAAAGCCCTGTGGTGTCAGACTAAACACTAGAATAATTAGGAATTGACAGAGGAATCAATCAATGATGTCAAGATTTCCAATGACTGGGCTCAATTTTGTGATGGAAAACATCTGTCTTGGGCTTCTGGGAGGGTATAATTACTTCACTGATGGGTAGACTGTTGAAACTATATCTCATCACCTTAGAAATGCTACATACAAGTTAACATATAAGTTATGATGGCTGTTACAAGCTTCTGATAAAACATATTATTTTTACAAGCTTCAGGTGGCCATCTGGAACAGCCAAAAATATTAACAAACAATGAGAACCTCACAAGTGTGTTTTTTCCTCATATTGGATCTTGTTTTCATATTTATGGCCAGATGAAGGCCAACTAGTCACAATGAGTCACACTAGAAATGAAGCAGTAATATAAAGATAAACAGCAGACAATTAGCTTTGATCACTGAGAGTGAGTTCCACGAACGATGAAACTGAGAAGAGACTGAGGGACAGATACAGCGCTAAAATTTCGATGGTGAAATCATTATAAAACTGTATTACCATGCTTAAACACTGTTTAATTGTCAGAAAAATATAACCCAGAGGTCTCTGGTCTATGCTCACAAAGAATAAACAAGAGTATAGGGAATTGTTGCATAGCATTAGGCAATGTTCAAGGAAAGCACACATTGATGTGGGTTCCCCATGCTGTGTTGATTGGTTTTTAATGGCTGTAACGTTCCTGCACAAATCTCTTGCCTGATTGGCTGATGAGTTTAAACCAAAAAATGCTTGTGTTGTGAGTGGTCTGTCACAAAACAGCAGCTGGCAAGAAGCAGCCCTCAGGATTTTTTCCCTCCATTTTACCATAAAAGTTAATTGGACCACCTCCAGAAAACTTCTCACTACGCACACAGTCATGAAATCTCAGGCAGGTCAGTATAAACCCGAATGTCCTGGGTGTTTGAACTCCTTGACTAATGCCCATGAAATGTTATCACAACCACGGTCTCTACTAAGAATTTAAGTAGCGTGGTTTTGAGCTACTGAAATTGTGCAACACAAAGTGAGAGCATGCTGAATCAGAGCATGCTGATTCACATATTGTGGCTCAGAGTAACCCTTAGTTGGTCCTGTGTTTTGTCATTTTGGTGCACATCCTGAAATAATGAAAGATGTTGATGGCATCTTTCATAGTTTTTCTTTACACACACAGCTGTGCGAGAAATGGTCAGTCATCAAATTGCCAGTAAACATAAGAGGAAACCTATAGGAGGAGGTAATTACACAGTGAAGGAAAATGATACACAGAAAAGGAATGTTTTCCCAATAATGACACTGAACATCTATGATTCATGGGTATACTATACACTCTTTAAAAAGCTTCTAAATGGTTATTGGCTTTTATAGTTCTAGAAGAAACTTTTACTGGTAAAGCACACATTTGCAAAAATAGTTTTAAAGGAATAGTATATTTAAAAAAAACAATTTAAGCATTTTTCCACTTCAACCCCAGATTTAAGAGATAGGGAAAAGACTTGTCTGAAGTCCAAATTTTGCTTCTCGACTGGAGCTATGAGGCTAAAATTGCTAACAAACATTAGGGCTCAACGGTCAAAAAGCTTAAATAATTTCTTTCAAAATACACAGCCAGAACTTTTCTGAACTCCAAATTTCATTATGGTAGCACAACCTTATGAATGCCTGAAATAGTTTGTAGCAAAGACTTTTTGATCATTCTTATAACTCACAGTAAGTCATACTACATCCTAAAACACATGTACAATGGTAATGAAGGAAATGGATGTAGTTCGATGGTATATATTAATGAAAATAAATTGGGCTATTTGGGTGAGTAATGTGTTCTAGTGTTTGTAAGCAACATAAGCCCCTTCTACTGCAGTTATAAACTAAAGAAGCAACATTTGGATACTTAACATGTCTTTGCTGATGGACTACATCTAAGGTGAGTGGAAAATTATGTAAGTTTGACTTTCTCTGAACCATTCCTTTAAGAAGCATCCACTGAAAGGTTAGTTTGATTCTTCCAAGGCAGTGTTTTCCCAACTCTGTTTCCCTGCTTTGCCCATTTTAGTGTTTACCTTGCTCTCAACACACACCCAACAAATCAACCAATGAACAAGAACCGTAATGTTAAGCTATGCGTTTTGCCAAAAGAGCATGTTGTAGGTAGGCACCAACCCGGACATCATGCTCTAGAGTGCGGATAAGCTCCCCGTCTACATGGCCGGTCTGAGCAACTCGCAGGCTGCGCCTCTCGGCCTTGCGAAGTCGGTACTGCAGAATGCGGCACATCTTGTTGGCTTGATCCAGCTGCTGCCTGATCTCCTGCAGCTGGTACACATCCTCCTCCATGTATATGTCTCTCATCTCCAGCATCTCAGATCGCAGCTCCTCCATCTCATTCTGTAGAAACAGCAAACACAACACTATAGAAGTGACCATGTCCAGAGCACTTGCACAAACAAAACACTGTTTTCATTCTAGCACCTTGTCCTACAGGACCAAACATTGATCCTTATCATCACACACCCCTTGTCCATGTGTACATGTTAGTTATTTTTACCATCTGTGCTAAAATATAAGTGAAAACTCTTTATTAGAAGACTCTGAAGCGTTCGTGTGCAGCTGGAGAGTCTTTTTTTGATTATGAATTAAATAAACCCCAATATGCTGTGATGCATTTGAACAAGAGAGGCAAAGTAAAGGCCACCAAATAGTTATGTTCCAAAGAAAGAGAGTAATAAAGTGAGGACCACCAGTTTACTAAGCTTCTGTTTAGAACGGGCATGTTGAAACAGAGCTTCGTCAAGCCATGGCCCTTTCGTCTTTCTTCCACTGAAACCCTTTGGCCTCAGTCTTCTGTGCTCTGTCTTTTTCTTGTCCTGAGCCACGTGTTACGTGTTAGTGACAACAAGGGATGACACCAGGTATTTAACGGAAGTATTATAGGCACTCTAAGGAGAAGCTAAACCTTAAGTCCTTTAGCAACATGTCACGTTTGCTTCTGCTCTCCTGCTCTTTTGAATGACGTTTAAAATAAATGAGGTTTCTTAATTTAAAAATAAGAAGAAATAAGAAAAGAAAAGAAATCAATCACCTAACAAGGCCACACAGTTAAATAAATGTAAAGCCTCGCTCCTTAATAGCAGCTTCTTATATATATGCAAATCTCCTCTGGGTCAATGTGGGCTGCCCATGATGAGCCAAGGCTGAACTAATAACCAAATCTCCAGTGGCCCAAAGTGGACCGCCTGCAGTGAACCAACATCTTTAACAACATTTGGCTCTCAGTGGTCCAATGAGGGCATGTTTACTGAGTGCAAGTCACCTCACAAAACTCAGCAATCACAACCAGACGATCTGCTTAGTGGTCTTCTGAATCATGTTTAGAACAAAATGGTGTTTCAGAGCAGCAAGGTGACACATCATACATATTCATCATCACAGAGCATAATATTTTCAGTAATTTAAATGTTCAGTATTAAAAAATCTGACCAAAAATAATTTAAAGTTAAACACTGATTCTTTAACACTGATGATAAATCAATCCATTTAGGCATAATTCAATGCTGAATCAACAACATTGTGCTATCTAAGGTGACCTGCATTGATTGATAACAATGGGTGACCTGCATTGATTGATAACACTGGACAATGGCAAGAAATACAGTACAAAGGAGAGTCCAGTGGTTGCTGGAGGGGGCTATCTAGCTACTTGTCGAACAACTGAGTGTGAAGTAAAGTGATCATATGTCATATGTGAACACACTACAGCACAGCACACAATGTGAATGGCACAAAATTCTTTCTCTGCAGTTAACCCATTCCCTAAGGGAAGCAGCGGGCAGCCAGGAACACAGCACCAGGGGAGCAGTGTGTGCAGATGGTACCTTGCTCAAGGGTACCACAGTGGTGCCACTAGCCGTCCTGAGATTTGAACCCATGGCCTTCTGATCACATGGGGCAGCTCCCTAACCAGTAGGCCAGTAGTCACCCACTGTAATTGAGCCTTACAGTACTACTAAAAACAAACACGTTAACTACATGCACTTTTGTCAAGTTTATATTTTTCCCACCCTTAAGAAGATTCTTTTGGAATCTTCCACAAGAGCAACTAAAGTTGATTAAGGCAATATCATGGCGAAATGATGCAAAACAGAAACAACTGTACCTTTAAGTATTCATTCTCGGACCGTAACTCTTCAACCTCTCTCAGAAGTTCTCCGTGAAGCCCATCGGTGAAGTCACCGGTAAGGTCTGAGAAGGCCAGGGACGAGCTGAAGTTGAGGCGGCTGTCCAGCGAGGCGAACGACTGCTGGTCCCCGGGAGAGATGCTCCGTTGCCCGTACCCATGTGGGCTAGTGAAGGGGTCCATGGGCAAGGGAAGATGGTCACATTGCCCAAGGTCCTCAGGTCGTTTCTGTCTCGTCTCCTCCGTGTCTCGTGTATCTCCGTCGCTGCTCTGGCCGTCGTTGGTTAATGCTGTTTTGCTCTCCTCAGAAGTGCTGTCAGACACCTCCGAGCTGCTGTCCGTGCAGAGGAGCTTCACCCGGACGCCTCCCGCATCCTTCCCCGAGTCCTGGCCCCCATCTACGGCTTCGGGTGGCCTTCTCTTTCCGGCTGTTTTCCCGCGGGGTTTATGAGACCCGGTAGAGGCTCGATGGCTCTTCTCGGCGCGTTTGGCTCTCTCGTCCCCCGCCGGTTTCGATGGACTGTCTCGCGCTCTGGCTCGTGGCTGCGCACGGTCCGAGGGTCCCACCGGCGCGTGCCGGGGCCCGCGCCTCTCCTGCGCCTCCCCGCTGGGCATGGATCGGGCGGTCCGGGGGATCCGGGACAGGAGAGAGAAAAACGGAGGAGAGGACTCCACCTTAGTCTTTGTCATGCAAAACACTGGGAACAAAACAGAATAAAAAGAAACAAATGAATAAAAAAGAAAGTTCGCTTAATGTGTGCTAATTGACTTAAAGGGGAAAATAATTTGTATAGGACTACGGTGCCTCACACTGAGTGGACGGTCTGTGCGCAAGTTGGAGCTCCGCTGGCTTTCCTGATTGATAAAGACAGCAACTTCACCGGTGCGAGCGAGTAAATCTGGCTTTTAAAAACTAAACGGCCCGTCCCCCTACATGAACTCTCTCACTCCCTCTCTCTGTCTTACTTTCAACTTTCTCTCTATGTTTCCTCCCTCCCTTCTCGCGCTCTCTCTTTCTCTCTCCTCCCTCGCTCACTGTCTCTCACTCTCTCTCTCTCTCTCTCTTTCTCTCTTTCTCCTCTTTCCCGCACTCTCTTTCTGCTTTCTATTTTTCTTCTCACTTTATCGTATCAGCTCTCTCCCCTCTTTCTTTCTTTCTTTCTTTCTTTCTTTCTATCGCCTTCTCACACTCTCTCAACCTTTCTCCCCCCACACTCCTCTCACTGCCCCGCCTCTCTCTCATGCACACACAGGCGCACAGACTCACCATAGATACATTTACTTAAAACACAGTCATAACCAAGAAAACATGCGAAATAAAAGATTAAATAGAACGTAATTCAAGCAAAATAGTGTGACTGTGTAATGATTAATGATTTAATGACCGTGACCCTACAGGTCTGGGCATTTAAGAGACTGTTCTCTTAAAGGTTCAAAAGTTAGTAGACACCTCCTCATTCAGCGTTTCTTCTGAAATCAAGGCCACTAAAAAGGGCGGATGTCATCTTGTAGTGAGGGACTGATTGCTTGGATTATTCGTTTTAGATGGATGGAGCTTCATCGTTCCACTGTACAGCCTGTAAATTTGACCTTGGTGAGGCCTTAACAACTTTTCTTCATTTTAAGGGGAGAAAATCTGATACTCTCACTTGCATCACCATGTTGAAGACAGTGACAAGAAATAACCCACTAGAAGTATATAATGCATAGACTTGTTTTCTATTTTTACTTTTTTGCTGTGAATTGGTGCTCATCTTAAGATATCAAATCATTGGTCATAATCTACCAAGTATCAAACCAACTGCGTGTTTGAACTGAAACGCGTTTGTCCAGTTGCACTGTTCTGCCACCTGGTGGTCTCAAGCTGAATGCAGTAGGAGTGAGTAAATACTGTAGTGTAGAACATGAATACAATAACATGAGAAATTTTCAAGAAGTTGCAAAAGGAAAATCTCACTCAGTTTGAGATTGTGTTTGCATTATATTGTCACTAAACAACAATATAACCACTGGACATCTAATGATTTTAATGTGACCTTGGTGCCAACAATAATTTCCACAAAAATGCTGAGAAGTGAAGCAGTTCAGCCAATAGCTGTGTTTAACTCTGAAATCCTATGCAAATTAACTATGCAAGACAAGGAATAAAATACATGCAAGCCTTTGACTTATGTGAAGAGCTTACTGTGGAAAACCAAGGGCCTCCAAAGCAGGGAAAGGGGTCCAGTAAAAAATAAACGATGTTGGTGTTACTGGACTGTTGCTGTTCTTAGTGTGAGATAACTGATACTCAGTATCTGTCTAACAAGGGTTTAAATATTCCAATGCCTTTCATAAAATAATTTTTTACGAGAGCCGTTTTATTAGGTAATCCATAGTAATTGTTCAGGTGCAGTGAACCTCAGAAGTGGGTGTCAGCAAACACAAATAAAGAACAAAACATTGGAACTTATGAACTGATCAACATGAACTGGATAAAGCTAAACTCCCTCTTTACAAATACACTGGTGGATGAATTTAATCATTTTGATACATTTATATGAATATTACAATGAATATTAATGTCCAAATATCTATATTTATAATGGTTAATCCAATGTCCAAATGTCTAAATAATAATTTTGCTTAAGTGCATAAAGCTGAGTGATGGCAGAGGTGTGCGCTAACTAGTTAAGTTTACTCTCAAAGCAAAAGGCATGTCAAAGAGAGCAGCTGACAAGGTGGATATTTATTACAGCACTTATAAATAACACCCATCCATGCCTTTTTAGTACCTTCCCCTTTACGTAACGTCAGAACCCACCCATTTGGGCATGAACCGTAACCCTTTCCTATTGGCTTAGACACCGTCAATCAACAGTCAGCCTGCCCCTTAGAACATGTTTTCTGTGATTCTGTAAATCTATTGGCTCTCCTAGCTGTCAATCTTCTAGTCCTTGCGAAATAAGCCCGCCCCTGTGTCAATCTTTCCAGCTGGACGTTTGTTGTCTGTTCGTTTCTTGGACAAAAACAATAAGAAACGGGATAATAGGTGATGTAACACATTTGTGTATGTATTTGTTATTTAATTTCTGAAATATATGTAATATGTGCTTATTTCGTCATGGTCTACGTGTCGTGGCTCGTTTGTAATGCAGTGTAGCTGTGTTTACGTAGCTAGCTGGTTAGCTTATGAGCAGCTAGTTGTCGTTGATGGATCTTCAGCCAGCCGAGAGCAGCACTGAAGTTCTGAGGAGTTTCTCTTTAACAAACCAGAAAAGGTTAGTCTCTAAAGGTCAGACAAAGTATATTCAAGACCTTTGGATTTCTTTGCTAAACAATGCCAAACTTGCCATCCCCCAGTCAGTCTGTGTCTGTTAGTTTGCTTGTTCTAGTACAGGAGTGTTACTTTGAAATCGTCTGTGAACTGGTAGCTCTGTGTTGTTTGGACCAAAAGGTCAGTTTGACAAGTCCTGTAAAGATGACCTTTATCACTGATAATAGCATGGGTAGTATCATGATACCAATTCTGGTGCAGTCTCCCTGCACGTAGAAAGGACACGTCTTTATCTCTACAATGGTGTATGCATACATATATTATTTGAATAGTTGTTTCTATGTAATTGTCACTGGTACTGGATAAAGCAATTGGTACATTTAATCTAAGAATTCATAAAACAAAAAGCCAGGATCAGAGTATTGATATTTCTGTATTGATCCACCTATCTTAGCATCCTGTCATAAACATATCTCTGCAAAAAAGTCGTGAGTTGGCATTTAGGGTATCTCCTTGGCTGATGAATCAATACTGTGCTTTTAAGGTCTGGTAGTATTTGTGAGGCATACCTGTTACGAACAGCAGGTAGAAAATGTCTGTTTTTGGACTGTCAATCAGAGTACAGTCGTTTTTTTCCCTTTATTCAGATCAAGCAGTTTCTGTGCTCACCTTCAATATTACTAAAGGTACAATAGGAATTGATCTTCAGCCATAGGTTAAGAATATTGTAAAATGGGCATTCATGATACCAGTTTTTTTTTTGTGACCGGATTATTTGCATGCAGATCTTTTACTGTGTTGAAGACCTCGGCATAGCTGACTGTTGTCATAGTCACCTTGTATAGCCCTTTAGCTATCAACTTTCAATCTGTCAACTGAGTAAATTGTCCTTATAGGAAATGTTATTTTAGTCCATATGCTTGTATAGATGTGAACACCACTTAAGAAGACGACTCAAGTATATTTCAGAGAGATCATAAGATAAAGTCTTAGGCCATCATAAAGCAGTTTGTTTTGATAGTAAGCATTTATTTGATTTAAGCTTGAGGAAGCCCAATACCTAGTTCAGTTAATCAGACCTTCATTAAAAGAAATCCGGTGCTGTTGATTTCAGATCCATGCAATGGTTTGAGTGCACTAAATCTGTGTTACTCTAAATGTATTCTTACCACAAAATTAATAACAACAATCTTGTTACATGTAGTACAAGTAAAAGAAGAATTGTGGACACGTATATTTATACACACACAGGTTACATATTTATAAGTAACAGTGCAGTTCTTATAATATTTTGCCTCTTGTTTTTATTCAGTAGTTTTCCTATACATTTTCTTTCTTTTGCTTCTGTAGCAATGAAAACGTCCCTCCTGTGGGACTTATAAAGGTTTATCTTGTCTTATCTTAAAAAACAGAAAAACATTATTCAATGTAAAATTACACAGAAACCTCAACAGAATGTAGTGTTTCCTACACCTTTGTCTTTTACAGCTTCCATTCTTTTCAGAAGATTTACTTTGCAATTGTTCTGCAGAAATTGATAGGGATATGTTTCCATGCCTCTTGTATTTATCCTAAATGTTTTAGAAGTTTGTCATATTTTCTACTTCTCTTGGTGTAGGTGATCATTATTGCAAATTTACATTAATCAGTCCATAAAACCTTCCTCTACTTTTGAGATGTCCAGTATCAGTGCTCTAGATGCACGTGTTCTGCTTTTTTCCCTTTGCTTCCTTTTCTCAGTAATGGTTTCATGAACATCTGTGCATCCTTTTAGGTCAGCATAATTGAATGGTTTTCTCACAGGGAATGAATGGACAGAAATGTGTATTTTTCCAGATTGGAAGAGTAGAGCTTGGGCAGAGCATTCCTATGTCTCTCAAAGATAAAAGCTTTTAGTGAAGTTTGTCTTATGGTATGGTGTTCAGGGTTGAAACTCCCATTTTACTTACTTATGCAACTGAATGTCAGAAATCCAGCCTTTGGCCGTTTAGATGCACATTAGAAAGAAAGCTGAGGGTTGTGAGTGGGTGGCTGTTTGAATGTTAGTGTCCTTTTTTGAAGGGTAATATAAAGCCAGTGAAAGTGCTTTGGTTGGGAAGACACAGCTGCAACTGGCTGGGTTTAAGAGTGGCAGGATGGGGTAGTTGGGGGGGAGTGAGCAAATTCAGAGCTAATAGATTTGATATAATACTAAGTGTTAAATATGTTTCCTTTTTTCCTGACACTGAAAAATGAACCTAATGGCCGTTCTGACTGGAAATTGAATAAACGAAAGGCTAGTCTGACCAGTAGTTATGGCTGCCTTAGATTTTTGCACAGCACTGTAAAAGTCTAGTACAAATCATGAAAAGGTCAGCTGTTTGTCTGAGGAACAGATCACCAATCACTGAGTATCGCAGAGCCTTGCATTACCCAAGTCTAACTCTGGCATCTTGTACTTCCTGTTTTAACACACAGACAGGGCGTGAGTTCCCAATTTCAAGGCAAAATAGAAAGAAAAGAAGCTTGTTTCTACATATTTGAAGCCTAGTTTTCTTAAAGCATGTTTAATATTTGAAGCAGTGTAGGCACTATAATAAAATAAGTCACTTTGTGCTTTTTTGAGTATATTAATTACAGTAGTTTTATATCAATGAACAATGAAAAAACCCCCACAAATTTAGACCAATAATAGAGGACCTGTAACCAACAAACAGTTGACAGTAACAATGTAAGTAGCTCATTATATAACCTAAGATTGTCATTTATTTTCTGAATTTATTTTTTAACAATTGTTTGGTTTTCTTTATAGATGTTTTTGATTTTTTTTTGTTGTTTAAACAGGGAACATTTTAATCTAAATATCATTATACAAATTGTGTGTTGGGAAAATATCAAAATCATAATGTTATATTTTTACCACTTTAATATTCAGTTTCATCTCATCTGAGCTGAAGTAAACATGGTTGTTAAAAACAGGTGGTGTCTTTTTTTTAGGACTTATTCTTGCAGTTGGGTATTTTTATTTCTTTAGCTCGACTGTCTTACCTATTACTTTCACTGTTATCAGTCAATTGCATGACTGTTTGACTAATGCAAATGCATAAAGTAGTTCACTTGTTTGCATAGCTAGAACCCCCACAATGCATAGTGAAGGGATGTGAATTTCATGAGTAAGTAGTGCAGAACTTGTGTCTGGGTTTATCTACAGTATGCCTGTGATGAACAGGCCCAGTAACCAAATATAAGCTCTGTCTCATGGTCATATTCATGTTTTCAAGAGTGAAAATTGACTACGGGCAGATGGATACTGACCGCTTGTGGTCAGGAGTCCAGGATTAGGCTGTGCATTCATTTCAGCCAAGCACAGCTGCAGGAGAATTGTAGCTAAAAGTCAGGTGCGTTTTGCCTTGGCTTAGGAGTTAATGATTTTAAGTCACTGTTTCTATGAATTATGTCTGTAACCTTAGTGACCCACTGCATTTACTCTGCCCAGCACTGTTTCTGTTAAGGCGACTATTGTGAGGGACAACACTATAAAACATATGATGGGTATTCAGCATATACATAATCCCTCACAAAGCATGTGTCCTGCACTTAGTCAACTGAATAATTCATTAAAAGTATGCTTAGTATTATGGATCACAGCTGTTGACTTTCTTTCCACTTATGTCTGCTCACAGTATGTAGATGTGGTATGTGTGGGTACTTGCTTGACCAATATTTCTTCTGTTATCAGGGGTGTTATCAAGGGGGTTGCCCCTGCTTTCCTATCACATCAGTTTCTACCCTTTTGGGAAGGCTTTAAACTAGATTTGGAAACAGTGCTTGAATGATGTGATTGCATTCAGCCACAAGAGCATTAGTGAGGTACTGATGGGTGATCAGTTACTAATCAAAAGGTCACTCCAGCTCATCCCGAAGGTCTCCATTACTCCAGAGAACACAGCTCTACTGTACCACAGGCCAGCGCGGGGGGGCTTTATAGTCGACGCTTGCCTTTTGACATCGTGACTTCAGGTTCCTCTGTGTCTGTGCAAGAGTGTCCCATTCTAATTTATAGTTCACAGTGAATCACAGTGTTCCAGTTTAGCAAAAAGAGAGAATCAAATTTTAGGCTGTTTTGGTGATTACTGAGTTTTAAACAAATAGCATTTTGACAGTAATATTATGTCGGTTGATTGAGTGTCTGGAGTGAAAAAAGTGTAGATTTAATTTTTGCTGATCTGTTCCTTTAAAGCAGCAGAATTCACAACTTGTCTGGAAATATTTGTACAACAGGTGTATTTTATTAGTGTATTTTTTTCCTTTTCTATATAGAAATTACACAGACTCCCACTTTGGAGGAATAATGCCCTCTGACTGACACCATCATTAGTAACTGTCCATCATGAACAGCGAAGAGGAGTTTTATGATGCTGAAACAGGTGAGAATAGTGCAGTAAAATGTTTGAATGAGGTTTAACTTTAATCAGTTTTCCTCTCTGTCCTAATTCCTTGTGATTCTTTCTCCTCAGGTCTGGAATCAGATGACTCCTGTGAAGTTAGCTTTAAAGATGCCCCTGTGTACGAGGGAAAACAGACGTTAAATGGCCGCATGCTGTCAGAGAATGGGGCGTGGGAGCGAAGGTATGCAGGACATCTAGTAAAACATCTAGTTTTAGCACAAAAAGCATGGAAAATGCATTAAATCTGTTTACACATATACTTTATTGTATTATTGTATTATTATCCTGATGATTATCCTTCTGTTTCTTCATGTGCAGAACAACCCTCCCTGCTCCCATGTTCTCAAGGAATGACTTCAGTATTTGGGGCTTCCTGAAGAAATGCATTGGCATGGTAAGAGGAATTCTCATTTTGTCTTAATTAGCAGAATTAAAGTCAAGAAAGTTCTTTACCTTAAACTTAAATCATAAATGAGATTATATTTCTGTTATAATTCAGAAAATGTTTTTTTTTCTTTTTTTATTTACAATGCACCAATGCCTGGACCAGGAACTGTCCAAGATAACAATGCCCATTGTTTTTAATGAGCCGCTGAGTTTCCTTCAGAGAATTACAGAGTACATGGAACACACATACCTCATCCACAAAGCTTGCACACTGTCTGATTCAATAGAGCGAATGCAGGTAAACGCTCTCTCCTTTCCCCCTTTTAATCTATTACTTTCAAAGGTATCATATTGCTGGCGCTGAATGTTTGGGTTTTGTTTGTTAGCTGGTTGCTGCATTTGCTGTGTCTGCTGTGGCCTCACAGTGGGACAGAACTGGAAAACCTTTTAACCCTTTACTAGGAGAGACCTATGAGCTCATACGGTAAGCTGAAACATTGTACAGTCATTGGTATTATACAGTAATCCCTCTCATACCAGCCTAAAACTGCAAAGATGTACTGTAAAATATAACAACAATGTATATAACCAACTGTGCATAGTTTTTTTTCCCCCACAGTTAATAACTAATTATCAAAACACATGTAGTTAAAATATTTACTGAGCAAAACAACCTGTGATAGGTTTTTTTTTGCTTTTATGACTTCAGAGTATTTAAAAAAAATGTGTTGCAGGACAAAATGCTGTTCCAAAAGCCTCAAACACCAGACAGATGGAACTATAACCATTTAATGTATTAGCTTCCTTTGAAGTAAATGAAAATCAGCTTTGTGATCGCAGTTTGAATGATAAAAGTTTTGCAGGTTCTTCACGAGGGAGATTTATTAGTGATAAGGTTCCTTTGTGGGCATCACTGAAAGAGAGGAAAAACCAGACAAACAGGCTCATGAATGTGCATATGTTTGTAGCTACAAATGTCATGTAAAATTACAATTTAAAAGTTTGCTTTTAAAAAGGCACATATATGATTGCTTGATTAGTCATTAAAATAATTGCTTGATTACTAATATAATCAAAAGTGATTAACTGTATGAAGTTTGTATTATGTCTTATTTTATTGCTTCCTGTTTCAGCTGTTGTTACTCTGATTGTCTTGGTTTAGGGAAGATGAGGGTTACCGGCTGATTTCGGAACAGGTTAGCCACCATCCACCGATCAGTGCTTTTTACACTGAATCGCTCAGCCAGGACTTTATGTTCCACGGCTCCATTTATCCCAAACTGAAGTTCTGGGGCAAAAGTGTAGAGGCTGAACCCAAAGGCACTATGACACTGGAACTGCCCAAGTGAGTAGAAGATTGACAGGTAGCATAAAATGCCCTCACATAATTCGGTGAATCGCATGTCGTTTTCTGTTTATATGGGTAGGATTGTGTAAAATATGTGTACATGAGATAAACATGATTGAACAAATGTAACATTTGCAGGCACAAGGAGGTATACACTTGGATGAACCCTATGTGTTGTGTGCACAATGTCATCCTGGGCAAATTGTGGATTGAGCAGTATGGAACAGTGGAGATAGTCAACCACAGGTTTTGCACGCTGTCCTTTCTTTTATTTATTTGGGAAAACATGATGACTTATATAATTAAATAGATAACATTCTCGTACAGTTTTAAATTATTTAACATTATGTAGTATCAGCTTTATGGGTAAAATCAATTTTATGGGTGGTGGTGGCCTAGTGGGTAGGATACTTGTCTCTGGACCAAGAGGTCATGGATTCGAATCCTACCTTCAGCGCATGACCACTGGGTTCCTGAGCAAGACCCTTAACCCCAGATTGCTCCAGGGAGACTGCCCCCTGTAGTTAGGGAATGGAAGTTGCTTTGGATTAAAGCGTCTGCTAAATGCCATAAATGTAAAATCTGCTGTGTGCCCTTGAGTCTCCCCTGTTTTTGCTAAAAATTATTTTGTATTCCAGCACTGGAGACAAATGTGTGCTGAATTTTAAGCCATGTGGTATGTTTGGCAAAGAGCTGCATCGGGTAGAAGGACATATCCAGGACAAGAGGTGAGCAGTGACCAGCATCAGATATCAAGCTGAATCTCAGACTGTCAAGCCAAACTGTTCACAGCTTTTACACTGCTAATAATCTGTCTTTGAGCTATCAGTTACAACTGAAATGTTCACACAGTATTTGGTCATGTGCTTTGGTGGCTTTTGATCAAGGTTGATTTACATTTATTATTACGCAGTAAGAAGAAGAGATGCATTGTCTATGGCAAGTGGACAGAGTGCTTGTACACTATAGAGCCAAAGGTCTATGAAGCAAACAAGAAGTTAGAAAAGAAAAGTGGAGACTCCAAGAAACATAAACAGGTAATGAGAATTGTCAGTCCATTTCATACAGACTCAATTTATTATTGTAAATTTATAGATGAAAATGTGTACATTAAAAATTGTTCAACAGTAAATTGTCATAAATGTGCTCATTCTAAACACTACTCCAAGCTAGTTGTAACCCTACTGTGAACGGTGTGGATTTATTCATTTTTATTAAACACTGCATGCCTCTTTTTCTTGTGTAGTGATTGTTCTGCTGTCTGTTGAAAGGTAGGCTAGATGTAGCTGTAGGCAGTGAGAGCGTGTGCGTACTTTATGGGCAGGTTATTAAATGCAGTGTGAATTTTGCCTCAGGAGCAGAATACTGGCAGTGGTGCTGATGATGCTGATGAAGTGCCAGATGTCCAAGAGACCGTCACTATGATCCCAGGCAGTACATTACTGTGGAGGATAGCCCCAAGACCTGCACACTCTGCACAAGTAATATAAACTACAGTTTGTCCTCCCCTACCCCTCTGCCTTTACATAGTTTTCCTCAGCCTTACTGAAGGGCCTTAGACAAATTGCATGGTTACCTTTGCCGCATGAAAAATACATTATGTATTTATATAAAGTCGTTTTTTTTCACACTTTTACAGTATTGACTTTAAATGCCCTCTCTTGTTCCTACCCTAGATGTATAATTTCACTAGCTTTGCAATGACACTGAATGAGTTGGAGCCTGGCATGGAAGCAATCCTAGCACCTACAGATTGTCGTCTTCGACCAGACATAAGAGCTATGGAAAATGGAGACATGGGTAAAAATACTTTAATTTGTTCCACTGGCATAGGAAGCTATTTCTTATCATATGCAAAATCAAACAGACAGGAATAGACAGGGAATGAACAGAAATGAGAAACATAGGTAAAAGGAGATCAGGGGATAGTTATGAAATGAGAGGATGCATAAGGAGAAAGAGGAAGGAAGGAAGAGACAGATGGAGGGGGTGGGAAAAAGGGAGACTGAAGGATAACGAAGATGGGAGAGAAAGTGAAGAAGACAGATGGAAAGGTGGCAGAGAAGGAGGGATGGAAATGTAAGTTGAAGAAAGAAAATAAGAGAAAGGGACCGATGGAAGGATGATTGAGAATCAGCGGGAGGGATAAGGATGAAGGGAGACTGAGGAAGAGGGAGGAGGAAAGAGAGGGATGGATAAAGGAGTGACTGGGATTTGGAGGGGGGTGGGAAAGAATTAGAGTGCAGGATAAGTAAAAAAGGGAGACTGTGGGATAGATGGTAAAAAAGAGGAGAGTAGGGACAAATGGAGAGAGAAAGAAAGAAAAGGAGGTAACAAAGAAGGAAAGATAGGGAGAAGGATGAAATAGGAAGGAGAGGGAGATAGAACCCAGTACATTACTGACAAAATGTGCAGACCAGCTTTTCACCTACACACCACTTAGGCTGTTCCTATGTTTCAGTTACTGCGAGTGAAGAGAAGGAGAGGCTTGAGGAAAAGCAGAGAGCTGCACGTCGTGAACGGGCTAAGGATGAGGAAGAGTGGTCCACCAGGTGATGTCTAAGTCATTATTACTCTGATCTTCTTGGATGAATGTTCTCATCTAACACTTTGGTCTTCCACTTTTCCAGATGGTTCCATCAGGGCACGAATCCTTATACAGGAACCTCAGACTGGATCTACACAGGTGGATACTTTGACAGGAAGTACTCTGACCTCCCTGACATCTACTGATTGGTTGGGAAGAGGGCAAGTGTTTTGATATACCTCTAGTCTCCAGCCCATATCATTATCTAGCAACAATAAACTGTCTTCTTTCTGCCATCAAAATGTGAGATACAGAATGAATGGTTTACTGGACTGAATAACAGAGCCTATGCTTCCTACAACCGAATCTTTATTCTGGATCCCTTAACTCGGCACTCACTATGACTGAATTTATTTATTTTTTTGAAAGGTAGGAAATGCCTTATATGCCTTTTATGAACATTTTTTGTGTCCGTGCAGAATAGATTTATGGTGAGACGTACAGTGTAACATACATGTATAGTACACAAATTGTTAACCACCCACCCGTTATATATCATAGTTATACTCAGGTGTTTTATGGGTACAAGTTGTTAGTGATGGCATTAACAAGGATGGAGCATTTTGTTGTTCATGAAACACGGATGCATATAGCATGTAAAAAGATGCTCATTTAGATATTAATACAGTTATTTTATCATTTCTATGGTATTAAGTACCTTATCCAGAAATGTGACTTCTGCAGTGGTAGACAAGATTCTAGAACATCCAGTAAATAGTTCTTGCATTCAAGGTTGGTTTATTATCTTCTGTAGGAGAGAGGTTGGTATCTGCAGACCCAGAAACCTGACTCAGTAATAGGCCCCAGTGGGCTCTTCCATGCCAACTTTATTTGTCCCCATTGATGTAGAGGATGTGACTAAAGGCTGCATGCTCATTCCTCACTTGCATGCTCAGCAAGTTGCAAACGTTTGATTTTCTAAGTAGACAAATAAGAAGGCTGCTTACGACAATGTTTACTTTGTAAACCAAGTTTTTAAAGGTAAATAGCTTGTTAACACCTCTTATAAAAATCAGTGTAACCGTACATTGATCTTTTCAGTTGATAATGGTTGCCAAAGTGACTCTTTACTTAGAAACTAAAGCCATAGAACTCATCAGGACTGCGACAGGTGTGCGTTGCGACAGTTGCACACACTTATGCACAAACCGGCTTCATTTAATGGAGATGGGTGCTATTATCTTTTTGTTTCAACACTTGTGGCTAATGAATGTTTTTCACCATAACACACATCCAACACATGCAAATGACTGCTGCTTCCTGGCAGAATCAAAACCTGTTTTATTACTGAAATGTTTTCATGGTCGTCCACAAACATTCACTGAGATGGTGAGCAGTGATGATGCACTACCAAGCGATGAATCTTGATATCTTATACTGGTTCTATCCTTGACCCGCTCCCTTTCACTCCAACACATTTGCAGATATGCGATATGTCCAAAGGTATGTAGACACTAGCTTATCCAACATTTCTTCTGGAATCAAGGGTATTGACAGCACATTTGCTGCCCTTTTTACTGCAGCTCAAGCTTCAACTCTTCGAGAAAGAGTTTACACCTGCAATCAGCCAGAAGAGAATTAGCGGTCAAATATTGATGTTGAAAGATTAGTTCTGGATCTTATATAAGGCTCCAGCTCAATCCAGGGCGGTTTGTTAGAGCTTGCGTTGAGTATGGTGACTTAAGGTGCTTTTTTTTGTTTTTCATTCAAGCTGCACATGCACAACTTCATGCATGTGTGACCAATGGTGGATGAAAGCAGGAGTGACTTAATACTTTTGGACATATAGGATACAAACGTGATGAAAGAAATCTATGCAAACATTCAAGAAGAATGTGTCTCTGTAAACTATCTTTGGGAGATTTAATGTGTCAAAGAATGTTCCATCTCATGTAAAATACTTTTGTTGGCCTTATGCAACTGTGTCAAACTTGGACTATTCCAGTAGAGTCCAGCCTTGTCCACGAAGGACTGGTGCTTTTGTTCCACCTGACTAACATCGAGCCATGTAATGTAAGGCGATGCTGGTTTATTGCTTGAGATCTTTGCACTAGGCCTTTGCTGAGAAGATTGAACCTTACTGGGTTGTAAAAGGTTTTGAAGGGTTTTTGTTGGTTGTTTTTGCACAGCACTCTGTGTGCTACATTTTGGCCTGATCTTCTGGCTGATGTATGGGCTGCTTGGGTTCAGCTGTATGTGACTAGAGCAGTAACATGGTCATATGAAACTGAAGGCATCACATGACTAGAACAAGTAGCAAACAAGTGTCATATAGTAGCTACTGTAGTGTGTTTAAATCCCAAAAGATTTACCATAAGCTTAATATGAAAGTATTCCCATTTATTACATAATTTCTGGCATGCTTAAACATGAGCTAGTCATATTCCATAGAGTAACTGAAAGAAAGGTGTTACTTTTCATCATTTGCAAATATTGAAGTAACAGTCAAAAGGGCCACTGAAATAATGTGAAAATTACACAAAATTTTGTTTCCATATATATATATATATCCGTCATTATTTCTGTAATACTCACAAGTTAATGTTAACGTGGTCCTGTGCCAGGTCTTGCAGAGTGAAGCTGTGTAAAGCACACATCGTACATATGGCATGGGAAGAAAGTGGGAGCTGTCATTATTACCAGTTAAGAGGATTGGTAGGTTATGTTTGTGTGTGTGTGTGTGTGAGAGAGAGAGGGAGAATGAATGTCATGTGTCCCACTGCAATGCGAACACTAGGACATGGTATATAGGCTGTGTATACTTTGTGTAGTTTCACTAATGGTTAACTTTTTAATATTTTTGTATAGATCCCATTTAATTGTCAGTCATCATGCACTTAAGCTGTCGAAACCTGATGTAAATCTGGTCATTCATGAATTAGCAATATTATTATGTAAGATAGCCACTACAATTAAAGAAACAGAAATACATTGTGTCTGTCTGCTTTATTATGGGGTCACTTTCTTGTTTTTTACTTTACAGTTAAACGTTTTCATATTTTTACATGTCCGGTTTAAACAAAGGTAATGGGTAAAGTTCACTTTTGCAAATGATCACTAGTCATTACCAAGATTAAGTACCAATGTACTTTTGACTCTATAGTCAGGTTTCACTTGTTAAGATTGTCATTTCACTATTTATATATTTATTTATTGGTTTATTGATGTGGTTTCTTGCTGTCTTTTATTGAGTTAAATGTAGATACAAACGATATATTTTTACTGTTTAACATCAAACAACTTATACAACAATACAAGGCAATACTGCAGAAAAGTGAAGCACAAACAAATAGTGGAAAGAAGACAATTGTATTGTACCTATTGTATTCCTTGTGGGCAAACCAATGTGAGAAACCAATCTTTTACCAAATTATAGAAATTAATGAGCAATGAGGGGAAGCCCTCGTCATTGGCCTAGAGCCTCTTTTTTAAAATTAGCGACCGAATAATCCTTCTGTCATCCAATTGTAGATATTTTCTGGCTCCTTATTTCCAAGTTTCTGGGTCGCATTGCTCATAAAAACTCAATGGTCAAATCTACATTCAGAACACTAACCTTACTCAGTTCTAGAAGGAACAGATAAGTGGATATGTGGCCGATACTGGTACTGAGGTGTAGTTGAGTACCGCAGTGGGTAGCAGAAAGCATCCATGTTTTACTGCTATTACATTTTTAATAAGGCTTTCCAAACATTTTATCATATAATCAGAATTATTCTCTCCCGACCCCAGAATCAGAATTCCTTGATCTCTATTTCCCCCCCTAGAAGCAGAATTCCCTTCCCTCACTGTTTTGACATTACTCCTCATTTTTTCTACACAAGAACAAACATTTAACAGCTCCCCACCTTCATTTCCTCATACAATGAAAATTACTTTAATAATCAAATCAGAATACATTTCCCTTGTCTTTTTCCTAAAAAAAAAAAAAAAAATTAACTTTTTTTTAAACTGGTGTGTTTATAAACTGCCAGAATACTGCAATGAAAATACAAGGCACAGTGATGAGTGATGCAGTTCAGTACATGAAATGAAGTCACCCCACGCAGGATCAACAGATAAAAATATATTTATGAAGAATCTTTGTCAGAAAGGAAAGTTACTTCACATCCATACAGCACTAGAAACATTACATTGTGTCTTTGTAAAGAATCTAAACTACCACTTCAAGTTGTACCAAACTGAGAAGCCTTCATACACAAGATAAAGGTTCACGAGAAGAGCAGTTCAGTTATTTCTCACTGTGCTGCAGCTTACAGGAATCCTTCACAGTGTATGTTCTCTCTCAGACCCCACCCTAGCCTGCCAGCAGCTGAAACATAAGAAGGAACTGTCCGTCTTCAAAGCTGGTGACATGATAGGCAGAGCCTGGATACACTGATGTGAAGACTCATGGCATGGCAGCAAAATGATCAATGTAATAAAATAAACAAGGCACTTTATGCTGCAGTAATCACAGTATGTACTCTGAGGGTCAATGTTGAAAATAAATAGCTATTTCTAAAGGACTTCTACTACAAATGGAGTTCAAAATGCTTTTCTTTCAGCTTAAAAGACCACTTACACTCAAAAGAGTGCAATCACTTCTCGCGCTCCCTGAGAGGACACAAAAAAAAAGAAGAGTAAAATCACAGGCAACACCTGCCAACTTCACCACTGGAGGGTGATGGCGTACCTCAGAGAACTACAACACAGAGTAAACGTATACAAGTTCATCCTCTGATGACTGTTGGTTCAGAGATGAATATGAAAAGCAATTTATAAGTCATACACAGTGCTGTGCTACACGCTAAGCTACCATTGGCCAATTAAAAGGCAATTCCAATATGTTTTTTCAACAAACCGTTAAAATGTAAATAGCCATTCTGAACGGTTTGATAAGAAACGCTTTTTGAGATTGTGCACAGCGGTGGTGATAGGAATAAGAAGTCAGATATTACAAGCCTCTTAAAGCTGCCTCAGAAACTTTTAACTGTTCTTTTGTGATTAAGAATATACTGCCTGATGCCTGGAAGAGTTTTCTGGTTCAAAACATATTTGACATGAAACAACTTTTTCATACTACATTGTTTCATACTGCATTTTTCTGATCAATGTGGAAGCTATATCTATATATATCTACCAGAGGTTACAGTGCAAATAGCCATTTTATATAGATATAAACCTCAGAAGACATGTAGTTTTGAATTTTGAATAAAATGGCTATTTGCACTGTAACCTCTGGTTCCCATCTCCACCACAGTAATCAGAAGATGATCTAATCACTCTGAATGACTTTACATTTGAACAATTATTCCGAAATCTGGATAAATAGGTAATAGATAGTAATTCCTCCTGTGGCTACAGTACCAGGATTCATCACATGTAGGACCCAATAAAAAAAATATCTAAAACAAGCAAGCCTGTGCATGGCTTACAGTACAGTAAACAAGCAGGACACATACAGCAGGACAGCTTCATATTCAGAACACCACAATAAAACAGAGACTGGATCACTGAAGGGAAACTTCCCTCTATTATTGGACAAACTACAGCAATGTGTATATAGGTCTAATTTTGGCCATCCAGTGTTTGGACTAAACACTTAGTCCCTATTATTCAGAGGTTCATATTAATACACACAGGACACAGCAGAGTCCACAAAACATTTCATCATACAACTCTCACAGCTTAAGAGGAATAAATACTGAAAGTTCCCAAATAAGATACATTTGTGCAATACACTCACGTAAAATAATGAGCATGAATTATCTTAGCACAACTTCTATTGCTAATCTGACTGAACTGGCACTCAATACTCAAGCCACGCTCATAAAAACAAAGGTGCAATAAAAAAAATCTCTGGAATGATACCACATTTGTGTTCTGTAAATAACATTTCAGCTGGGTTTTTTGAAGAGCTGTCCACTGAAAGACTCTTAGGAGAATTAAGTGATTCTTCCATGAAATCACTCCAAAAAATCCTTTTTGGCACCTTTTTTTTTTTTAAAAAGGTTGTACAAACCATTTTTACAAAGGTACAAATGACACTGGTTTAACTTCTCTGCACAACCACAATCTTTTGAAGGAAAGAAGTGAAAACAGGACAAATAGAGAGTGCATGGAAATGACAATAGAATGGCACCAATAATGTGCCTTGTAAACATTACCTCTAACATAGAGTTTCTGGATTTGATTCAGACTGCCATGCATTTCCCACAGCAAAGGCCTGAACCGAAAAAATATCCGTGTTCATACACAATGTCTGCAGCAAGTACTTGTATGAAATATAAATACACAGTGAGTGATAAATAATATGGCACCTTAAGAAAAATCATAATTGCTTTAAAAGTCAGAAGTTAAAAAACATTAAAAATGATTTTTTGAAAAGTTTAAACTGTACTGTTAAAAAAAATATGTTATTTTACAACAGTATGTCAGCTTGCAAACTAACCAACACACAAAAATCTGATTTGTCAGTTAAAGTAATGGTTGAAGGTAGATGGAAGACAACATTTATTTCGGACTCATACGACTGGTGGACGCAGCTGTAAGCCCTCAGGTCTGAAGAGTCCTCAAACACAGAAGACTAACTGTAGCTCTTTTGCATTCAGGAGGAGCTCTGGAGGGCTTTTCTTTAGTCCTAGACCTGCTGCACCAGCCTGCGGTAGTGAGGCATGACTTTGCTGTCTGGGAGGTAGAGTACCATCTCCAAGGCAACCAGAACAGGAAACTCCAGAGGAATCAGCTCCCGTCGACCTATTCGAAAACGCTCCTCTAGCTTCTGCTCGAGAACAGACACATGCAGAGTGAGAGAGAGAGAGAGATGGAAGGAGACAGGGAGAGAAGGGGGTGTACAATATAATGGATATTTCAAAGGCAATATAAACTAAAATAAAAGAAATACATGGGGGGAATTCTAGGGATGCCACGATCTATGAAATTCAGTTCTGTGCCAAAGTCTTAGACACCTGAGAAAATCATTTAAAGCCCCTTAAGATGGGCAGCATATGCTTTTACAAGCCAATATTAAAATATATACAAATAATATTAACACTGTAAATGTGATTTTATTTATGACTGTATGTTTGCTTGATAAGTCCCCAGACCACTCCTAGTTTAAGCCCAGCATTAAAGTAAACCAAAGTAAAGTGGCCCCTTATAGTACGTGTGAAAACAGCACAGCACACAGTGTGAACAATGTACATTTCTCTCTCTGCATTTAACCCATTTACCAAGTGCAGTTGGGGGCTGCCACCAACAAGCAGCACCTGGAATTGTAAAATACGAAGTGCACCTATATGGTAAGTGGACCTGATAAAATGGACAGTAATTGTAGGTAAAAGGTAGGGGTGGCACATACATGAAATGGCTGATCAGTGTAAAAACTGAACTGAACAGTATATATAGCTCATGGACTGCAGGCAAGGCACTCTGCCTCATTCAACCCATTGGATTAAAAACATCAACTAATTAGCACTAAATGTTAACAGCATAAATTTTGTTTTTTTTCTCAAGAGTGCAAGCCTAACAACAGTCAGACACTCTTGGAATGTGGCATTTATTTCAAATCGTTAAGTTTAAGCCAAAAAGCAGCACAGATTCTCAGCTTGCTGCAAACATGCCCAAGATGTAGTGTATCAACACACAGCTGACCAAGAATGGGGGAGCCCCAGGCAGTGGGAGAGGGAACAACATGCTGCTGTTTATGCTAGGCAAAAGCTCCTCAATATCATACTTCACACTAGCATACATATAAAGTGCTATTAAAACATATAATAGCAGCTATACACTTGTCTCATAGCTGATAGCCAGGGTAGATAATATATTTATAAAGGCCAGCTGCCCTGAACACTGTGTAAACACTTCATGGTAAATGGACCAAAATAAAGGCACCAATACACTTTCTCTCTTATATAAAGTGATTACTGCTGACAGTATTTTTTTCAATCAATTAGGAGACAAATATTAGTAGCCTGCCTGTCACTGAATCTACATACGTACAGACTTATTTATCTGCTTGCCTTATAGTAAATGTTTTAACTTAAACAGGTAGATTGAAGCTGTAGTACTGTAGCACTGCTTATCAGTCTGAGTGCCCAGTAGATTAGGTGGAAGAAAATCAAGACACCAGCAGTATGAAGGTAGAAAAGAAACATATAAATAAAGTACTATATTTTGTTTACTCAGTCATAAAAGGACAATATCTAATTCTCACAGTATTTCAACTTGGACCAGTGACACTTACATCTATCAGTTGTTTGACCTCCAGCTTCTTCAAGTCACTGCTGATCTTGGCAGCCAGCAGCACACAGACAGCAGACACCAGCTTTCTGTTGTGCTTGTTCAGTCGACCCTGCAGAACCAGCTTCTCAAAGTACACATAGGCCATTGCTATGGTAACGGGCTGCAGGCCACACTCTTCACTCACAGCACGCATCTCCCTTTTTAAACTGAGTGACGGGCAGAAGTCAATCATAGTTATAAGATGAAATCCATGCAACTCTAATATAATAACAACAAATCCCATGAAACCTTTCCTGGGGTGTTTCATTTGTTTTTTTAAATACTCACTTTCTGTTATTCTTTTACACACACACACACAGACACACACACAGACACACACACAAACACACACACAGACACACACACAGACACACACACACACACACACACACACACACACACACACACACACACACACACA
>JBBJLR010000139.1:22736160-22747310 GCA_037577145.1 Brachypetersius gabonensis
ATATAACATGTTGTGGGGGGTTTTGTTGGTTTGTTTGGTTTTTGGGAGGGTGGGAGGAGCCCTTTTCTCTTTTATATATTTGACTTTGCATTTATTTTTAAAATACTCTCTTGTGAATTGTCATGTCATTAGAAAATTAAATAAAAAAATTTTGAAAAAAAAAAAAATTATGTTAGGCTTGTTACATAAACCATACGCATCAATATCAGATTTGCGCAGTCAAAGATGGAGTGCTATGTAACGAACAACTTTGTAATAAAACACAGTGACTGGGATTTCAGGATTAAAACTAGCCTAAGGAACTATTGATTTGTCCATCCCCAGTGGGTGTTGTGATGGTATGTAATGAAAGATGTTGCTGTGGCTGTCTGCAGGAGTTCAGTACCTGATGTGAACGCTCTCTCCATAGGGCAGTACAGAGAAAGCAGCACACAGAGACCGCTTAGCACAGATCAGAACAATCCTGCAGGACACACAGCATGTACACAAAAGAGACAATGTCAGTCCTTCAGTATAGCACCCGGTAAAAAAAAAACCACACACACACACACGCACGCACGCACCCGAATTATTATAGTTGTGGGCACCTAAATTCTAGCATAAACTAAAACGTTCTAATGATTTCAAGACATGCCTAGTGTCCCATGTTTTCTTCTTTAATTTTGCACTGAATGCTAAAATCACACTGAATGGTAACTATTCATGGAAGCTTATATGCTGCCAACAGCAACATGCAAACAGCACAGCTAGTCAAGTAACAGTCTTGTGTGGTGTGTGGTGCCAAACACTCAATAACATTTTTTAAAGTTTCCCTGATCAGACTACATATGTACGTTTCTCTTGAAAGAACAAGCTTGAGTACCATTTTTTTTTTCATCTAATTTAACGTAACAGGAAAAATACTGAAAAACTGCAATAACTTTTGCCACATATGTGGAGTGGAGGAGGTGTACTTATTTCATTGAGAAAATGAGTTGCCTGGGTGTGCCTAAATATTTGCATAGGACTATGAATGTGACCTACAGTGTTTGGATACAAAGAAGTGAGCGTATTAACATTAGATCAACTGCCAAATTCTGAGGTAAGTGTGTGATAATTAAGGCATATATTTTGCACAGGGCTAATAAAAATACAGCTCTGCCCTGGAACGTGCTCATGGCTTTTCTAGGCCAACAATCTCTGTGAAACTTCATAGTTAGATAGAGCTTGATTAAACATTTCCAAAGTCCCCTCATTTGCTTGGGGCTATTATGGTAAACGAGGGGTTGCTGGAAAGGTGTCAGAGGGCGAGATATATTTTTCATATTTAACTTTTAGATTTAAGATCACTTAAGGCAAGTCCTCCATGTTGGTGAGGGCATGTCACAGCAAGCAGCCCAGCCCCCTGCTAAGTAACAGCCGATTGTAATCACGGGGCGTGACAGTTTGTAAAAGTGGTACATTACAAACCCACATTTAGAGTCGCCATTTGTAAAAGTGCAACATTTAGATTTAAAGCGCAACATTTCATTTTTCATTTTTCATTTAAAACACATTTAGTCATAAATGTGTGAAAATTGCGCTAAATTTGTGAAATTGCACTAAAACACACACACATATTTATATACACATATATATGTTTTCCCCCCTTCAGTGACATGAGGACATACAATATATAAAACAAAGAATAGTTTTCCCATCTCTCTGAGGCCATCTGAATAAACAGGTTATCCACCCTAACACATGCTTCCAGAATAGTGCTACGCTGAAATCGTGCTCCTCCCAGCCATATACATGTTGCAAAATCACATTTTAGCCAAGAGTACAGTGCTATACACCTCAAGCACCACGCCTGCTTGTGAACACTGTATATTAAGTAACTTATTTTAAGAGGTTATATCACTGTAAGAAATATGGCTCAAGTTGCAGGCTCAGCAAAGTCAAACTTGTCCCTTCCAAGAATTTTCAACTTGGAATAGACACCCAAACATACTGAAGGTTTACGCAACTATCTTCACTCAGGAACAACATCCTTAATAACAAAATAAATAGAAATCAAGTGTAGGCTGCATACTGACGGCTTACACTACTGAGAATAGGCAAAATCACAAGCATACAAAATTCTCAACATTTCTAGATGCACTACATAGGCCACATGTTTTTCCTTCAGGTTGCTAGGAGTCAAGGACAATAGGAGAACCAGCAGGTCAGCAGCTAGTGACAAACTGCACTGAATGAAAATGAAGTGCGCACGCAACACTTTGCTGATGTCATGGGGTTGGTCATATGAATGAGAATCGAAGCTGCAGTTCATGCTTGGCAATGTGTCCAGTGTTAGTGACAGTATGATTTAAACAGTCTTTTGCCATTTACCAAGTTCTTTTGCAAATCTCTAAATCACAGATTACAAACAATCTTTGAACCAGTCCTGTGCATATTCCCTGATCTTACACATCCACTTAGATTCAAGAGAGGCTCAGAAAGTTTGGTTTAGGTATATTGTGAGCAAGAAAAATGTGCAGGGCAGGGGTTCCACAGAGTTGGGAACCACTCAAATAAGATATAAAAGTAAACACATGTAAACCACTGAAAGCAGAAAGTGAATTCCAGTGTAGAAGGGGAAAAACAATGGGGATGTGGGGGGTGAGGAGTAAAGGGTAGAGTTTGTCTGGACTGATCAAACTTGATTATGTAATTTTAAGAAAATCAATTCACATTTTCCTGTTTGGTGAACCAGAAGTGACAAGTTTGAATATTCACATTTTAAATGTCATTTTTGGTACATAAGGCCCTTTTTACATGAAAAAATAGAGCCTGAAAAACCCCCGTTTGTGCACATTCATTGTAATTTTTCATTAAAACATTTTTTCCAGTTTAGTGACCATTGTTTTGCAATGCTTTTTAATCAGGTCGATCATTCTGTATTGTTTTTTTAAGGATGCCTCTATTTGGAGTTCCTTTCAATATTACCTTAAGAAATCCCCCAGCAGGCAGAGCTCTAAGCAAGTTAACCCAGGTTAGACATTTGCTTATGTCCCAGTTATTATGTTCTCATTGAGTCTGTCTGAGCCTGTGCATTTACACCATTTACACCAAACTGTAGTAAGGATGCAAGAATATGGAATTTCTCTCTTGATACAATAACTTAATATTTAGTTGTGACTGATATATCCATAATTATTTCTTAAGCATTCACATTATAATCAATATAAGAAGTGCAATGTCTGCAGGACAGGTTAAAGAAGGATAATTGATTGGTTTTACATTGCCACGGCAACTAAATAAGGTAATGTAATAATATTTACTGTATTAATAATAATATTAACAATAACATTGATTGCAATTACAGGCTATTGCAATTAGACCATATTTTTTTCCCTATGTATCAGCAAATAATACACACATCAGCCACAGTAGTAAAACTCAAGCAAGTGAACAGACAGTTTTTGATGTTTGCGTTGGAAGCAGGAACAATGCGAAAGACAACGGAGTCTCCAGATCTTTTGGGGTGTTCCTGGAATGCAGACGTTAGGACCTACCAATAGTGATCCAAGGTCGTGGGCACCAAAGACTCTGGGTGCGTAGCAAAGGTATGCCCGCCTGGGCCAGTTTCACCAAAGAATTGCTATATGACAAAGTTCTAAAAGGCTGGCTGCGGGTCCTTGGACTAATCAGAGAACTTGTGCTGACCCGTGTCTACCAACAAAAACACCTACAATGAGCATGTAAGCTTCAGAACTGCACCACAGGGTATTAGATGAAGTTGCCCTGGTCTGATGAATCATATTTCACATCATGTAGATGACCAGATGAATATGCATTGCTCATCTGAAGGAGAAGAGGGCACCAAGATACACTATGGCAGGAAGGAAAGTCAGCAGAGGAAGTGTGGTGCGCTTGGCAATGTTTTCAGGTGGATGTTAGTTTGACAGATACCACCTGCTTAAACAAAATATACCCCTTCATGACAACAGTATTCCCAGTGGCAGTGGCCTCTTTCAGCCCTCTTTTGCAGCGCTGCCTTGTTTAGGAATGGTATGAGGAACCTGACGAAGAGTTTATGGTGTTGATATGACCTCCAAAATCACCAGATCTGATAAAGCATCGGAGTGATGTGGTTTACAAACTTGTCAGACCAACAGAAACTTGACCTCACTTAAAAGATGTGCCTGTAATGTTTTGGTGCAGACACCTTCAGGGGTCTTGTCAAGTCCATGTCTTATATCAAGTCCATATATATATATACTACCTCTTCAAGGACCAACCTCGTTACTAACCATGCCTCTTGTTTCTGATTATTTATTTCTTCTTCCCCATATTCATAAAAAACCCCACTTACTCTTATGCCTTTACCGCTGACTTTTCTTTGACAGGAATTGTTTAGGTGTACATTGCTGGCAGTAACTTGGTTGAATAGTGGACGTTAGGCATAGCTTTACAGAGTTGAAGAACAGATGTGGACTACTTGACCACTGATGTACATCACTCTGGATAAGAGAGTCAGCTAAATGTCACAAATGCAAATGTGATTCAAAATTTCCATTTTTGGGAGAACTGCTGTATTTGCAGAGCCTGGCTAGTACAGAGAATGTCCCTCCAGCCAGAACATGCTGCTACATTCTTGTACAGCAGTAGTGTATGGCAATACTGCATTGTGCATCGTGACAATACAGCTCCAATACGGAGTATGTGTCATAGCAGACGCATGCTGCTCTTATTTGGTCGACTCCTACTGTCTCACACATACTGACTCACCTGCTGCCTCGAGTGTCATACTGTCTCATGTTCTTGATGAAGTGTACTTTCTTGGCCCGGGGCCCTGGAGACCCTGACTGGTTACGTGCTCTGCAACAAAACAGAAACGACATATCAAACAGGAAATGAACGCAAGTGTGAATAAATGACTCATATGAGCCATGGTAATATGCAAGACTCGTGCACGTTAGTCTCTTGGTTTAATAATGATAATGTTACAAAATCTTCTTGAAAGGGTTTCAGATATTAAAAGAGACCCTTTTCCTTACTTTTTAAGTTCACCTGATGTGTGTTAAGAATTTTCTGCTAATTAAGTTGTGAAATGGGCTGTAGCACAGAGAGGAACTAACAGTTCAGGTGAGTGCTGATAAATAATAAATATTGTGCTTAGTCTATTCACCTGCAAGGAAGTTCCCATTTGCTAAATGTAAATGAGATCAATTTCTTGCATTGTTACACATTTGTGTGAAGTTAGGATAATACTAGGATAAATAACCTTTCGAATTTTTTAAAATACACTTTATTATATCTTCCAGCTTTGAAACTTGTTAAGCTCCTCTGGACATTAGCATTCACCGGATGACTCAGAGAGTACGCAAATTTAACGTGACTTCTTTAATGCTTAAAGAACACAGCTCGTATTCACAAAACTTTGTGCTGATTGAAGATCAGGCATTTTGTGGCTAGTGTCACCAAAGAGGAGGAATCTGATCCACTCAGATATGTAACATGAGTGCTGGCCCAGGCCAACAAGTTCAGCCCTGACTTTATATAAGGACACGATAATCTTCTGAATGAAGATGAGAGACAGACAGGATGAGTTAACAGGGATTAACAGATAGGAACATGAGACCAGAGTCGATCCTACAGAAGTCTGATTTGCTGAAGCGCCGGTGGACCACAAATTCCTGCTCCCTGATTTGCCAGCAGTAGACTCTTTTAAAACTAATACCAATAATCTGCTGTAATGACATTTACTCACTACACAGCCTGTAAAGTGATGGGTCTTCCAACATTCCTAGCAAAAGTGTCCTATATAGCACAAAAAAGGTTATCTGATGAGGGAAGTAATAAAAGTATCCCTAATCACACAGAAGAACCAGCCAAAGCTAATAAACCTATAAGAAGTCTTTGTCTCTATATATAGATATTTTCATTACTTAATAAACTATAACTATTCTATTTAAAACTCCTTTTTAATGGCGCACTGCTAGTCTTGTTGCACTTTAACAAAACCATAACTATCTTCTAAGCTTAGTACACTTTACACTATTCATCTACCAATAAAGCGTCTTGGAATAAATTATTAATATCCCCAACAACACAATTATAATAAAAAAGGAATAAATATAAAGACTAAGTGTAACAACGTAGAAAACGTTATAATTCTTCGAGAAGAAACTGAAAGCTGCCTAAAAACCCGGAAGTTGGGTCTCACTCTTATACTTTCATTTAAAAATGGGGTGTCTGAAAATATGAAGAGTTATGGTGGTTTTGGATCTAGAACCTGCACCTCTTCAGTCTATTCGTTAAAAACAGATGGGCTCAGCGGGACGGCTGCACCTGACAGGAGCACTGAAATCTCGAGCAATACCAGACAAGGCAGGTTAAAAAAACTCTCAGCTAACCCCTAAACCCTAGAGTAACCTCTAAAAACACAAGAGTGTGTGTGACGTCTCCAACTGCTCTGCATATTTCACATATCTCCACTTCTCCACTGAATGAGGGTCTCAGGTTCCGACCAGGGGGGCTGCGTCGGCTAGATTTGGCCACGTTCACACCGAGAAACCAAGCAAAACACCTGTCCGGAACTAAAACTCACCTCTGACGGGGGTCCAGTGGTGTAAAGTTATAAGTGGAAGTAACGGCTGGATATTTACTGGAGGCTAAATTGGGATTGGTGGGTCCCGACGTTGGAGATAAGGGGAATCCCTGAGACGACAAAGGATCCACTTTTCCTCCTTCCGATAAAACCTCGCTGCTGCCCTGATTAAAGCTTGCCAGTGTGGTGTGGAGGGAGACCGGGGGGTAGGTGTTAGTCCTCGGCAGGGTTACAGCGTTACTGACTGGAGCTGACAGCTGGCTGAAGGCTCCGTGACTGCCCGCGGAGGACAGCGGGGGAGCCGTCGCCGGCACCCCGGCCTCGACACCCTGCTGCCCGGCTTCTCTGATGGTGGCGGATCCATTACTGAGAGCGCACACAGGCCGTCCGTCCAAAGAGATGTTGTTCAGAAATAACAATGCCGCTTGTCTCCGACGCGAATCCTTACTTTTCCGCACTTCTTTGTGCGCTGTGTTGGCTGTATTGGCGCCGGCGCCGGCACCAGCAACAGGACCGCAGGCAGCTGCCGCCATTCCACGAGTGACTCGGTGTCTGTGTAGCAGCCGTTGACTGAGGGAGAACCTAGCAACGCCCTCGCAACATCCTATTGGTCGGTTGTTATTAAATATTCATAAAAAAATAAGCTTTAGGAAAGCGGATTGGCTGAGGGATTTGTGTTCTTCATGATTGTAACAATAGCATAATAAATATTAATATGAACACGTAGGTATGCGTTCATGAATTTTAGCTCGGGCACAAAACAAAAACAAACTTATTCTGATATAATTTAAACATGTTTGGACACACCTTCTCATTCAGTGTTTCTTCTTTGTTTTTACTGTTTTCTACATTGCAGATTAATATTTAAAACAAACAAAGTTATGAAGGAACGCATGGAGTACTGCAGTAAACAAACAAAAAATAGAATTATACAAACCATAAGTTTTTTTAATAAGGTCATGATGGACTGTAGTCGAACAGGATTACTAACTCTGTACCAACCCTACCATCACAACTAATGATCCCAAACACATTAAGAAGGCTTGATGAAGAACACCTATTAATTAAAAAAGCATTCCAGGTCGATACCTCATGAATCTGACTGAAAAAATGCCAAGCGTATGCAAAGCTATCATTAGAACAATATGTGATCTTTTCAATATTAATCTACAATGTAGCCAATAATAAAAACAAAGGAAATCATTGAATGAGAAGGTGTATGCATGTATGAATATGGGTGGTTGACATGACATGGACTTTTTTGGTCCAAAGTGTCAAAGATAAGCAATTAATATAAAATATGTCAAAACTGTGGTGATATTATTCAGAAAGTGCTGTTTTATATGAACATATAGAGTATTCATGGGATAAATCTTCCATTGGTTCACAATTTAGGGCCAAACTAGAAAAAGCTAATATGGCGTGACTGTCCCAAGCACATTTCACAAAGTTTGATTTTGAAAAAAAACATTTTTTTTTATTTAAAAAAAAATTTTTATTTAAAAAATTTTTAGTTTGAATAAACTAAAATTTTATTTTAGTTTATTCAATCATATATTGATAACCCAGATGTCTGCTTGTGAGTCTGCTTGGCTAAAAGTTCAGGCATAATATTTTGAAGCCACCCTTAACTAAAACATTTTCTCCCAAAAATGGATATCATATGGTGTGATGCCATATTCCCTTTTTTAAATGGGCAATTGTTTGGAGACCTTTGGGGAGTGGGGGTCCTCCTTCTTTCAGGAAAAAAAGCACCTCAGAAGGACACTGAAAGTTACAAAGTGAGTTATCTCTCTTCATGATGTAAAAAAAAATGTATCCAAAAGTTTATCCAGCCCTCCTGCGTCAGTTCCCTTTTGCACAGTCTTTTGGTGTGACGCATTTTTTACAAAAACGCACAAATGAAATAACTTTTCAGTCAATATTACCTTGAAAGTTACCTTCAAATTGCTTAATCTCATGCTGAGTACATGAAACCTCATATGGTGCGACACGACATCATAAGGGGTGACAGGGTTTTCTTGTCACACCATATGACTATTTTGTCACAGTATATGATATGAACTGCATTTAAATACATAAATAATGCCTTTAGATACATATTTCATAGCTATTAGTTATAATATGGTTATTGAATATTTTGTCCTTTTAACACATTTTGATAATATATTATTGACACATTTAATATCTTTACACCAACTTAATTCGGTGAATCCCTACTTCCATACTTTCCCATTTTCAAGATGAATCCATGATAAACTACGGCATTTTGTCATTCAAATTTTTCCCTTTATTTATTTATTTTTCAGTTTGAGGCAGATTAGTAGGTAGCGAGAGATGGCAAGTTATTGTTTTACTCATCCTCATTTTGAAATGAAGTTATGCATTCAATAAAAAAATGTTCAATGATTAATTAATAAGTTAATATTCAGCAGATTAAAATAAAAAGTGCAACACTGAATGAATACAGTGGTTTAAAGTGTTTTTTGCTACTTTGAGTAAAACTCACTGTTTAAAAAAAAAAGATTTTGTTGTAACTGAAACATAGATTCTTGTCACTTGTCATACTTTGGTTTGGTTGTTTGTTAAATGCAGCTAATACAGATTTTTGGATGCAGATTGTTGTGTGGTGTGATTCATCATATTGTGTGGCACCATGTCATTGGGTGTGACATTCAGAATTTAGAAAATAATTAAGGCTTTTTGGTTATTAATCATAAAATCATCAATGTGACAGAATAATGCCACCAAAGGTTACAAGCATTTTGGTACTTTTATAACAAGGTATTCCCAAATTAATTTGAAGTATATTGAAAGATTATGAGTAAACGTCTGTCTAGGAGTGTTCATAAAGTAAAATAATGCAAAATGTAGCATATTTGCACATAAAAATGCTATACTTTTATATAGTAATGATAAAGAATCAGGATAAATTGTTTTACATTATTACATAAGACTTTTTAAATTTAATACACAATAACATTCATGTCACACCGTATGACAATTTTTGTCACTATGGCAATAAACTAGTGAATAAATATACATTTCAGGACACACTCTACAAGAAAATATATATATTTGGAGATATAATAGTTGGTAGAATATCACCAAATTATTTCCATGACTTACATTTGAGATAAAAAAAAAACCTTTTCAGACAAATATGTCAACCACCCATACATAGTTTTCTTAGTTTGGTATGTGGTATAATGAATGTCACACTGCCTAACAGATGGCCCCTTTAAATCACAGAGGGTTGCTAGCTGTGTTGTTGACTAAGAAGATAAAGGTCCAGTAGGTCACCTAACTGCTATAAATCTCATTATCATGACTTGGAATCTGGCTGTTGTTGTTTTGATCCACAAGTTTGTTCAACTATAGAAGCAGGAAAGTACTTTTTTGTATCCTGTTTTACAACAACAGTGTTTGTTTTAAAGTCACATTGTTTATATAAGAGACAGCATGGGGTAGATCAGTGGTTCCCAACCTGGGGTCCGGGCCCCCCTTAGGGCGGCGCTAGAGATCGCAGGGGGTGCGCACAATTTTTCTGCTCTGAAGAGTGAACTGTCTTGTCTTTGAGTAATAAATGCATATCTATGTTTCCAATTAAATCCAGCTTGTAGTCTACTGATCCATTTTTATCATTAATTTCACAGTTAATGTTCTTATCACTGGAATTTGGCATCAGTCTTGTGAATTTTGGCTTTGTTGCAGAAAATGCCTCAAAATGCAAGCTGTTATTTTCTTGTTCCCCTCTCATACGTCAGCAACCAACAACAGGACGTGAGGTCAAATTCATTCCCTTACAGAAACATCACATATTTCACATAGTTCCTGTAAAGCATATATAACATTATGTAATGTTATGCCATGTACTAAACAGGCACCTGCGGCCAAACACTTGTTCTGCAAGAATAACTTGTGAAAAAAAAAATTCTTTACATGTGAAACTTGCGTCATTACATTTTCTGTTTCTGTGTAAGAAGGGAATTTATCTCTAAAGTAAGTTTTATTAGAATGAATGTAAAAAGACCAGCATGACGCAAAGATGACTGAAATTACTGAGTGCATTCGTATTTCAGGTTTTCTCTCTCTCTCTCTTCAAAGGACCTAACTTAGATTGTTAGAGCCATGCCTGGCAACTAGTGTCTATAATATGACTGTTGTAACAAAATATTACATCTATGATATGGTAAACTTGGTTTTCATATAATGCTAATCTAAGGCAGAAGTTTACTGCTGATGTGGCTTATGTATGAAAGATTGTATTTGTGTACATAGAGGTATTGGCACACTTTACTATGCATTTTAAAGGGTCCTACAGTTTTGTTTTACTTGTATTTAATTTTTTTCTTGGCTGAGGTCCCCTAATAGTGTCCGTGTGTCATTGTGTAAAATACCTTTTTATGTGACTATTTCCAACCTCTCTTTAATGACTGATATAAAAATGACATCTGTTCTGATTGGCCCCTTAGTATTGTGATTCATTTTGACTGAAACACTAATTTCAACATGAATAGGTTGGGCCTAATCTGCTATAGTCTGATTAGGTGAATATATGTTAATGCTTTGTTGAATGCATATATATATATAT
>JBBJLR010000139.1:22747410-22771077 GCA_037577145.1 Brachypetersius gabonensis
TAAGGGATTACTTTTAAATGACAGTAACAAGTAATCTGTAATGTATTACAGTTTGGAAGTAACTTGCACAACACTGTATATAGGCAATATCGCCCACCCCTAGTTTGTACAAAGACATTCTCTTCTACAATGTTACAGTGGTGACGACTAATATTTGGGTCTGTATGGTCTCTTCGGTAAAGTGCTGTTCAGTTTGTTTCCACAGGAGTGCAGTGTAAGCCTAAAAAACCCAACTATTTTCAACAAGTAAAATCACTGAAATCACTTGTTTTTCACACTGAATCTTCCTTTCAGTCTTCAGCAATATTGCATTTTTAATTTGCCAGTAAACAGAACACACTCTCCACAGTGCTGCTTTGGTCAGGCCAGTAAACACACTGTTTTTTATTTTCCAAATAACACACACATGGCTGAAGTCCATCATCTTTTTTGTACAGTAGTCACAGTCTGACATGAGCAGTGTAAGGCTTTACGTCTAGCTAATGTGTCTGAAGTAAAATCCAGCATAAACCAGAGTACCAGTATGGTCTTGATTGATCTAGTACAGCATACAGTAGGCTGAGGTGTTACAGCTAGCACCAACATGGTAACACAGTACTGAAACACGTGAAACAGTATGTTTTTCTGTGTCTATGGATGCATCATTGACTTGCCAGTATGGCCAATAATAAATTATTTCAATAAATACTGCAATGACCCAATACCCAATAACTTAAAGGATTGGCTAACCTAAATAAATAAATAAATAAATAAATAAATAAATAAATAAATAAATAAGTGTGTGTATTTATATGTATGTATATACACACACAGTTTCCACCTTACCTAAGATGGTCAATTAAGCAATTAAGCAATTCCCAGTCTATATTAATTATTCTGTGTATTAAACCATTGCAAAACTAAAAATGCAAAATTCGGACATTATAAATGTCTCGCTTCTTTTACTAGTTTTGGGGCCAGCAGCTGTATTAAGCTGATTTTTTAGTAAACCATTCCTTTAAGTTCCATAGAGTTATGAGTAGCCTTTCTAGCCAATAGCCCGACAGCATCACTGTGCACAAGTTGATTTTATATATGGCCTCCTGAATTATGCATTTCTACTGATTTTTTTGCACTACAGCTTTAATTTTGCTTTATTCTCACAAGAAAATCCCTGAATAGCATTCGTTGTTTTTCAGTGGATTGTTTGTGACACAGAGACGTGTGAGGCAACTGGGTTAGAAATGACAAGTAAAGAACAATGTTATGTACCAGGCATGAAAAAGATGCAAAATTCCTTTCATGGCATTGTGTAGAATTAATCTGATGAGTGAAATGATACAGCAAAACTTTACAGACAGTACTGTACAAAAGTAATAGTGAATTGTTTAACTCTGACTGATATCAACGGTAGTGATATCTTGATTAGAAGAAAACAGTTAGATGAAAGCAGGTGTGGTTGTTTGACATCTGCCCTGCAGCTGTCGCATAGATTTGTTCATTTCAACAGCACATACTTTAATTGAATGGACTGATCACCTTAGGCAGGTAATCGGTGGTAACTGTAAATACTGGATTTCCTCAAGGAGATGGCTTTGCATTTAACACATTGTTACCATGTGTTTGTATTTTTTTCATGTTTCTGTTTTTGTTTAAACATATAAACACTTACTGGTCAGATAAATGCCATTACATATCATTTAAGACCTGAGACTTTTGCACAGTACTGTATGTTTGTGATCAAAAAACCTTCAAATAGGAGAAATGTAATCCAAGCATATTTGTTTTGTTTTATTGCACAGATTGATCCAATCCTCATGACAGTGGAACCATAATACTGACTTTTTTATCATAAAAAAGAGGATTACTTGGAAACATGTAAACATACACTGAAGTATCATCGCAGATGCTCTGTAGCCCACCCAGAAACTGAAATGTCTGAGCCCTGTTAGCTTTTAGACATCTTCTGTTAAATAAATAATAGCAATCACTTTTGTATTAAAGGAATGTCTTGGGTCAGTCTGATAAGGATTGTCTATCCTTGAGATAAAAATGCAGTTTTCGTGTTTATTTTTTGGCCTGGTTCATTCTTCTAAATGATGCATGACTTTTCCTACATGGGCTGATTAAGGCCTTGAATGAAACTATTCATACACTGTACCTTACCTAAAAGCTATGACATCTCAGACTCCATAAAAAAACTACTGACTGGAGCTCAGCATCAGGCAAATTACTGCTGTTGGGAACAGCTGCCATAAGGGCTTATTAACATCCAAGTAAAGTTGTTTTCTTTAAGAAGACATAATGAAGCACCATCATTGCAAAAACACTTCACCGCATATACACTGTGTCCCTTTGTAGTACTCACTTCTGTGTTACCACCTTTTAGCCTCTTTCACAATTTCAGTTTCAGCAAAACACTTCTGCTTATGACCTGCTATCTGACAAGTGACCGCTCTATCCTTTGATCCACTGTCACCACCAGAGAGCCCTCTTTAAAAGGCATAACCCCATAACCGATACCTTTACTGATCAGGATCAAAGAAAGAAGTCAAGCCATTTGGAGGCCTGGCTAGTGCTGCGTGTCCCTTATTTCCTCTCCCTTTTCTTCTCCCTGCCATCTTCCTTGGTTAAATCCACCAAAGTAAGCCAGGAGGGCCTCACTCTGCGGGCTGATGTGAATGCACCGTGCCTTTGGAGTAAGAGAGTTTGGTAGATGACCAAACTAGCGAGAAAGCGCCTGGTGGGCTCACACCGTGGTCTCATACTCCATCACTTCCTTAGGCGTGCCAAGGCAGCGGTACTGGATCCTGGGGGTAACTGGGGCTGCACTTTCTAGAACTAAGATGGTCTTGCGCAGCCTGCGGTCAATGAAGTGGGCGTCCCAGGCAGGATACTGCTTCCTAGGCAGGTCAATGCGAATGACAGGTCCCTCTGACTTTGGGGTGAGGCGGGGAGCGGGTGTCCTTAAACCGGCAGGTGGGCGGACCTGAAATACATCTGCACCCTCCCCTCCTGCTTCCTGCTCTACTCCTCCTTTAGTCCTCTGCAATGTCCTAGGGGGGCTGCTGACCACGTCCGGGGGAGGGGCCGAGGTTGCTGTCGAAAGACAAGGCTCTGAAACAGCCCCCACCTCCAACGTTCCGCACCCCAAATTACCAGCCGATACAGGGCCGTCCGGATGCAGCAAGCAGTAATATACAAACATGAAGAATGTGCCCAGAGCATAGCTGCAAGCCACCACACAAACAACCACCACAGCATAGAAGTCGGAGGTGCGTGGGCCCCGGTAAAGGTACCAAGCTGCAGTGAGAGCCACATTCTCTGCCAGCACTATGAGGCAATACAGCAGCAATCGGCACCTTGTGGGCCCTTCACGCACACTGAACCAGCAGAACACATACACAATGCCCACCATCATATTGTAGATGATCTCCTCCCACTTGGACATGCAGAAGTCTGTCTCACCCTGGATAATCCAGAAGGTCATGGCACACCAGTGGGCCACGATGAAGATACCAAAATACAGCTGGAAGATGGAGGCAAACAGCGCAAAGGCCATGGCTCGTGCCCCCACCGTGAACAGGTGCCACAACATCTGTACAACCACGGCTTTGTAAGACATAGGCAGCTTGTCATCACGGGAGTCCCGCAGAGCCTTCTGGTAGGACGCCATCATCCAGGCAAGAGACACCAAGGAGGCAGAAGCAGAGAGACCTGGAAGAAACAGAGTGGGACATGAGGAGAGATACTTTGAACCCCCACAATCTATATTAACATACTGCCACAAATTCTTACATCCAGAAAACATGAACATTTACTGACAGCATCCAGCAACTACACAACGGCTTTTATTATAGGAGCATTTTGAGTCAGCTGGTTTTTTGTTGTTTGGGAAGAAATTCAGAAGTGATGCCTATAGTAACTAAAGAATACTATAAATATAAAATGCTAGAATGTTCCTTTGAGAAAGCATAAATTCTTTTTGTGATCTTGTAGTGTCAGACACTGATTTTAGTACTACCATACACATCAGAGTAATAAATGTCAGATATATAAATGAATGTCTATGGAGGGTATATGGATTTGTTCTTGTGACTACTGGTTAGTGTCAGTTATGATCTACGCTTAATCGAATGAGAGGAAGCAATCAATAGTAAGCATAAAACTCATACATCCATAGAAAAATAAGAGAGGCTGTGTTTGAGGGCTGCGGAGAGCTGTCATAAATATTTGATCACTATCTGGCAGCTCATCAGCTCACCCATTTGGGGAAGAGAAGTAGAACTAAGGGACTTTGCTAATGAATGCCCCAGACATGAGCATCAGTCAGCTCTACAGCTCCCTTCAACTGCTTTAAATTTCTGAATTTGCGGCATCACTTACTGCATTCTTAGTGTAACACATGTCACTGGGTAATCTTCACAGAACAAGAAATGTCGACAGAGCTGCACGGTTAACTAAAATTTAAAATATAAAAGATGTATGTACTCATCCGAGGGCGACAGCTGCAAGTATTTATGATGTTTTCATAGCTCACTTACAGACATGTTTTTATGGATATGATGTAAAATGAATGCATCAGTTTGTCTGGCTGAACGAAACCTGATTCATGCCAAATGAATTCATAAACTCTCAGTTTCGTGCCAAAAAACTCTCTAACACAGGAGAGTTCATTCAGCCCTGCAAACACACTCTTCTGCCAGCTATGCATACAGTTAGTATTATATGACCACGCTGGGTCAAAGCACAGTTGCTCAGTATTTTGTTAAAATCATTTCATGTTCAGCATTAGTTTGATACAATACTTAGATATTGATCTGGATGAGTGATTCTTAGGACAAAAAAGGGAAGTTAAATAATAATAATAGCAATAGTAATACTAATAATTCATTCCTTTATTTTCTGTAACCACTTAATTCTTTCTAGAGTCGTGTGTACTCGGAGCCTATCCCAGGGACAACAGGTGCGAGGCAGGGACTCCACAGAGTACATACACACATACACACCCACACACACCATTGACTCACACACTCACACCGACGGTCAATTTAGAATCCCCAATTCACCTGACGTGTGTCTTTGGACAGTGGGAGAGACCGGAGACCTGGGGGGAAACCCACACCACCACTAGGAGAACATGCAAACTCTACACATACAGAGGTAGGACCCAGATTCAAACCCCAGCCCTGGAGGTGTGAGGCAACAGTGCTACCCACTGCGCACCAATGAGCCCCAATACTACTACTACTACTACTACTACTACTACTACTACTACTACTACTAACAATAACAACAACAACAATAACTGGTGCACATAACACTTTTGTCCATTCCAATACTAATACCAATACCTGATTCTCAAGTATCAGTCAATATTGAGTACTTATACTCTATTAAATCTATTTAATCTAAATACTTGATAGACACCTTAAAATCATATATGTGTTAACAATAAGCCTTCTTCGAAAATCTTTTAATAAGCACCATATATAATATTTACACAGTACAGACCTAGCATCAGCTTATGTGGGTTTGATAGAACTGGGCTATATAAAGTCTGATGTCTGCATTTCTCTCATACACCCCATAAACCTGTGCTTGAATCTTTGATCATGTAACACTGCTGAAACATAATGGTATATTATGGTAAATATTTCAGCCATTCATGCTGTAAGATGCAGTTATTAAGCCACAGATTCTCAGTTTGATGCCAGGACCAGGCCCTGAGATGGCTATCAGGCTGGTATGCTAATGGGTAACTCTGGGCTAAATGCTATCATTGCCCCAAGATGTTTTCCTACCATGCATTTTCTCTATAGCTGTACTCTAGTTTTCCTTCCATACATCCTTAAGTAACAACCTGCCACTGACCACATAGTGAGAGATGAGAACTGCTGATAGATGCCTCAATTAGAAATTCAGATAAAGGAGCTAGCGTTAATGTGTGTGACTGTGGGGGGTTTCTGCTCTGCCTCTCTCTGAGCAGAGAGATGTGCCTCTCATTTGTGGGGCCACACTGCCAGCTCCCTTTTATGGGGAGTACTATGGTTTATCCAAAACGTCACTACATTTCTCACTAGGTGCTTTTCTGGGAAAAAAGTCACTAAAGGGGCCTGAAAAGTCATGAAATCCAGCAGAATAGTTTTCACCAGTGGATAGTTGTCCCACTGATGACATCAGTATCTGCAGTGATACCAATACAATATTGGTGCAACACTAAAATAACGTATTACTGTCAAACACATAGAAATGCAAGGTAAAAATGTTTATGTCCTTATTAAGTATAAAGTATATTATTGTACTTCTCATGCCTGAGTCGACTGCTCCTTAAATTGTGAATGGTGGTGTTCCTTGAAAAAGTGACAATGACAATACAGATTTACCTTATTTTTTCTTATTTTATCTTATGCTTATCTTAAGCATTTTACTTATTGTACACCATTTTAGGCTTAATCTGTCATACAAATATCAGTATTACATAAAAATTAAAATGTATATTAGCCAAAAATGTTCATATTGCGTTTACTTTCATTCCACTTTTCTAAAACATTTACTTTCATTCCACTTGCATGAGACATACGGCCCACAAAAGGTGGGACAAAACTAAAATGTTTCCCCATTTCACAGGGCATCCCAGTTCAGCATAATGAAGTATGGCACACTAGCACTGGTAAGGTATCTAGACTTTAATGATAGCAAAAACGTTGAAGTAAAGCACACCTTTTATCCATATAGCCAACATTATGTGATTTTGCAATATTGTAATAAATTACACAATTTACGAAAAATAGCATAATTAGTCTTGGTTAATTAATTTAAGCGGAGTATAGTGGGTCAAAGGTTAAATAAAGATTATTGTTCATAATTTTTGATAGTATGTTTTGAAAATTCCACTTTAACAGGTATGAGAAAAATATAGTTACATATCATGTAAAAATTTCATGAGGTATCGTGATATTATATGTTTGCTGTATTGCCCAACACTTTGCACATTGTGCTCCATTATCAGCTGCTGATTTCTCACTCCAGTTAATTTGCAGCTGGACTGAAAATGAACCGCTGAGTAGTGCCATGCTGTGTATCTCATGGCAGATCTGTTCATTAATGAATGCTAAGTGAGGCTAAGTTTCTAAATGAGTCCCACTGTGGCAATGAATACTAACCAGATACAATCTAGCAATCACGCCAAAGAGCAGCCAGACAGCCTGAGCAATCTGTGACCTGCAGTGCTGAGCAGAAATGTAGAACATCTTTAAGGCCTAAATAGCACAAGTTAGCAATAAAGAAAGGTTTCACATCTACCTGATAGACATTGACTAGACTATTCACATTGACTATTCACATATACAGTAATTCTGTAATTCTAGAGTTCTACAGTTCAGGTGTGGCTTTCTAACCTGCAAAACATCTTATAACAGTAAGAACATGGCATCTAGTACAGGTATAATCTCTCAGGTGAAATCCATCAGTTATGATTTAAAGCTTAATAAACTATCAAATCTCAAAGATTTTTAGATTTAATTAATGGTATAATTCAGGATTAAGTATTTGCATAGAGGTGAAATATACACATTTAAAATACATCATTATTCATATTTGTTATTATCTTATGTTTTTAAATAGCCTATTCTTTTTTATTTATAGGCATATTTTAATATTGATACTGTGAAGCATGGATAAAGCCACTGACCTTGTAAAGGGAGCACTTGGCTGGTCTGGACCATGATGCTGAGCTGCAAGACAAGTTGAGGAGCGCTCTTGAGGAAGGTCTCCAGAAGCCGAAGCATGCTGATGTCTGCACTTTCAAACATCATGCGCCAGTAGGAACGGTCCCCTCGCCACCGGCTCTGCACTCCCAGATACAAAGCATGGACGTACCTGAGCTCAAAGGAACAGGGGACAGAGTGTAGAGGGGAGGATATATGAAGAAGAGAGAAGGAGAAACAGTAAGTCAGTCACCAATGCAGGCAGTCACCAGTGAACCAATTAGGGCTATTAGTTTGATCAATTAAAAAAATAATCAAATGAAATTGACCTTCTGGCAGCAGTGAATCGTTGTCCATATACATGACAATGGTGCATATTTTAAGGTCTCTAACAGGTTTCTTTCAGAGTGGGAAACATTTTTATATATATTCCACGAACATTGATGTCTGTGCGGGAGTTTATTACTTCCCAAATTTGTGTTTTGGTTTCCTTGCTATTATCTTGTTTCATCTCTGCATACATTGTTATTACATTTATGTTGTCTATCCTTTAATTGCTCTCTAAACCAAATAACTAGTCACTCTAATATTAATAGATTTGATTCACAGCCCTACAATTAACTCTAGAATAAATTTTCATTGTTGTAAAAGAAGCATTTATACATTCAGTGCCAACACTCCTATGGTGTTTGCAATATATGTCAGGAAAATCATACAATCTCTGAATGCTTGGCTGAGAATCATTCTGCTGGTTGCTAACCTATAGACAGCAGGCCATCCTAGGGCTAGAACCTCTTCTGTGAATGCAACCACCTGGAATAATCAGTACACCTTGCTTAGGCAGAATGCCAGTGGAATCAAGTGTGCTCCAACCTATCATGTACATTTTGTCCTTGATGCCCCGTTAGGTCTTGGGGCATGTCTTACGACACACACTAATGCCTTCTCACATTAGGCGGTATGGATACCAAAGCAGGCAAGCAAGGGGAGGACAGGCTGCCCTAGTTTCGGCACTTTTAATGATGATATTTCCCTCTGTCCCAAGTGATCTGTTTAAGACTATGGCTCATAGACAGGACGTTACTGAGCCATGGATTCAGCACAACATAGATTGCAACAAAGTCTGGAATACTGGTTTCCCATATAAAACAATAAAAAATATTTGATTGGAAATAAAGTATGAAATGATACTAATATGCTAATTCGCTACTCCTGTGCCACTTTATAAACTTCAAAGTCATAAAAAAAGACTGGCATCCAGAATTTACCAATTTATCAATTTAAATGAAATTTCAATGCAGATAACCAAAACTAAATTACATTTTAGGACTACAAAAATCGTTTTGATATGTACATGTACATTTATGTACATGAACTGACAAGTGACTGATGGTATCTGTCTGATGAACTTGTCCTACAAATTTCTTGAATTTGTTGTTCACAGAATGCCTTGTACATGGTTTTACGTACCTAGATTAAATTCGCAACACTAAGAGAACAGGCTGCTGAATGCTCAATCATAATTTTAAGTAGCTGTTAAATACTTATAATGAACTGAACTGAGTGGGCCTAGATGCAGAGCCTAGAGACAGTGATGTAACATGGTGAGCTTTAGTGATTTTTGTAAGAGTAACAGCTCATTCAGACACACCACATCAATGTTAACCACAGGTCCTTAGAAAAGTTTGGTTTGTCAGAGCTCCAGTACAGAGGAAAAGCTACTGTCAGCTCTGCTGCCTCAGAGTCAACTCTTGGGTCCTTTCTTAATGTTGTGCTCCCATGGAAAGACTTCCAGAAGTTGCATGTAATCTACTTTATCCTTCATTTTGAGAAAATGCTGCCAGACATTTTGAGCTTCCAGTCCTGGTTGTTCTTCATTTAGCCGTGAGCTCATGTAGACATGACCCAACATGTGCCTTCTCTGGCAATTTTTGATTGATCTTCATTAACAAATAATGTTTCAGTCCTACTGCAGAGAGATAATAACTGTATATTATTTATGATCTAATAATTTGGCAAACTGAAATACGGATCTTGGTGTGCAGTTAATATAATTTAAGTCAATATTTGCATATACACAAAATATTATGCGTATTTTGAGTGATTTGTTGACAATGTTTAGTATCCAGAAATACTCTACCACTGTCCAAAAACTGACCTAACTACCCTGACCTTTTCAACGTGCATACACTTAAATTTAATTTTCCTCTCTTGGCAGGCAAGTGCCATGATGTGTCAGCTTCTCTGACAGAAAATATGTGTAATAAGAGTGGAAGCCAGGAGATTGGCACGATGATTCACCTCCAGTTGATGATTTCCACAAAATTGCACCACGTCCTCCTCTTGGCTTCCTGTGTGATGAACATGAGTGAAAAGGCAGCTCCTCAAAAGACAATCAAGTCGCCTTCAGCCACTGTGCCAGAGCTGACAGCATGAATACCTTACATTTGACAAGTGACGCTAATTTCCCTTTTTGTTTGGAGCTGAAAAATGTTCTTGGTGAAGCGATAGAGTGCCTAAAAACCACCTTCGTTCCCCTTTGAGGGCCAATTTTGTTTTTCTCCTTTTGGAATTAAGGTTGTAATCAGATAAAATCAGCATTACTCATGCCAATCTCAGGTTATTCAAAATTATTTTAGCTGAGCAGGCCACTCCACTGGGACATGAAAACCCAAAGAGGGGGAGGACAGCTTCTTGGTGCAGTGTATAGAGCCGGTCATTACATACGCAACCAGTGACAGCAGGCAAAAACAACAGTCTCCATGGTGACAACTGACAAGCATTATGGACGACGTGCTTGGCCCATTATTGCTTTACTTAACAAAAAAACATTTGGAGACAATAATGTGACAGCCCACAGAGGATTGTACATGCTTCCTGTGGATAGGATCTTTCCACTCAGCCTCTCGGAACAAGGGCAACTTCACTGTTTGTCAGGGATTATTGATTTCTCTCCATTGTGTGGCTGAGCAGTCGAAGCAGGTTCACTAACCCGACTGCTCTGCAGTTCATCTTTGGGCTGGAGCTGCCATTGGGCACCATCTCACTTTGCCAGTCATCAGAGATACCAATTAGGCTACTCCATTACTCAGACAACATGGCTGGCCAATTGACCCACTCCTATCGACTGGCTCTGTTCCTTTACACTGGCTCTAATAAAAGTATGATCAATGCCTGATCAAGCCTTTTCGTCTCTCAAATTAGACCTTCACTATTACACAGATAACCGCTCCTACCATCATCATTGAGGACACATGGGGCCTTTGGTTCCAGAGCAAAAGGAAGAACGTTACAAAAAGGAAAAGGATAAAGAGAGCAGAAGAGATGAGATGAGACAAGATGGGAATAGTCACACTTTCAACAAAATATGGTGTACTTTGATATGAATTAGTTATATCTTATGTGTAACACATAAAACCTCTGCTTGGAAAGTCAATTCTAAACTTTCAAACCATGTATACCATATTAGTGTTTTATTCTTTCTGGAAAGGTAGCATTTTACCATGTATTTGTCATTGCTTGACATCAAAACAAATGGTAAGAATCTGTCAATGCAGAATGCAAATTGTATGTAAGGCTGTAATGATTAATCAATTAAATTGATTACCTGGTTAAAAGAGAAAGGATTGCAGCCTATGTTTTCAATGAAACAGTTTAAAGGGATTTCTTTGCCATTTGAATAAGTAGGGAATCTGCCAGTCAATACAGAGTTTCTTTCATTCTCCACAAGGGGGAGCACTCTGTAAGTGCACAAGTAGCTTTTGAGTGCATCTCCGAAAAAGAGGAAATCCACATCAGCAGGATTTCAGTATTGCAGACTTATTGTATATGAAGTAAATGTCTTTTGTTTTAAACAGCATCAAAATGATTACCATGATTCATTCTGTAAATAACAATGTAATTGTGCAAATGTGTAATTACACTTTGCTAATATAGCAAAACATGTAGTAACTCAGCTTAATAAAATGGCATTATTCGGTTTCAAACAGCACCCCTGGGGGCTGTCTATTAGACCCTGTGCTGGTGTGTGGATAGCAGGTTAGCTTGGGAGTGGTGGAAGCAGTGCTGCCAGACTGTCAGTACCTTCAGCTTCTCGTCTGCCTGTCTCACTCATACTTTCTTCCTGTTTCACTTTCTTCCTCACTGCTGTCTGCACACAAGCTCTGAGAATTCATTCCTTTAGGCTACTCTAGACATTAAAGTGACTATATCAGGCAAAAATTGAATGTTTAACTTTTATGAGGTGTGTAAAATTGCAAAAGACCCCAACATACCACTCTCTCCACTGACCATACAGTCCTTATGAAAACTTGGCTGCAGAAACAGTGTATTTTAAATGTATTGCTTTTGTGATGCCACAAAATAACCCATATCTTTTACACTTATTTGCCTATTCAGGTATAAGTTTAGCTGACTATTTTCACTGAAGTTGTACGGAGTGTCTTAGACTGGACCATGCTTTGAATGAGCCATAGAATAGGTCAGCTAGTCAGAATTAAGTTAATTTACATGTATCAGTCTTAAAGGAATAGTAACATGCACTCTGTACCTCAATATAATGCTCAAATACAGTGTGATTTTTTAATTTTTTCAATTAACACGATTGCTTCTGCTGAGTCATACAATAAGGTCTACTACAGGCGTTCTCAAACTTTATATTCAAAGATCCAAATCTAATTTCTTGATAAGGTCAAAGGGCCGGGTGATAAGCAAATCCCTTTTATTAAATTTGCGTACAAAACACAACCAAAAGAAATGCTGCCTATTGTTTGCCTACAATTTGCCTAAAATTTGTCTATTTGCCTATACTTGTTTTACTTGCGATCCAAATCTATTCTCACTTTTGACAGTAAAGTGTAATATGCACTGTAGTTTTACGAAAAGATTTAACAATAGATTTAACAATATCCTTGATTACCTTAATTATTTTAATGCCTCAACAAATAATGGATTTGGATACAGACCGTGGTCCAGACTTTGAGAATTGCTGGTCTATAATGTGTCAGTAACAGCAGTTGGTAGCTTCCTTCTGTAGCAAGCACAGCTGTGGATGGTCATTTTTTGCACCCTTTTCCCATTTTCTCTTCTATATTCTTGGTATCATGTCTGTATCCGAGGCATTACTGAGCTCAAAACAGGCTTAAAACCAGGCTTCTGCTTAAGTTCTCTGTTGCCTGGGGTTTTCACTATGATCTTAATTGTGGACATCCGTATCTCTGCATTTCAGTCCGCTGAGGGTTGCTTGCAGTTACCCTGCTGCTAGGGACTGGCTGACAGAATGCTGAAACAGTAAATTAGTGGGAGTGGCAGGTGTCAAATTCTCTAGACCATTTCATCAAGAACTGATCAAAATGTCGTACAATGTTGAATCTTTTTCGGAATTCATCCAGGCAGCGGCCTGACAGCCAAGATCAGGAAAATGAGAATATCTTAAAGAACATGACAAGAACAATGTGAAGGCTTGACAGGCTATCAAAGGATTCTTTTTCACAGATTGCTTGTGCATCATCTGTTCATCGTTTCAACATGAAAAGAAACTGCAAAGGACTTAACTTATATTTCTTCACTGTGCTATGTGCGGTTCATATTACATGATTGTTTACTTTATATATATGAGCATTTCCAGAGGTTTGAAATATACTGTAGTTTTCAATAATATAAAACACATTGTGTTGCAGACAAGTATATTAAATAATTGTAATATTTATTACATGTTAAGTTCTCCAATTATGTTGCAGTCTGAAAAGATTTGACTGCGTTTCACATGGCCCAGGACACAAACTAGCGTTCAGCTTCCAAGCATTGGTAATGTCATGGGATTCGAGTAGTTGTAACTAGTGGGTGGAACTGGATATGAATAAATTGGAGTTTGAACAGTAGTAGTGAATGCAATTTGCTCTATAAGTCTACTTACACTTTCTGCTACTACTGCATCATATATTGTTTCTTGATCGTTGCTGAAATTTAGCTTTCCCAACAATGTTATTGCAAATGAGCTCTCAAACCAGCTGTAGATTTTATTTTTAGGTTATTCTGCGCATCCCAACCAATCTGACATCACTGATTTGTGGTTTTCAACATTGTGATGTGATACAATAGACATAAATACTTTTGGTCAAATTTAAACAAGCCATATTGTGTAGCCTAACTTTATGCACTATAAATGTTGTAGCCTTCCTGTGTTAATGTAATTATGTCCACTTGCTGAATTAAGCTGAAGAGAACTGCATCAAAACAAGGTATGTATACCAACAAAAAAGTGATATGACAAGAATGTACTTTATGTTCTTTGATGGCACAGCAATATATGAATATTCTACGCAAAATAGAGGTCACAAGCAGCTTGAGGCATGTAGATATTTTCTAGGATGGCATTTTAACCCTTAAAGAGAATGCTACAGCTGGATTCATGTGAAGCGCTTGCTTCGTACTCACTCATAATGTCACAGCAGCCATCAGTGAACATCATTTAAGCCATAGGCTCATTTATCTAAGCAAACACACAGAGATCAAACAAAAGCCCACCAACACCCACACAGCCAGCAGCCTGTCCCTGCCTACCTCACACACATTAACCACAGCTTGAATCTTATTAGGTTCATTCTCCTGTCACAGCTAATCCTTGGGCCTGAATTAATGCATTTTGCCTGCATCCTTCTCCCTGGAATGTGTCTTAAACAGCTTCTGGCCCAGCTGCCACAGACATAGCGAGCATCGCATCCATAGTTCGCCCACGGGTGAGTTTAACTTTGATATCCACAGGGGTGAATCAATCTCTCGCTGACTCCAAATTATCGCTCTGTAACAGATGAGACATTTCTTTTGCATTTTGTCCTCCCTCTCACACTCCTACACTAATACTCAACACACACACACACAGTGTCCATTTGAACTGAAAATAAGCATGTTGTGTGTGATCGATCTATTTATAGTCCCTATTGCAAGAGAAATTTAAAATTTTATTACAAGATTGCTTTATTTTAAAAAAACGACTAGGCTAAATATTTACCTTGATATAACACCAATTACCCACGCACACATACAGCAGGGACTCCAGTTATGAAAGCCCATGAGTAGTAAGTCAGCAAAGTCAAAAAATATAGATGCAATGTATGTATAAATCTGTTTTTGAGATATGACCAGTTTTGAGTCTGAACATATCATAGCACTAACAAAAGAAAGCTTCAGGATGCTACCCTTGAGTCTTCCCTCGTCTTGTCAATTATTATGACAGGTACCTTACTCCAGGTGTGCCGTAGGACACACAGTCATTATTTTTCTATCCACAGCCAATCTGCAGGCTTGTTTTCTTCTTTCACTGGTTGCAAATGAAGGTAAATGGTTCCTTGCCAATGCTGGAGAAAAGATAGGATTAAAACCCATCTATCTAGGCATCCAACAGCACAGGGCAAAGCTAGTTTAACCATAGCTATTTCTGGCTGTTATGCTTATTAAGAGACACGTTACATATATCGGTACAGGTACATTAACACAGGTACTATTCTTAGTACAACATTACCATTCATGTCATATCTAATTTCTTTAACATAATATTGGCTGGTTGGCACTCGTGGCCCACATGTTGCCAGTTTATTTACATTAGGAAATGAGAGACAGGCCATTTAATGTGGTTATAATCTGCAAATATGCCCTAAATTCCAGCATCTAATGTCAAGAAAACTTAAATGTTTTTTACATTTTCTGGAAACTGAAGTTTGGGGTAGTTGTGTGAGACATGGTGCTATAAATAGAGGGTAAAAGAGTGGTTTCTAAAATGGAAAATAATTAAGTTGTAAGTTTGCTTACATTGCCACGAAATAAGTGAACAGAATGCAGATTTTTATTCAGTAAATGGCACAAAACTATCAATAAACCAATACTAAACATTGCACGGTGGCAGGAGAGAGACATTAATGTAAGCTTAGCTAGCATGATAACAGCTGAGCACAAATTATAGATGATACAAAATGAATGCCTGAGCGATGAAGTCAAGGAATGAAGTGAAGTATCAGTCAGTCTGTACTGTAGTGGCTGAAGCTGCGGCGCGTTTGTTCACGTAGGATGCCAAACACCACAGTACAGGTTATCAGACAAACTAGAGAAAAAAAATGCAGATTTGAGAGCAAGAGTCAAGTGATTGTTAAAGCAACAGTCAAAAGTGTTTTGTGTGATGCTCTTAGCTGTCGCAGAGCAGCTGTCATGCATAGTTTTCTGGAAGTATTTTATGATCCTGATGCTCTTCTTGCAATTGGTTCTACTGAAACAATCAGTGAACTCTCCTAAATGTGACTTGGGATGGAAATTTTTGAAGTACCGTTATCATTTTTACATATTTCTTACCAATGTTATCCTTCTACTGGTCAACCCTACAATTATTTTTGTTCATAGACAAGTAAAACCAGCAGGATCTCCCCCTTCTGCATGTCTGCACCCAAATTCCTTTAGCATTCCTCAGTCCATAATAATCCAAAGTGGATCTGTTTGGGGTTCAACATTATTTAGTATTGTTTTAAAAAACTATTAACACTATTCTTACACCTTTATATGTATACAGAGGGCAGTGTGTGGGGACGGTACCTTCCTCAAGGGTACCTCAGTGGTGCCGATAGCAGTCCTGGGATTCTGATCACAGAGGCATCTCCCCGAACACCAGGCCACCAGCTACTCCTTAGCGTTTAGTTGCACATTAATTCTTCTTTTCAAGCTTAACTATAAATGAACATCAGTCAGAAGTCTTGGTACTATTTGTGAACTGAATGCAAAGCTTACTTGTAGTGCATCTACTGTATTTCCTATGAAATGATATTATCTTGCACGTTTGACAACACCATATACATCTGAGAACATTGGCAGCTTTGACCTGAATAAAACAGCAAGTCTTAAAAAAAACATCTAATTAAATTAAAGGCTGGCTGACTGTAAACTGTGACTGTGTTGCAAATCTATTTTTTGTGTAGTTAAAAAAGCTTTTCTCACATATCTTGTCTTCTAAACCAAACTGCCTGTTTGCTTGTGAAGAACAAATCACAAGCTTTTTGAAATTCTACAGTCATTACCAACCTTTTTCCCACATTCTTACATAAGAATTTCCTTTAAAGCATGTTTGTTTGCCACAAAGAACTTCCAATGCACCAAAGGCAGCTTGTAGAGTAAATCTCAAAAAAAAGGATGGAAATGAAATATCTGGAATAGAAATTCTACAGTATGGCACATAACGATTTAATCCCCAATGGGAGCATCCCGTAGGATCTCACTCTATCTACACTTAATACTACCATGTTTTCCAAATGAAAAATGAAAAAAAAATCTCAGGTGCATCATCACAATGTCACATTAGAAATTAATATAATCATATTCATAGGCCATTAGTGAAACACTCACGTTTTTATGATATGTCAAGCCAATGTAAAACATACCTATTCTCAGAGCTATCTCATTGATCCCACCTGTCCTATTCGTATACGTAGCGGCTCATAGCCGTCTCCGTTTTCGCTCTAAACGCTGCAGATAAAACCTACAGCAGTAATCCCTCTAATGCAGGGCTGTGATGAGCCCAGTGCCGGTGTCAGCTTTAATGGCATTAGCAGTAATTCCAATCAAACAAAGCCAGAGTGCTGGGAGAGCTGTGTGTGCCAGCCTTACAACAAAGTCTCGTTCTGAGAGCCAGAACGGAGGGCAGAGTTGCAACAGCACTGAGACGAAGCTTTATCACAGGGAGGACACAAAGAGGAAACTGGGACCAGGACAATCACTGCAGAACAGAGATGTAAAGTTTAAGCCTTTAGTGAGAGAGAGGGAGATGAAACATTTTAGAAGACAACGATTCACTGCGTATCTTTCTTCAGTAATATTTAAATGCCACAGAGGCAATTACTCAAACAATGTCTGTCCATTACAGAAAAAAAGAATGACTAGGTCAAATTCAGCTTGGCTAAGAAAACAAAACAGTCTCCCAAGACGTTTGACCTCCCTTGATGATTCTCTTGCTTTTTTCTTTTTTCTTTCTTTCTTTCTCAGAATACACTATAAGTAACAGGACAGGGATGCGATTAGTGAGGCACCGATCCGATGTACTGGATCAGTGTATGCACCGATATTAAATCGATTAAACGGATCAGATATCAGTCTAGCAGGAATGATCCACACTCAGGACTGTTTCAGAATATTGTCCGTAATAAAGCTTTCATTTTTAAACCTTCTAAAACAGTATAGATAAAAACATGCACACAGTTTCTAAAAAGAACACAAGGTCATCTACGTCTCCACTCGTAAGGTTCTACGCAACAATACTGAAACCCTTTATTGTGTCTTAAAATGTTTTTTATTGGGTCTCTGAATAACCACATATAGTAAGCTGTCTATAATGGAGAAGAATCGTTAACTATACAAAGAGCCATTTCTTTCAGCATTCAAATGGTTCTTTAAGTTGTCAAGAATCAAAAAAATTTTGGATGTCCCACTCAAATATCACTTTCATCTTTAAGGTAAAAATAATTCCTATACAGGAGACAATCTATGGTTATGTTTGGTAAACTTTTGAATATTCACTGATTATAACCAGAGATTTTACTAAACACTCCTTTTAAGGTATATGTTTCTGTTTATATACCTTGAGTATCTTGAAAAGGTGCCAGTACCTAGTGGGGAGAAGCCTGAAAATATTTTAATCAATAATAATGTATGTCTGTTAGAACAGAATTGGTCAAATAGTCAGTGAAATGTAATTAGAGAATTTAATTCCATAATGCAGCTTTCTGTTCTATCTATATTTAAAATCTCAGTACTATGATGATAATCAAGATATATGTACAGCCCTAGCTGTGACTCCTAGGCCAGATGGATGATTGAATTTGACTGACATGCCTGGCTCATAGCTGGCTATCTCCAGTAGCAAACATCATTAACCCTTCTTCACCCCGCAGGGCAGGCAGCAACAGAGTGCAAACACTTAGCAGCCTGAGCCCTTCAGAACCAGTCAGACCCCTCACAGGCTGACAAGGCCAGTGTCATGCCCTTCAGCCAACTCTGTCATTCACTATTACTCTGCATTTTTCTCAACCAAAATGGAACCATCCTGCAAGTTACACTGTGTGCATTATATGAGATAGCATGTCAGTCCTACAGAAATGACGTTTTAGTGTGTCAGGAAAATAGCTCCATGTAGAACAAGTGTCACTGAGCTACAGTGTGTACCGGCTACACGCATAACTTGGACATGCACAGTTCAGATTTCCACAGATTTCCACAAACCCTAGATGTATTCAATAATTTTTTATGTTTTTTTTGTTTAATGCTGAGGTTAATAAAGTTAACAAACAATAGAAGACCTTAGTCACCCACATTGTTTCTGTAAGTCATAAAGGTAGGACTGTAGGACTAGATATATTAGTAAACAGTTAGTTCTTGAGGTTGATGTATAGAAAACAAAAGAAGTGTAAGACTCTGACTGACTTTGACTGGAGCTAAATAGTAATGGCTAGAGAACAGGGTCTGAGCATCTCCAAAACTACAGGTCTACAGGCGAACTGGTGACAGATAATGAGTTCCTAATGTTCACTGATGATTGTGGGGAGTGGATCCTAGCCTGTGTGGTCCGATTCCACAGAAGTTCCACTGCAGCTTGCTGATTGCAAGGCTGTGTTTGGTCAGGCCATGCTGACTCCTGTCCAGAAGCAAAAGCATCTACAATTTGCATGTGAGCATCAAAATTGAACCATGGATCAATGGAAGAAGACGACCTGAGTCTGAGTAATCCTGTTTTCATTTATTTCACGTGGATGGCCTGGTGTGTGTGTGTGTGCATCATTACCTGGGTAAGAGATCATACCAGGATCCATTATGAGAAGAAGGCAAACCGACAGAAGCAGTGTGACGTTCAGGTCAATGTTCTTTTGGCACGGATGTATATATTATGTCACATCCTCCCTACCTAAATATTGTTGCAGACCAGGTACACTCCTTTAAGATAACAGAACTCCCTAATGCCAGTCGCCTCTTTCAGCAGGATAATGCATCCTATCACACTGCAAAAATTTTTCAGGAAAGGTTTGAGGTGTTGACCTGGGTTCCAAATCTGTGAGATATGCTAGACAAAGTAATCCAATTAATCGAGGCCCCACCTCACTACTTACAGCATCTACTGCTAATGTTTTGGCAGTCGTTTCTCATGGAGTCCATGCCTTGATTAATTAGGAGTGTTTTGCTGGCATGAATGGAGCAAAAATAGGAAGGTGATTTTAATGTCCTGGTTGATCATTTATATGTCTGCCTGCCGCTTTCAGCTACACTGCTGTGTAGCTTAAACCACATGTAATTACTTCTAATGTTTCTTAGCATAACCAGCTCTAGTTAAGTCATGGTTCCAGTTCAAAATCAAAGAAAGAAATTTTGGACACCAAACATATTTTGGCAGCTGGGGTTAGTGGAAAGTCAAATCATTGCTTTAAGGAGTTCGGAGAAGACTCAATGATTGCCTAAAGCACCTTTCCCTGTGTGGTCCTTAAAAAAAACATTTGGTTGAAAGGTACTTTAGGGAACCAAGTGGATCTTCAGCAGTGGGTTACGGAATTTATTTCTCCTCAGAAACATCCTCATGTTATAAAGGAAAAATGTGATAATCGCTTAAAATGGTCCAAACCAACCTTTTAGCCATCTGAAATATTTTGTCACTACTTGAACACTGCTGAGAGATACAATCACTTCATGAGGACATGAGTGGGTGTGCCATAGTGTGTTCCTGTTGCATGCTTGAATCAGACTCAAGTTTTCCTCTTGCCTTTTAAAAAAACCTTGGCAATCATTTATAGAAGTGAGGAAAGAATCTCAGGCCGCTCTCTGAGCCTGTCTTTCCCACTGTTCAAAAGACAAAGGGATTTTAGAGTGTGCTTAAAGCAATTCCTGGCTGACAGCCTGAATGAGTGGATGAGTAGACGATTCTCTCTGGGAGATTATTGACCCAGAAGCTGGTGAGAGGAGGAAGAGGAGGAGGAGTAGGAGGGGGCCCGGAAGCTCCATGGCTAGCAGATGATGAACTGGCACGAGACAACAGGAAATGCTGGACAATGCTAATGGAGGAGATGTTTCTTCACAACTCAACCAATGGCTGTTGGTCACTGCATTAAAACAGTTGACTTTTGCTCTACACACACTATATTATCCAGTAGCCTGTATGTGCCCTTTTTTCTTGATAAACTATAGTAAAGTCACAGGATTGATGCAACTGGGCCAGCCAGAGATGTTAACCTTATCCAACCCAGTGTCAGCAACACCAGTCAATTAAAGCACTTGCTTTGTGGCTATCGATGCCAGCGTGTGCTTTCAAGTGGGTGTCACTTGCTTTCACCAAATAGAGAAAGCTGTCAGTAGTGCAAGCAGAGCAGAAGAAAGGAGAAGAGAGTAAACTGTCTTGCTCTTTTGATCTCCATCTAGATTTGTAGCCTAATATCATTTAGATTGAGCTCCCACTTGGTAATGCCCCTTTTAGAGAATAAAATCAGATGCATATTACACAGGCAGGTCACAGCTCATTTGCAATATCAAGCCCTTTTTGGAGCAGAAGACCATGCCCATATAGTATAATATATGCTCCTGGATGTACAGGAATCATTGATACCCCTCTCCATTAAGAGAAATGGCAATATGCTTTAAATGAAACTCAACATCAAAATATCATCCTATTTGGAGCACAAGGCTGCACCTTAAATCTAATATTCAATGCACTTTGTCCTCCCTTACCTCCACACTTGTGCCAATTGTAAGATATGCACCAGACTCTGGAAGAGCCACACGCAGGCTCTGCAGCACGTCCTCCCTCCTCCGCCGCTGCTCCGGGCTCCAGCCCCGCGCTGCTCGCTTCCCTTGCCACCCGGGAGGTGGTTGTCCGCGCCGGCCGCAGCCACCGCCGCCGCCGCCGCCGCGCCTCCCCCGCCGGCCTCCTCCTCAGCGTAGTCGTAGGCGAACCATCGGAAGCTGAGCCCCTGCACCACCACGGAGGGCACGACGATGAAGACGAGCGTGAGGGCGAAACACCAGTAGACCCGCCTAAGGTAGTAGTCGGCGGCCAGCCACAGGTCCGAGGCTCCGTCCGAGAAGAAGACGAGCAGGGCAGCCAGGGTCCAGCAGCAGTCCGGCAGGGAGTAGCGCCTGGCCGCGGGGCTCGGAGCCGGACTCTCGGCCAGCACTGACACGATTCCGTCCGATTTCGCGGCCATGTTTGTTGTAGTGGGGCAGAGTGGAAAAAATGAGAGTAGAAAAGAGGGATGGGAGAAAGGGTGGGAGGGAGTGGAGTGGAGTAGAGGGATAGCAGGATGGGGGAGGTTGGATGTCTATGTGCACGGAGATGGAAACAGGGAGGAGGGGTCATATTCCTTGCTAAGCAACCTCACTCTGGTCAGTGGTCTTGGGAGAAATGGCCCAGCATCGTCTGAGTGATCATGGAACGCGCAATGCTGAGACGCCTGCAGGTTTTATTATCGGCTTTTAGAAAAAAGCGTATTGGAATGCCGGAGCCTACAGTCTGCTAACTGGCTAACATCAGCCCATCTCTGTGATGATTTCCAGAAATCCGCCGCAGTGTTTGACCTTCTGTGCACTGGAAAAAAAAAAGTTAATGCAGGGACCACGTGAAGGTCTGTCACTCGGTGGCGCAAAGGTGTTTTCCAAACCTACACATAAAGACACGCATTGTTGGTGGTGAATGGCCAAATAGGAAAAAGAAGAAGGAAAGAAAGAAGGGAGGGGTTTTGACTGATGCTTTGACAGGGACTAAGCGTGAAGCTTGATCTTGGTCTTTGTCCCGTGTCCTATTTTCAAGAGATCGCGCCCCCTGGTTATTATAGCTAAACGGTCTTAAATGGGCTTCTGTTTGGGTCTTTTTTAAATGGGAATGGTGGGGTCAAATGTCCCGGAGTAGGGGGAGGGGCGGGACAGCTTCCTCCCTATGAAAACCGTAGACAGCATAATACGATTAAGTGCTCATAATGTCATTAATCCAAAGGGGGTAGAAAAGGGGACAGTTTTACAAAAGGAGATTGTGTTTCTCCCTAATTGAGTCTTGCCAGCACCAGCTATCCAAATAAAGGTTCTTAATTGGTTCTTGTTCTTGGGCATACAGGTCTAGGAGAAACCTTTAACTGGTGTAGTAGATTAGAGTATTTTTCTACTAATTTCTCCCACATTCCCCACTTTGTCTGTATCCAATTCCACCACTAGCTGTATTCAATTCCACCTCTCACCGTGGTTCAGTATTGCAAACTCTGGGAAGGTAAAGGCTAGCACCTGCTTTCTATACGTTACGCAAAGAGTCATCACATCTTTTTGCAAATACAGTGTCATTGGACAATTCAGCACACTTGGAGAAGAAAACTAATGGCCATTTCTGTTCCGTTAGGGAAGGGAGGAGGTAAGGCATCCTACTCACCCAGAGAAAAAATGGCAAATTATTCTCTCTTGGACTTCCTTACATGGACAGCTCTGGCCTCACTGGGGTTTAAACTAACGATCTCTGTTGAAAGTGCTGAAAGAGGCAATGCTTAGGCAACTGTCCCACTCCACGAAAACCCTATTTCTCTTTATGCTTTAAAAATGGTCTTTATTCTTATGCATAGATTCACACATATGACACTGGCAGTAAGAGATATGATGCATATAGAGGCAGGCTACAATCACGGCTCAGTAGTTGGAAAAGGTATCAGGCTGAAACAGAGAATCTTTGTAGCATGGTCTATAGCAGTGGTTCCCAAGCTTTTTTCCCTGAAGCCCCCCTTGCCTGTGTCCAAAACAAGCCAGGCCCCACCCAACCCCAACTCCTACCCACATAAACTCAAAAAAGGAATAACGTGATTAATTACAAACTTTTATTTGCAAAAAACAAACAACAGTTGTAGGTTTTTGTTCTTGTACTCTTACACACAAACACACACACACACACACACACACACACACACACACACACACACACACACACACACACACACACACA
>JBBJLR010000139.1:22779248-22795026 GCA_037577145.1 Brachypetersius gabonensis
CACACACACACACACACACACACACACACACACACACACACACACACACACACACACACACACTCACACAAACACACCTATTTAATTAATATTCTTTTAGCGATTTCCTTTATAGTAATTTTAACCCCAGTTTATAGCAGCATAACATGATTTATGTTAAGTTTTTAACACAGAATTGTAAGTAGGTGTTTCTGCTTGTTCAAAGCTCTAGATAAGTGAATAAGTAAAATTATAAAATTTTAAAAAGACACCCTCAGTCATGGCACCAGCACAAATTATTGAATTTCATGAAACACTAATTAGACTGAACCAGATGTTGGATGATAACTATTATAAATTACACTGGGTTTCCAGCAGTGGGCAATAAAACCCACTGACATACATAAAATCACTACTTATTGTGAACAGTACTGGTCTTGGTGTTGTTTGTATTTATCTTAATGTCATTTAATCAAATAACTGCTTACTACCCAAGAACGTTTATTTACGTGTAAGACATTTTTTAGACTTTAAATGGCACTACAATATTCTGTAATTTTCCTTCGATTGGGCTTTGTCCTGTTATCGTTCCTATCACTTTTAACACATTGTCTGATTAATATATTTCATTTTATTAGAATTTTAACCAATTACTTTAGTGTCATATTTTATGGGGGTTTTTATCTTTTTTTTTCCTTATTCTACTAACTGTAATTGTGTACTATTTGTAACTATACAAACTTTGTGTGGTTAAACAGGACAAGTATAGTAGATTTCATTTGCCCCATTGTGATTTTGTTTTGTGCGTGTGTGTGTGTGTGCGCGCATTATCACAAATGTGTTTAAGCCTAAATATAAATTGATATAAATGGGTGTATATGACAAAGTTCAGGATGTGTTTGTAGGTGTGTAATAATAAGCGTGCAATTGTAGATCAAAATCGTTTTTAGCTTGAATTTTACTCGTCTAAAATGGTGAAAAGAGCCCTAAAGAAACTTTGAGGAAGTTTTCTGCATAAGTTTTGAGAGACTGTTGCAGTGAAAGAGAAAAAAGGGAAGTGGTCCTCTCTGCCATCTGACTGGGGGGGCAGGGCCCGTCTTTTGTCTTCTCTCTCAATGGGCTTTGTTTGGGCAGCGCTCCAGCAGTGCAGCGCTCTGATTGGCTGGCCTCAGGGGATGATGGTGACGCAGGCGGCGTCTGATTGGCCGAACACGAAGTTCGGGGAGCGCTTTGCCCACTCCTGCAAGTTTTTCTACAAGTTACTTTCTCTGTTATCATGAGAGGAAGTTTCAGAGTTGGAAAGCTGTGTGTGGGGACAACAGAAGACACAGCCAAGATGAAGCTGTGTAAAGTTTTTCTTGGTGAGTAAAAAAGTGGGTTTATTTTTAAACCAGCGTTCTTGAGTGTTCCAGCAGATACCATGTGATTTTCAGTTTTGGGGCTTTACAATGCACTTAATTCCACAATGCGTCAGATTTTGTATATTATTTTTATTTATGTATTTACTTACTTATTTATTATTTAATTAGGTTTTTTGTGTGAACTAGAGAGACATGCATTTGCTAGCATTAGCTGCAACATGAAGAGATTAAACAGCAAAACAGGAACGTAGTAAAGATTTACAGTGGTAATATTTCTCTTAAAATGTGGTTAAAGGGTTAAATTTGGTGTAAGAATTGTTTATTAGAGGGTCGTGCAGCTTATAAGCTGACAGAGATGAGCTCTTTTTTGTTTTTAAAGTTTCGGGACTCAAATCCAGCGTCCAGACAGTATGCAGACAAAGGAAACTTTTGTTTCCACAGGGATTTGAGCAGTGAACTCTGTGGGGACTTCAGGCTGTGGTACAGGCCCGTTAAAAGTTTGTGTGAGGGAGGGACTTAGGCAGGTCCATCTGTCCATGGCGTTTGTGTGTGTGTGTGCGGGGGTTGGGGGGGGGGCTCTAGTCGTCTCCCTCGCTCAGCTGGCACGTATGTAATATTTATACACGCTGCTGTTGTCCCGTGGAAACAGACCGCGAGGATAATTGTATGCTGCAGCAGGAAGGCTGTCCATCTGCACCGAGCTGGAGGAGGAGAACACAGGTCCAGCTGGGAGCCGAGGAACTCCACTCTCATTAAATATAGAAACTATTCAAGAGTTTGGGGAAGAGTCATACAAAAACTTTTTGTTCACTTTTTCTTACTAGAGTCCTCACATATGTATTGCTTTTGTCGTTCAGAATGTGTCTGAGCACTGTGGCTAAATTACACACAGGAAATTAGATTAATTTTAGTAAATGTAAAATCAGTCGACAAATGAATTCATAAAGCATTATATTTGAATTAAAATTGGTGAATCAATTGCATAATCATTTATTTATATTCAAATGGACCTGAAGTGCGGCTTACAAGCCTCCGTGTCGAACTGCGGCTGATAGAGGTTGGAGAGGAGACCTCATCACCTCTTCAGGAACTTCACTCTCATTTAATATAGAAACTATTCAGGAATTTGGGGAAGAGTCATTCAAAACCTTTTTGTTCTCTTTTTCCTTACTACAGTTCTCACTACAAAAATAGGTCACTAAATTTATGTGGAGAGATAAAAAATAAACCCTCTCTCTACTGTAAACTTTAGTATATACATATACTGTAAACTACATATACTACAAAAATTATTAAAAAAAAAACACATACACGTGTGTATATATATATTTTTTTCGTTCAAAATGTGTCTGAGCACTGTGGTTAAATTAAACACAGGAATCAGTCGACAAATTCATGAAGCAATGAAGCATAATATTTTAATTGAATCAGTTCCATTATCATTTATTTAAATTTCAAACGTGGACCTGAAGTGCGGTCTACAAGCTTCCGTGTCCAACTGCGGCTGCTAGAGGTTGGAGAGGAGGCAGCATGTCAAGCAAGTCGTCCAGTTAAATTATTGTGTTCATAATACAATTTTTAAGAATTCGTCGTTGTATTATTTAATCTGTCTATAGACAGAAAGTAAGAACATTTGGGGAAAGTATGCTATTTCCGGCAGCGGTGTCTGATTTTAGGTCTGGCTGCTGTAAACCAAACGTATCACTGCGCACAAAAAAGTAGTTCCTTTATCCATTTCAAAATAACGAGACATTTTACGGAAAAATAAGAAAGAAAATAAAGTATAACATGAAGCGTCGATGGAAAATGAAAATAAATGATCGCCTAAGTGGACAACAGCAATTATGCTATACCACACCCTTCCAAAATAGTCCACATTGCGTCGATTAGTATAGTGTTTACTTCATCCTCTTATTTTGTTTACATCCATATTAATTTAAATACACAGCGCTGGTGTTCCTGTGCATAATCCGGAAATGCTTTTTTATGTGTATGAGAAAATAAAATCACTTTATTTCTGAAATGCATCTAATTTAAACATAGTATTTGTAGGATGGACCAAACAAACAATGTGAGGAAACAAAGAACTAAATAGTATGTGCGTGTCTGGTTGAGGCTCTGTGGTACAGAGGTGTTGCTGTCCATGGTTCTGAAATGAACTCCAGCGCTGTCGAGGGTGCTGAACTTCAGAACAGCACAGAGAAAGTAGAGCGGTACTTTAAATGGCCTTCATTTCATGCAGAGAGAGGGAGGGGGAGGTAGAGAGAGAAAGGGAGGAGAAGGGACTCACACAGTTAGTTTCACACAGGACAGTGGATCCTATCATATCCATCCATAGGTGTGCATGCTTTTTTTATTATTTTTTTGCTTCGCTGAGACGAACTAGAACGATGGTAGGCATGTATTGTTTACGTGTGCGTGTTTGTGTGTGCGTGTGTTTGGAGGGGGGGGTGTTCAGTATTAGAGGCCCACCCCCTTCTCGCATTGTACATTTTACTATGATGACGTCATCGGCCCGGGGTAGAGGAGGGGTGAACAATGGGCCTGTGAGCCAAAAAAAGGTAAGTCAACATTATCGTCGCGTGGAAATGGCTTTTTGATGAAGCTCGCGCTCGTGTTGAGGCGCACGGGGACACGCACCGTGAAGAGGTTCGGGACGAGCCGTGCTCGGATTATTTAAAGGGCTTTTACACGCCGGAGCAGAGCTGAAGTTACGGCTACAAAGAGAGAGAGAGAGAGAGAGGGAGAGAGAGAGAGAGAGAGACAGAGAGAAAGAGGGCCGCTAGCATCTCAACCCCCCTCTCCCCTATCAAAAAAGGATACACACGTCGCCGCAACGATCAAGGGTATTTATCCGTCTCGTGTTTTGTTTTCGAGCCCTTTTCTGGCTGCTAATCAGCAGAATCTCTCGCTCTGCTCTTCTAATGGACGCCGGGTTCCGACCTGCTCTCCTCCTCTTTGCTCCTCTCGCATCGTGCCTGATGTTTATGTGAGGTTGAGCCTTCATTTCCACACTGGCTTTATAACGAACAGGCGCGTGCAATAAAGCGGCTTTTTGTCCTCGATAAAAGCCCAACTTTCTGCACCCCAGGTGGATCAGCACGATGTGGAGTGTAGCCTTGTATCCGGGCCTGTGTGTGTGTGTGTGTGTGGTGCAGGCCCGGCTGCTCCACAGTTAAAGTTTGAACATCACAGACAGCAGAAGCCCTGGAAGTTAGTTGTAGTACTGTTTCAGTGGAGCTGTGTTTCTGAGTGTGAATCCTCAGAAGCAAAACAAGTTTGCAAAGGCTGTACTGTGGCCTATTCTCAGATTATGTGCATTGTTTTATTTAAGCCATAATTGTGTTTTAAAGCTTCTATTGCTGTGTTGTTACTCCTTTTCCTTCTAGCAGGTATTCCAGTCTTGTGGATGCACTCAGTAAAGGTCTTTTGTTGCTGTTGAGATATGGCAGCCATTGGAAATGAGAGCTGTTGAAAATGTCCCACATCTTCGTGATTGGCATAGAGTGGTTACCATTACGCAGCTTTGCAGTGATGGAGGGGGTTTTGCTGGGATGGGAGTCATTTAAAGGCGTGGTATTGTGGGCAGAGAGAGAGAGAAAGGGACAGAGAGAGAGAGAGAGAGGTTACTGCAGCATCATGATGCTCTTGTTCTAAGCCAACGTCCCACGAGACGAAAACAGAGCAGCTATTAGCACAATGTTGTTCTTCTTGTTTATGGGTCATAATAAACAGCTCTAGTGAGTGCACTGTGAGATGGAACTAAAACAGCTTCTTTTTTTTTTTTTTTAAAAAAGCTAGTAAAAAAATCAATTATTACTATTAAATTTCATGTGTATAATCGCAAAACTATGTTCCTATCAAATGCCTTGATGTTTCCATTGCTACTTTCATAAAGCAACAACAGTAGAAGATGTTTATAAATGTTTAATACTCTTAAGACATTTGACCATCACCTGTAAGCCTTGATAGATTATTTTAATTATTCATCTGCTGCGTTTTGCACTCTGCTGTGTTTTGCACCTTTACTTATACATTATAAAAGATGATGCATTGAATTTACTTGATGCAATCATAATTTCCACAGTCACAATACTGTGATTATCAAAGAAATGTACAGCTAAAGAGCAACTGAAACCCAAAATTCAGTGTGTTACATTTCTAGCAACGTACTTTTCTCACTGTAGTTATACTTTCAGCTACAACATCATTTCTTGCAAAGAATGTCAGTGCTGGGCATATTGTGTTTGTGTGTGTGTGTGTGTGTGTGCTGTAAAGGAGCACCAGGTGCCATTTGAAAAGTAATCAGAGGCTTTAATGAGAGCCGGTTGGAACAGCTGGGTCACATCGCTGTTCACAAAGTCATCACCAGATCCAGGACAGCACTCCTCACACACCACCGCCATTCATGTGCTGGTGTTCAGAAGCGCTTTAAATGACTTCCCTGTTAGTTTCCCCAGAGTGTTAGTCAACACTGTCCTGAAGATCAGCAGCTTATAATGACTTACCATAATCACTCCACCAAAACGTGTCACCAAAGGTTTCCAGCTAATGAAGACCTGTCTGAATGGTGAGGTCTTATTGACAGGAATTGACAAGCTGTACATGACAGTATAGAACATTTAACTTCATGTGTCTTTCATTTATAACTCAACACATTTAAGGAAAAATGGGTTCAGAGCATTAGTAGGACATGCTAAAGTTACTGTAATAAACCTTTATAAATGCCAGAGTAGGTTTATCTAGTTGTCAGTTGTTATAGAAACATCAATAAAATACAATAAAATGTTATATGTTTATATATATATGTTTATTATAACATATAATATGGTATCATTATTTGTATTGCAAAGCTAACTTGTAGCAACAATCGAAATTTTGATTTAGCTACATTTCTACCAACTATTTAGAATGTTGCCTCTTTACAATCTACAATCAAAAAGAAAGAATGATACCAAACTATTAAGCAGTGCTGTATGTTCAACATATTGTGGCTGCCATATGCAAAGCTTGCAGCTCTTTTTTGTCCCCCTCCCCCTCTCCCCATTCTAAAATACCAGCTGCCCTTTACATTGTGACAAATGGACAAATGGACTTTTCTGGAATTGCTCCAGAACGACTTACAATCAAATCTTTCTACATTATTATACATTAAAGTTACTATTTTTGTTCTCCTTCGAAGTTACCTTCTTGGAGATTTAGTCTGAATAATAACAATGGGCTGCTTCTTACAGATCCTGCATAAATATTGACCCCTGCTGTGCGACGCGGTGTAAAGTTTGTTAGTCTGAGGGAGAATGTCTTTATTTCTTTCTCCAATAGAGAATGAGTTCCATGGGCAGCTACTGAGCCAGAGGTGGACCAGAGGGGACAGAGTCAGCAGCTGGGAGAAGAGGAGCAGGAGAATCAAAGTGAGACAGAGGGGTTTTCATTCTCTGTGGGTTTTTTTCCCGTAACGGTTTACCTGTAGATCAGTTTCACCCTGAGTGAGATGGTTTTATATTCACTTCAGTGAGAGCTATCAGACAGAACTATAACAACCTTGAGCTGTTCTTATTAGCCTTTCGCTATAAAAAGCTACATCCTCCTTACATCCTCTGTTTCTGTCATCTGTTTCAGCTGAAACCTTTGCACAGTTCTCTCTATTTACTTCACACATCATCTCTCCATTTATTCTCTGTTTGCTTCAGATCTTTACTTATCTTTCTGAGTTTTTTTCCTTTCATTTTCTCCCACTCGCCCTCCTCCCAGTTCTCTCAGCAGACTGTGTTGTGAATCTCAAAGGAACAAATCAGAAGTGAATTATTGATTCTGCTGTTTTAAAGACTTTAAAGGATGTATAGAACCATTTTGGTTCCAGTAACATTAGACTGACTCCAGCCCAGGGGACAATTAGATGTTTCTTGGTTATGAAGGAGGATTGAATTGAAGTTGTACAATGACATTGAATAAAGCTCTCTGTAGTGGAAAAAAACTTCGATGTACTAAATGAAGGAAGTAAAGACTGTAAGTTTGGTATAGTTTTAGTATAGCAATAATAATCTGCATGCTCTGTCTGTGTTCCAGATGAGCCAAGACACAGAAGAGAAGAGGACACGAACTCGCTCGAAAGGCATCAGAGGTGAGAGCAGTTCACAGTATGTAGAAAAAGAGAACGGAACACAATAAAATAGAACAGAACGGAATAGAATAATTTTCTTATTTGAGCTTGATGCTTATTCTAATCATGTTTATAATTATCATCATAATAATACTCATCATTATTATTATTGTTATTGTTGTTGTTATCACTGTTATTATTAACATTAAGGTTATTATTATAGAAAGATGTTTGAAATTCTTACAAAATTACACAATTGTAAATAAATAAATAAAATAATTGCATCCATATGCATGTTAATTTATCCAGATGCACACAGATTTGTGTGTGCTAAGCTGGTAAAGTGACCAGTGCTAAGCTTTATAAGTTTTATAAAGCTGCCGTGTGCTAACAGTAGTGCAGGATGGTCAGCAGTAACACAGCAGTTGCCTCTCTACTCAGTCTGGCCTATTTATGTGAGATCTATTTAAGTTATTTTTATTTAACTCAGCACAGCAGGAATTCAAAAGTCCAGAGAATGTGTGACATGTGTGCTAGCATTTATTTTTATTAGGCTTAACTCTAAACTCTTTTTTTTCTCAGTTCCTCTGGAGCTTGTGGGACAAGAATACAGGTATGCTTTCTTTTATATATAGCTTTTCTGTTTCTCCACATTGATTAGTTCAACCAAACACATATTTAGTAAAACAACAAACTTTTAAAGCTACTTTTTTCCTTATTTTTTAGCTGCCCCACTCCCGGATGTGATGGTTTGGGTCACGTCAGTGGGAAATATGCCAGACACCGAAGGTACGAGGCCTCTTTCCAGAGGTTTATGTTAAACTAATTATAATAACTGATACATATGGTTTACATACCACATTCTGTGCCTCCAACAGTGCACTGGGTTGCCCATTGGCCAAGAAAAGGAAACTCCAAGAGGCAGAAGAAAACCAGGCAGCCTCTAAGAAGAAGTCCAATCCTTTAAAGCTGGCAATGGACGAGGGGTTTAACGCAGACAGTGACACAAACAGTGAGACTGAACCAAAAGATGAAGCCACAGAGTCTGACGAGGAGCAAGCAGAGAAAGTGGAGGAGTCTAAGAAAAAGGAGGAAACATCAGAGTCATTGGCAGGTGAGAAACAGTAAGGGTCCTAAAGGGTTGGACAAATACTTCTAGATATTGGTATAGATTATTGTAGAATCTTATGTTATGTACATCACACATCTTTTTCACAAAATATATATTTTCTAGAGAGCAAAACTGCTTCTTCTATGGAATCGTTTTCAAAAACATGTGTAATGCCTTTCTTGTCCTAAAGAGTTACTGTCTGTGATCATGCAGTTGTTGCTCCCCCAGAGGAAATTTCACAAGTCGAAGATGAAGATAAAAACATAGAAGTCAAAGACATTCCTACTCCAGAACCTGAAGAGGAACCTAAAAAAGAGCAGGAGGAGACTGAGGCTACACTCATCCCACAAGTCAACATGGATACAGAGAATGCTGAGGGGCTTCAAGTTGCTGCAGAGATTCAGGCTGGGGAGGAGGAAGATGGCGAGGGTGGAGATGAGGTAGCAGAAGAAGAGAGTATGACTCAAGAGCTGAAGGTTTCTGAGGATGCCATGCAGGTAGAAGAGGAAGAGGATGGTGCAGAGGAAGAAGAAGAGGAAGAAGATCACCCAGACGAGGAAGGTGAGAGCCAGTGCACGAGTCAGAAGAACAATACGGACCATCAGTACTTCAGCGGAGACTTCCACAAAGTACAGCCCAAAGAGGTTGAGGAGAAGACCAACGATCAGGAAGATAATGTAGATCAGGAGGAAGAAGAAGAGGAAGAGGAGGAGGAGGAGGAGGAGGAAGAGGAGGAGGAGGCGCAAACTGACCCCGTTGCCCTGGAAACCAGCTATCCAACTCAGGTATTAGAACCGGATGAAGAAGAGGAGGAGGAGGAGGAGGAAGATGAAGAAGATGAAGAGGAAGACAGAGAAGAAGCACCCAACAAAGCCTCACCCACAGTGGTCATCGAGCTGCACTCTGAAGGAGAAGATGAGGAGGATGAGGACGAAGAGGAGGATGAAGGAGAGGAAGAAGTGGATGAAGCAGAAGATGAAGAGATGGACAGTGTGTCCCACAGGTCAGAGGTCACAGACGAGTCTGAAACGTATGACATGACGCGAGGAAACCTGGGGCTGCTGGAGCAGGCCATCGCGTTGAAGGCGGAGCAGACTGGACGCAGCTCAGAGGAGAGTCGCTCTCCAGACCAGCAGAGCTACCACAGCCTGGAGGAGAAAAACAGCAAAGTTTCTGATCATGCAGCCCGCAGGGGATACTACAGTAAAGGTATTATGAATGCCCATCAAACTCTATTAAGTTCATATAATTGTATAAACACTCCAATGGACACTGTACAGTTTTAATCACGTCATATTGTAGGATTTTGGGAACAATCAAGTAAACCTGATTGAATTATAATTTATATTACGTTTGTTTATGTTCTGTGTGAAAATCAAATACTGTTTATTTGCCAAAAAAAGAAAATATGTCCTGTGCAAAAGTTTCATTTTATAATATAATTCATATTATAAAAATATTATATTCATATTATATTCACAATTCATGTTCTAAAAATGGCCTTTTTGAAGTTTGACCCATGTAGAGGATGCATTGACATGCAATGCAGATTTAACCTTTATAAAACACAAATACTATTTTTATTCAGTCTTCAGTATTTGTTATATTCCACTCCACAAGCTGTATCCCATTCATATCATCAACTGAACATCAGTTCAGAACTTTGTCACAATATTTTTTACAATTCATCTACAATACAATAATATTGATATAAATGCAAATATAAATAATTGTAAATGTAAATTAGACCTGAAATGTATTAATATTTTTTTACATCTTCCTGTGAGGTTGCACAGGACCAGCACACTAGCATCATGTTATACGTGTTATACTGCTGTCAGTCTGGTTTTATCAATGGAAACAGTCGAAATTCATGAACAGTAAACTGATCCTGTATCTGTTTGCAATCAGATCTGGCATCTGAATGTGACCTCTTTCTGACTCATTAAGCTAAAGTAGCTAAATCATGCAGTATGACTAGAAAAACCTTCCAGATTGAGTTTAGAGGAGCTTGATGTGTTTTCTGATCTGTTTTCCCTTCCTGTCCTACCATCGTCACAGAAGGCTCCAGGTCAGAGAAGAAGGAAGTAAAATGCCCCACACCAGGGTGTGATGGGACAGGTCATGTGACTGGACTGTACCCTCACCACCGGAGCCTTTCTGGGTGCCCACATAAAGACAGGGTTCCACCTGAAAGTGAGTACTGTCTCTCATGAGCCCTTTAATAACATCCTCTTCACTTTCTCCTGTCATACTTATTTCAATATTCATCCCATCTCCTGACACATTTTGTCCACCTCCACAGTTCTGGCCATGCATGAGAACGTACTGAAATGTCCAACACCTGGGTGCAACGGCCAAGGTCACGTTAACAGCAACCGCAACACACATCGCAGGTAAATTCTGAATCTCTAAACGTTTTCAAAAAAACAGCATCAGGCATTTTTATGTCTAATAAACAGCATTATTTAGACCATATTTTTATCCCTCTGCTCTTCTTATCTTTTCAGTTTATCTGGGTGCCCAATAGCTGCTGCAGGAAAAAACACGAAGAATTATGAGAAGGCGGTTCATTCCCAGGCCTCAGTCAGCGAACAGTCAGTTGGATGCTCTAACTCAGACAGAGTACTCAGGTAAGCCAGCCACGTCAATATGCCATTTTAAAACAATGATTATTTAGAGGGCCTGTATATTGCATTTTGTTTGTATTTTATTTCCAGACAAAGGTTCACTTATAACACTTTTACCTTATAACATAGACTTTTGTATTATAACACATTGATAGTTCCCTTAATTAAAGGGTAAATGTAAAAACACAATTTGAAAATTAGGCACATTACATAATTTACTTTTTATTAACATTCCTGACAAGTTAAACTGTGAACTTCTGAGATTGTTTTTCATGGCATTTTTCACAATAATGCAGGTTTAAATCAGAGTTCATCTGCTGTTTTTGATTTGATATAATTAGACATTCATTCATTATGTGTCTCGTTAAAATCAAAATATGCCTGAGATTTAAGTTCATTCAGAAGCTGATCTCCATTCCCTCCCCCCTTTAGGCCCATGTGTTTTGTGAAGCAGTTGGAGATTCCTCAGTATGGTAGCTACAGGCCTAACGTGGTGCCAGCCACCCCTCGAGCCAACCTGGCGAAGGAACTGGAGAAGTATTCCAAGGTGTCCTTTGACTATGCAAGCTTTGACGTGCAGGTGTTTGGCAAGCGCATGCTTGCCCCAAAGATGCCCACCAGTGAAACCTCACCTAAAGCCTTCAAATGTGAGAACACTTTACTGTATTGTTTTCAAATCAACACTCTTCCCTGCTTAGTAAACAGCCATGAAAAAAAAGAGACTGCATCATTTTTTTTCTGGTTATTGCTTTTGTAATTTGTGGGAGTGTGTCTGTGTAAAGTGTGGACCGGGAAGCCCCTCATGGTCACGGACGCATAGGTTGCGTATGCCTAAGAGCGACCCTGGGGAGACAATAACCATCCACTACGATAGAACTAGGCCGCCCTCAGCCTTTTCTTGAGTTCTTTTCCCTCTGTCTGTCACCTGAAGCATGAGGCAGAGAAGAGGGTGGAGTAGTTAGTCAGAGACAGAGAGAGAGAGAGAGAGAGAGAGAGAGAGGGGGAGAGATAGAGCGAGATTCATCCTGTGCTTACTCCAGACTGCCCTTGGACTAACACTAGAGGCTCACTGGAAAAAGAGTGAGAGTAAGGTAATGGTGACAGCATTCCAGCCTTCTGAATCGGCCCGCTTTTCTCTATAGACACATAAGGGGACTTGAAACGGACAATCAATCAGAACACAGAACTCATGTAACAACTTAACTCGGACATAGACAGAAGACAGGTGAGCCCCTAACTGGTGCCTAGCAACCCAGAACACGAAAGAGTTAGGGATCTAAGTAGGATCAGCTGGGCTGCCAGGCACCGGGCTCAAACAAAAACAAACCTGCACGTGACACACAGAAGCAACGAAACTTGTGTAGGTTAGCACTCCGGTGACGTAGGCCACTGGGGGTCTGGCTGAGGCGGCCTAAACATGATAGTGCATGGAATACAGCACATAGAATAGCAGCTATATAAACACTACTGCACTCACAACACATATGCAGCTCATGCTGCATTAGCTCAGAAAAGAATAGCAACCTGTGTGTTTTACATGCACATACACACAGCCTAAATTCTAGACAGTGAACAGAAAAAGGGAAAAGTGGTCTCTTGTTTTTTTTTCCATGGCTGTATCATGTTCCATGTAGATTCAAATCCAATCAAATTATTTTCACAGAGTCCTCTTTCGGATAACATACATAATGTAGGCTGTAGTGTGAACCCATGTCATTGTCTTGATTAACAGCAAAAACATTCCCAACAGCTTCCTCCCCAAGCCAGAGTTTATCTGGAAGCTATGCCAAGAGCAGCTCCTCCTCCACCTCCAGTGGATATGACTATTCCCATGATGCTGAGGCAGCTCACATGGCAGCCACTGCTATCCTCAACCTGTCCACGCGCTGCTGGGAGAGACCAGAGAATCTTAGCACCAAACATCAGGAACAGGCCAGCAAGGTATGTAGTCCAACAGGAGCTACAGAGACAGAATCCCTTTATTTACCACTGCTGGACTGGTGCGTTACAGGCAGTAAACAGACAGTACAGAATACAAATAATTCATAAAATTAAATCAGGAGCTGCTGATGGAATTTTTCAAATCCAAACAATGGCTGAAGGCATCGAACAGAACCTAAGTTGGCATAATCAGCTCATAAAATATCAGCTACTTTTTTTTTTTTACAAACAAAACATTATTTTAGTTATTGCTTTCTTGTTTGTTTGCATTTATTCTAATGTTAACTTTAACACATGCTGAGAAAAGTGGCTTGCACAGAACTGTATATGACAACTCTGGCACTAGCATCATGTTGACAGTAGCCCATAAAATGTCCCTTTTCAAATGTCCTATTCTTAACATCATCTCCAGGACATGGATATTGAGGTGGATGAGAATGGGACCCTGGACCTCAGCATGAAGAAACCCAAGAGGGAGGGTGTGAGGTCACCGGACCCGTCTTCATCATCCTCATCATTCTCACAACCACATGGAGTCACCTCACCTCACTCTGGTCACACCTACAAAGCAGAGGAGTGGGAGGGGCCTCTAGACTACACCAAGACCAGCCAACAGAAAGAGGAGGAGCCTGAGGAGGTCAGCATCTTTTCTTTAACTGAACACGTGATGTTGATGTTCTGTGTGCTTTATAGAAACAAATGAACATCTGGGCACCTTTCATGTTTTCACATGCTTCTATAAAAACTGACCTTTTTTGGAATTCCAAGTTCAATTAGAACACATTCTCACATTTTGCATATTTTAATGCATGATTACTTTCTGCTTTGTTTTAAAAATATTAAAAATCATGTAATATAAGTCACACAGTAAAATTTGCAATGAATCGCAGTCCCAGCAGTACTGTGGCTACAATGAAATTCGCAGTGAATGTTTTTTTCAGCAAAAAAGAAATAAGAAACTACAACGACAACAACTTGTACATACAACTGTATACATTCAAGGAATTCCAACAAAACAATTTTAGGTGGGTTTGTGGCATTTAGCTCTCTTTGCTACATGATATTGTATATTTACAGGTGGAATACACTGTACAGTCCCACACATCTTCTGATGGAGAAGACGACGATGTCACTCAAGAGAGTCTGGAGGACAGGAAGTACCCTGGTGAGGTCACAACATCCAGCTACAAAGTCAAGCTTCCACCCAAAGACACCAAGAAAGACCTCCTGCTGTAAGTGTCGCCTGCACAGTCAGAGAAAAAGAAATGCTGTTCTCACAGAATTAAAGTCATCCTTAACCATAACGATCTTTTACTCTGTGTCCAGATGCCCCACTCCAGGATGTGATGGCAGTGGTCATATAACAGGGAACTATGCATCTCACCGCAGGTATAATTCAGGCCACAGCTTGGACCCTTACTAACACAGCACATGTTTTTCTTTCACTCTAAACCTGTACTAAAACTTTTCTTTTCTGCTGAGTCTATGCAACTCTTAAGCACTAAGCCTGCAGTGCAGTTGAAATCATGCTTTTACTATGTACCACAATTCCTGTGTTTTCAGTTTCACAAACACTACAGGTGAATTCTATTCAAAGCACATTGAACTGAAAGTTGAAGTCAAAGCAAACTAGAAGCAAACATTTGACGCAAGGGTGTGTACTAAGGTCATTTTTAACATTAAAAAAATTGTGCAAAGCAACTAGAATGTAATCTGGTTCAAAATAAAAAAAAATACCATCTGTCCATGAAAAACACAGAAACTCTGAGACAAGTGTAACATGGATGTGATTTCAGTGCTATTGCTCAAAACTATCTCCAGAACAGCCACAGAGTTATGCCAGATATGCCTCTTCTATTTGGCACTTAAACATCTTCTATCTCTTTTCTTTCTTCCTCTGCCCTGCTTTCTTCTTCCAGTCTCTCTGGGTGTCCTCTTGCTGATAAAAGTCTTCGGACCCTCATGGCTGCCCACACTGGTGAACTCAAGTATGTCTGTCTGCTTATCTTCCCTCACTGCTTTCACTGCTGCTGTACAGTGCTGTTATTACTGAACTCTGTTCTGAAAATACACAAGACTTGCTGTCACTCTCTGCTTGAAGACTGACAACAGTCTGACATCTTCTACAGCTGATCTCGGCTTCTGTTTACTCACTGATATAATTCTTCTCACAAGTGCACCATAAACTGGAAACATCAATGTGAAATTCTACATTTTTATCAACTGTTAATATCAACTCAGTTATTAAGCTAGAAACATGTAAAAATGCTTTTTGGAATAAATACTTAGACAACTGTGGGAAATTAACTGAAAATGAAACTGAGTGTTATAATTGTGCTGACCTTTGCTATTTTGGCCTCCAGATGTCCCACACCAGGCTGTGACGGATCAGGACATATCACTGGAAATTACGCCTCACACAGAAGGTATGACATTCTTATCAATCGATCGTTCTTCCACTGCCAGAAGACTCAAAACACAGTCTGTATGGCAGGTTTGAAACAGATCAAACTGTATGTAGGGGTGGCGGTAGCTCAGTGGGTAGGATACTTGCCTCCAGACCAAGAGGTCATGGGATGGAATCCTACCTTCAGCACCAACACTGGGTCCCTGAGCAAGACCCTTAACCCTAAGTTGCTCCAGGGAGACTGTCCCC
>JBBJLR010000139.1:22804881-22829211 GCA_037577145.1 Brachypetersius gabonensis
AAAAACTTCAGCAGCAACTTTTCCAATTTCCCATATTTATGTCATTCTCAAAACTTTTGGCCACGACTGTATATACATACACTCATACACAGACACATGCACTCACACACAAACACATATACATCTAATAACTGTTACAATTATTTATATATATATATAATGTTAAAGTCGTGAATTACTTTGAGAAAACTGGATTAGTAAGTTTAAATCATACTAGTAAACATTGTTCCATTAAAATTAATCAAATAAAATCAAGAGTTCTTGCTTGTAGAAGTGTAAGTTTACCCCAGAATCCCTTTTTATATATATTTTTTATGTCATGTTTGTGCGCAATAGCAACTTAAACAATGTCCGGTTGATGATTGTCAACAAGAAGAATGTATTAAAGAATAAATGATCTGTCTCAACATATAATTGTCACTTTTGAAATAATTAATTGTGGACATTCATTTTATCATGTCATGCAGTCTTTTTAAAATCATTTACAGCTCTGTTCATCGTTCCAGATACATCTAATATTAAATAAATTGTAATGCTGGACAGGACTTAATATTATTTTATACCTATGTCTGCCCCATGCTCTGTTTATTTTAGGGTAAACACTGATTTCAAATGTTTTGACACACTATAATATAAATCTTATAAGTAAAAGTGTTAGAATTATTTTTTTTACATATCATATTCAGTTGCATTAATAGTAATACTAATAATACTAATAGTGTTTTTGTTCAAAGTTCAAAGCTGAATAAATAGCTACTATTATAATACAGATGAGAGCTTTGACAGGAGTCATTGTCATTTATGTGTTGAGTGCTGGGTTTGTGTTTTAGTATAGCGAGGGTCTGTGATGCAGTTACGCTTTTATTCATTTGTCAGATTAGACCTAAAAATATTTCAAGCATCAGGTTTCAGCTCTGTGATCATTTTGTGTTCTATAGTTTTCAGCTGTTGTCTAGTACATGTAGTAAAAACAGTGCATGTTACATTACATTCATTTGGCAGACGCTTTTATTCAAAGAAACTCTCAAGTTTCAGGATTGTATGAGAACCGGAGGGTAGTACTAAGTGCTAAATCTTTAGGTAGGGAGCAGTGCATGACAATATTTCAGTTTCATTAAGGGGCAGTCATTCATTTTTACATAAACAGTTTCTAGTCTCTGTTTATTTCTTGTTAATTATTTTTGTTACTGTGTCTTTAAGACTGATCTCCTCTGCTCTCCAAACTGAAGTCCAGTCCAAAATGAAACACCCCTTAAGTTAAACTGGTGTAGACTGGAAAGGTGCATATACAGTAAAGTATATACTGAGATGCAAAGCTTTTGTGACATCACAAAAACTTTGAAATGAGCTGTTTTATGTAGCAAACATGTGTATATGGACTATAAACTAGTATTATGTTTGCATGTTATATCAGTGCTTATGTGCCGCAAACATTTTATTTCATTTTTAATAAAAACAACAATTGCTTTGGGTTTCCATGATATAGGCTCTTTAATATCGACTTGGCGACATGCTCCTTACATTGTGTTCTTCCTCAGCCAATAACTACAATGGGTGGAGCAGTGAGTGCAGGAGAAGACAATGATGAGTTGATTGACAACCTGAAGGAAGCCCAGTACATTCGTACAGAGCTGGTGGAGTGTGCCTTCAGGGCTATTGACCGTGCTGACTACTATCTAGAGGAGTTCAGAGACAGCGCCTACAAGGACTTGGCCTGGAGACATGGCAACATCCACCTTTCTGCGCCCTGTATCTACTCTGAGGTGATGGAGGCCCTGGACCTGCAGCCGGGTCTGTCCTTCCTCAACCTGGGAAGCGGGACAGGCTACCTGAGCACCATGGTGGGCCTCATATTAGGTAAGAGTGTCGAGTGGTATTTCTTGAATTGTTAAACAGACTCTTAATTCCTTCATTTATGATGTATATTTAGTGATGTGGCACAGCAAAACAGTCTTGATAATTTCAATAAAGGTAATATTACATGACGTATTGCTAAAGTTGCATTTTTTAAACGTTTGTTGCTAAGTTAACACTAAATATTAAAATTTGAAGTGCTAAAAATGGTATTTGCATTTTTGCTAACATAATTTTAATATTGTGTAACAATTTCTTGATGAAGTGAAATTAATGCTGTTTGGTGTTCCTCAAGGGTCCATTCTTGGACCTATCCTCTTCAACCTGCACATCCTGCACAGGTCAAATTCTTAAAGAGAATGACGTGTCCCATTATAACTATGCAGATGACACTCAGATCTATCTAGCTCTCTCACCAAGTGACATTGGTTCAATAGATTCATTGTATCCTTAAGAAAGTATGTAGCTGGATGCATTAAAACATTCCCCAAAGGAAATAATCCTCTCTAGAAATAAAGAAAGAACATCAATTCTTAGTGCTCACCTGGAATCTAGGGCACTTAAGACATCCACCCATGTAAAATAACTTGGTGTGATCTTGAATGGAGACCATAGTTTTGGTGATCACATCAATGTTGTCACAAAGTCAGCATTTTGGCACCCTAGAAATATTGCTAAAGTTACAGAATTTGTGTCCAAACAAGAGAAACGTATCCAGAATCAGAAACCTTCATTGATCCCAGAGGAAATTGCTTATGTAAAGGCTGCCACAACACATAGAGACACAGAGACAATATAACAATATAATATAAAGTCTAAATAAAAATCTGTAGAAAGAAGAAGTTCAATATGAATATCCTATGCCACATACAGAAATGCTTGGTATAGTGAAAGTAACCATTCTGTCATATGTGAACTCACCATAGCACACTGTGTGAACAGCACAGAATTCTTCCTCTACATTTAACCTGGGGAGCAGTAAGTGGGGACGGTCTCTTTCTCAAGGGTACCTCAGAGGTGCTTAGCAGTCTTGGGATTTGAACCCTCAACTTCCTGATCACAGGCTGAACACCCTAACCACTAGGCTACCAGCTGCCTGTGGTATAAATACTATACATAAGTAACACAGCTGAGTGAAAATCTACCAGCACAAATGGTAGTCTGGAGTAAATTATTGCGCTTGGAAAATCAGTAGGAAATCACGTCTTCATTTCCTGCAGGGTTGACTATTGCAACTCTCTCCTTGCTAGGATTTCCAAAAAGCCAATCAGACAAGGGAGCTTATTCCAGCTTATTCAAAATGCCAACAAAATGAGTTATAACTAAAACCAATAAATGTTATTCTCTATTTTTGTAAAGCACAATGAATGACCCTTTGTGGATGATAATGTGCTATATAAATAAATAATCTTGAAACTTAATTTTGTGCTAATTTATACCTGTGCTAACTTCCTTCTCCTGTAAAGTTACTATTATGGATATATTTATTTTCTGACAGCAATAATATAATCTCTAATGTCAAACAGTGACGGAAAGGGCAAGGCTCATGACAAGAACATTTTTCTTCTACAGTTAATGGGATAAACATTGAAGCTACTTCTACTGAGACAAACTGTTTTTGTTTATGTCCATGGCTGTTTTGAAACATTTGGGAAGCCCTGAGTGACTTTATACCTAGGGCCTGATATTATTCTGTATAATAAACGAATGCTCCATATGGTGAAGACAATAAAACAATGATTATATTACCAGGGCATTTATAAGAAGTATTTTCTATATTAATTAATAAATATAACAAAATCAACAAATAAACAAATGAAAATGAAGCAAACAACAAACCTACTGTTTAAGTGTGTTTTTCTGCCATCATAATATTTTGGCAAGTTATTAAGGATGTCTTCATAACGTGAAAGCTGCCTGTACAAAAAAAATAGTCACATGTACAATTTCTTTTGTAATAATAGTCTTAATCTCTCTGTATCTCTTTGAAATACCCTGGCTAGCAAGGATCAAACGAGGATGCAGACCTGGTGATTTTGCTCCTCAGTGAATGTTCTTGTGTTCCATCATGTATGTTGAACCGGGTGCACACAGGTGTAGACTCTGCACCCAACAGCCCTACAGCTGTTACTGTTGACTGGTGAAATCCTTACAAAAACAAATTGCAAACCTCCCTTGTGGTTAGAACACTCGAAGTGACTACCTATATACCTCTTATGACAAAAAAAAAAAACTGCCCTGCCTGATGATCCAGTCATACCAGCAAAGAGGCATGAAAGGGTGGCTTACATGATGAGTAGAATTAAATCACATTATTACAAATAGGATATTTTTAATTATCTCTTTTTTCATGTTCTTGCAGGTCCATTTGGTGTAAATCATGGTGTCGAACTACATGCTGATGTCATTGAGTATGCTTATCAGAAGCTGGACTGCTTTATCAAGACAAGTGACAGCTTTGACAGGTTTCAAGCCCAAGTGCCCACTGAACAATTAATGTTATTTTAACACTATTATAGTGCATCATGTCATGCAATTCGTGATATAATGATAATAACAATACTAATAAGTGCCATATGTCATATCTTCATCTTTTATGCACCAGGTTTGAGTTCTGCGAGCCGTCGTTTGTGATGGGGAACTGTCTGGAGATTGCTCCAGAGAGCAGGCAGTATGACAGGGTGTACTGTGGAGCAGGGGTTCAGAGGGATCACGAAGATTATATGAAGAACCTGCTGAAAGTTGGTGGCATCCTTGTGCTACCTTTAGAGGAGAAGGTGAGATCCTATGTATGACTATCAAGGTGTTGTTCTTTGTCTCACATCATGGAAATCCTTCTTCATCACTCCCATCAAACTGCTCCCCTGTCTCACACCCACAGAATACATTTAAATCATTATAATTATGGGAATTAGTGTCTTATTATTATGTGCAATATTATACCATGTGCAATATTGAGCATTCTTTTCTCGAGTGCTGAAACATCATGTATCATGTATCATGTAATGTATCTTATTGTAATAATGTGCAATAGTCTTATAATAGTCTTACCATGTTAAATATATCACTTTTTACTACTGATCTACATGCAACAACATACTCTTAACCACTAATTGTGTTATTAGTACCTGTCTTAACTGTAAGTTATTTATCTATAGTAGTTATACACCAGTATTTGTGTATATAGCACAGTTTATTTCATATCGAGCATTTTCTGCAGCTTTTATTGGATTTATTTATACTTCATATTTTACATTGTTCGTTTCTCTGTGCCTGTACAGTCAAAACACAAGCAATTTCCTCCAGGAAAAACAATTTTTTTTAATTCTGATGTTGTTCATGAACTGATTGGACCCATATTTCATTATACCAGCCTAACAAAAATCCTATCTATCAGAATTCCTCAATAATCTTTTGTCTTTGTCCAGAATATGGGTTTTGCACAAATTGTCCCTGTACTTACAGAAATATTATACTTTCTTTCTTTTCTCAGCTCACTAAAATTACTCGGACAGGGTACAATACATGGGAGACGAAGAAGATAATTGCAGTGTCCTTTGCTCCTCTTGTACTTCCAAAACACAGAGAAAATGGAAAACCCAGAGCAGTATCTCTTCGTGAGTCTTTTGCACCAATAGTTTGCAGTTATGTAATTGTCACATCAGATTGTCACATGGCCTTTGTGAACACTGTGAACATGACAAACAGACCTAATAAGAAATTATCTTAAATTACATTCCACTGATTTTCCATTAATTTCACTTAATGTGCCAAAACTGTGGACAGCAGTGGACATTTGTTTTGTAATTATCGTGTCTCCTGGTTCCTATATAAGCTGCTTTGGTTCTCTACAATGAACCATTTGACACCAGAACACACTGAATACCTTTGTTTAAATCTCAAAAAGTAAAAGTACAAATTTTCTGTTTCTGTAGTATTTGAGTATTACTGAATATTCCAAATTTATACGCAAGTATAATAATGAAGTACAAGTATTTTCCAACCCTGAATATGGAGATTAGTCTACATATGGAGCTGCTTGCACTAATGCCTATGTGAGAGTCCATCACATTTTATTGACGTAGTTTTGTAGGCTCTTCCTGCACCTTTGTGAAAATCTTCTAATCGATACTGTTTCTTGTTATACAGCTACTATGTTTGAGGTGCGGAGCCTCCAGGACTTGGCTCGCATCTCCATCCGACAGACCCTGAAGAAGCTGGTATCTGGGTCGTGGCCCCTGACCCGGAGAGTTGGGTCCAGAGGAAGGTCCCGTCTGAAACAGAAACGAGAACATCGCGACTCGACGCTACTGACCAACCGCTACGTGTTCATGAGTCGGCTGATCCCTGGACCTATGGATGACAACAACAACCAGTCGGGGACAGATGATGATGAAGAAGAGGACTGCAGAAGGGTTTGTGAACGTGAGGAAGACGAGGCAGAAGAAGATGAAGATGGCAGGAGGAAGGAGGGGAGAGTTCTGTTAACTGAAGTTCCTGTTAACGTTCTGAGGGAAAAGATTCTCAATCTGCCTCTTCCGGAGCCACTCAAGATGTACCTTCTTTATTACAGAGAGAAGTAGACCAGCTCAGTCACAGACTACATACAGGTACCCAGTACCCCAAGTCCAGTCCGACTCCTGCCTTGCCAACTATTTTCAATGGTTAAATAATCTCTGGTTAGTTTGAAATGATTATGCGTTTTTGGTATCCGCCAAGCAAACTCCGCTTCTTTGATCGTATCATATAGAACTGTTCTAATATAACTGTCATATCAAACTCTTGTCCCTAATGTTATAATTTCAGAGAAATTCGATTTCTCTATGACAGTAACCATTAAACCACTATTCACTGCAAAACATCCAGTATTAAAGTTTTTTTAGACAGTACACAAATTTAATCAGTAAAACATAAGATAAAGACCAGTAAATTAAATATACTCTTTAAATAATTATATATTTTTAACTTTTGACCAGGAGTGTCATTGGTTAGGCTATTTTTCTGTTTTCAACCCTTATATTTCTGTTTATTAAAAAAAGGAAAGAAATCAAGAAAAATTGCCAAGTCCCAAAACAAAGGAACTTCCTTTGACTCTTTCCGGCTTGTCAACAACCTCTTTAACAGTATGCACTCATTTTCCATTTAATTAGCTCCACTAACCATATAGGTGCACGTTGGAATGTACAGACTGTAGTTTCTGTATCATTTGTTAGCCCCCTTTCATCAATGCTCAGTGCCTCTACAGGATCATCACTGAACTGGTATGATTTGGGTACTGGGTCACTTTCAGCGCAAACACTGACGAGTTAGTGACATATTAATGTTCCTGTGTGTGTGCTGCAGAGTGGATCACACATCACTGTCCACTTTAATATAAAACCTCATCCTTTACTCCTTCATCTGTGGTCAGTTTCTGGCCATGGGACACTGTTTCCTGTGTATTCTTGTTTGGTGGTCTATTTTCAGCCCACTGCTGTGTCTGATCCACTGTGTAGCTTGCACACACAGACACAGACACACCTTCATTCATGACAATGTCACTACTGATCCACCTCCCAAAATAATACATGATGAATGGGCTACAAGCTGTAAACTACAAAATGCACCAATGATATGTGGAAATGATAAAATGGGCAATGAGTATAAATACAAGGTAGGTTTAACTAATGAAGGGACTCATTATCAGTGTATTTCTTGATATAGTCATGACTCTCTTACTGCCTGCTGATGTTAATGTAGTCTTCTAGGTTACTAGCCAAGTAAGAGTACAACACATATATCAACGTTTAGCTTTTTTTGAGACAGAGCTTTTCACTTGACTTTATTCAGTAGTGAAACCAATGGCTGATAAATCACTTACGTGCAACCATTTGACTTTGTGTATTTTTGTTGTGTATTTCTTTATCTGAATGAAAATTTTCTAGATATGAAATACAGACAAAAAGAGTCTTGTACATTATCAGTGGTGTGTGCAAAGTAGAAGTACTTTGGTGATTTTGTATGATTGATGAAAGTCCTACTGTGCTCTGGAAAAAAAAAGAGGTATACCTAACTGCACTGGTGTTACAGTTAAAGGGTAAAAATAGAGAAGCAGGAGTTTATAGATGTTTACATCCAGATGTTTTGTCTTGGGCCAGTTATAATTCACCCCCCAAAACAATCTGGCCTCAACTTTTTGAGATGAGCCATTTTCAAGAATATTTTTCCAATGCACTTTGTTTCAGCAACCGTGGTTTGTAATAATGTTCGTCTCAGTGTGCCATGTTGAGTGCTATAAACATCCAAGTATAATGGAGTCTCTGTGGACTCAGGTGTTTTAAAAACCAAGAACTGCCATGAACCACTTTCTCTGGGGCATTATTGAAAAGTGGAAAAAGTTGACACCGCATCAAATGTAGGCATTTGGACAGAAAGTGCACATTCTGTTAATGAACTACAGACAGAAGTGGCATAATTAAACATGTGTTTTTGCTAGATCAGTTACTTGTGAATTGATGTCCAATCAATGTGGTACACTGTCAGACCCAAAATGCTGTAGAAATATTTAAAGACTGGGCAAAAATAACAAATCCCCAAGCCAGGCCAAATCTTGCCTCGATTTTGCAATTTGCCGTTTTTAAACGTGTCCATTTTGTGAGAATGTAAACGCTGCCTTTACAGATCTGTCTGTTCAGGAATATTTAGATCATCCATAAACTACTGTTTGTCAAGTCAAATAAAGTTTGAAATTGTCATCACAAAACAGTGTAGTCATGATTCTTTTAGGATTATGTATTTAAAGCCCTGGGTGGACATGGTCTTGCATTTCTTTCCCCCTGCCCAGAGTAAAAGAGTAAATAAGAAATCAATCTTATTTTTCTCCAGGTCTTGACTGATAACGGAAGTACTGAGAAAACTGAGTTTAAAAAAAAAAAAAAAAAAGGGTATCCTTAACCTTTTGGGCTTCCATATCAATGGTGTAATAACTATAAACGTTATAGCACCCATTCTTGTTTATTTGCTATGGTCTAATTTATTCAGCATAAGAGATTTGTGGTGCAGCCCCAAGTATCCATGAACAGAAATGGCCAAGCAAATCAATATTACCTCAAAAATAGAGAAGCATAAAATAAAACAAAGTAAATATAGGAAGAAATCTGCTCATTGTCAGCTTTATTAGATTAGAATACTGTGCTTAACCGCCAAGTACAGACTGGACTTCACTTTGGATAAGAAAATAAAAAAAGGAAAGGAAGCACTTACAAAATAACAAAGTAATTTGCTTGTTTAATGATTTAAAAAAATATTTCTTTGCAAGACAAGACGCACATAACTCTCCACTCTCTTTTTTAGAGAGGCAAGTGAGAGAATAACGCAAACATATGAACACCATTTTTACACTGAACTGATGACTGGTGTCAAGTAGATGAGGTAAATGTTTTGTGGAAAGGGAAGGGAGTATAAAGAAAAGGCACAATCTACAATCAACCGTGCCATGTAAATTCACTTAATACCAATAATAATAACAATAATAATAATAATAATAATACACATCATAACACCATCAGAACAGCAATAGAAAAAATATGAAGCAAAAATACAGACTGAGTTTCATCTTGCAGGGCATCTTTTAGCCCTATTGTTTTGCTCTGACCATCAGCAAAATCTGGCCTGTATCCATTCGAGTCCTATCTCATGTTCTTTGCTCATGAGAGTCCAAATGTTTCTCTGGTTTCTGACCTTTGGGCAAGGGGACAGAAAGTCTGTGAAGGTCAAGCCATTTGACCTTCAGGCTCAGTTTAGAGGTGCTGTAACACACTATCTGACCACCAGGCAAGAAACACAGAGTTTGGAGGGACCGATGCAGTCATCGTGGCAGAAGGCACCGCACCCCTGGCACATGATCATGGCCTTGAGACGGCACGAACACTTAAGAGCCACTTCCTCTGCAGCACTGTCAGCAAATGCTTGGATGCTAAGAGTAGTGCCTTGGCCACCAGCACTCCCGACCCCAACACGTGGCCGTAGCTGCAGTACACTATCTGCTATACTGCGGGAGAAGCCACTACTGTCCACTACAGACACATTAGCTGTGTAGCTGAAGCCAGAAGAACCTCCTGTGCCTCCACTCAGTCCACCTCCACTCTGCTGCAACTTGGGCAGCTTTCCATATAGATGGTAGGGGAGAGACGAAGCAGAGGTAGAGGATGGAGAAGAGGAGGAAGAGGAGATTGGGGAGGCTGAGGAGTCTGTTTGGCGAGCATACAGATTTTTGCCTTGCTCTTTTTTCGCCATCCTTGCCAGTGACATTTCCATGTTAAGTAGTCCTTCCATTGCTCCCCCACTCACATAACTGTCCGTTGAGCTCTGAGGCTCTTTTTTGGTTACTACTACAACAGAACCATTGCCAGTGATAGGAGCCTGTGCATTTTTGGTAAGAGCTTGCTGGCAAGAGGGGCGTGAAGAGACCTCATTCTTCACAGTAGCTGCAAAAGACAGCTGCTGCTGCTGATAGGACTGAGGTTGGGGTGGCTGGGGTTTAGATGGGCGCCAGCTGATCTTAACAGTAGGTACAACTTCAGATGGACAAAGGTCACCATGTGGAGGAGAAGGAGCATCAGGTGTGGTTCTGCACATGGACTTGGGGAGATTATTGGAGTGTTGCTGAAAACCAGCTGTTTGCCTCTCAGGAGTTTCACCCCGTGAAGGCTGAGGTGTGGGGTGCTCTTTGATAACAGCTGATTCCATTGCTCCAGGAGCACTTTGAGAGTTCATGTCCATTGGATGCCTAGATGAAGAGGATGTGGATGGCAAGGAGGTAATGACAGGTACTGCACCAGGAGGTGCAGTGTTTCCTGGCTGCTGGGGAACAAACTGCTGGACAACTGTGCCACGGGAGCTGGCCTCCTCAAACAAGCACGCCAATCGAGCTGCAGTACCAGGTGGCGAGAGACCATAATTTTGTCCAGGCCCTGGGGACACCTGAACAGAAGAGGTTTTGTGCTGAAACTCTGAGCCACCAGGTTCTGTAGGGCCTCCTATATCAGCTGGTCCTCTAAAGCGGGGTGCCAGGTTCCTGGGAAGTCCTCCAGGCTGGCAGTTGGATGGGAGGCCTAGTGGTGCCCCTGGGAGTCGATTTATCTCCAGCTTACTAACTGAGTGTGGCTGGGGAAGAACCTTCTCCAAAGGCAGGCTGCCCTGAAGAAGCTGGGTAACCAGAGGATTGTTAGCCTCCACAGACGACACAGGCCGAGCAGAACTTTGAATTCTCTTGACAGCAGAAACAGTATTTTTCAATCCAGCATCATCTGAACAACCTCTGATGAATGATTTAGCATCATCCTCCGTTGTGATAAATGGCTTGCCACCGTTGCTGTTTTCATTCAGAATCTGAGCTCTGCTTTGGTCCTTCTCTCCAGGTGTGAGGTATGATTGCACATGGGCCTGAGCCAGGGCACTGGAGCTCTGCTCCTGGGCATGGCGGATTGTATGCTGCTTTTGGGGCTGGATTACTGGCTGGTTTGCCATGCCATTGGGGAATCGAGCCTGAATGACAGTTTGACTATGGACAGGGTTAGAGACATGGGATTGAATGACTGGTTGCTGGTGGTGGGGAGGGCTCAGAGTGCATGAGGTAATTCGACTTGGTGTCTGAATGACAGGCTGATTCTGGAACTTTGTATTCTGAGCTTGCACTCCATTGTGGTCCATTGTTCTGTGCCAGTCCACAGTATCATCCTCTTGAGTTTCATTTTCAAAGTCTGATGCTGTCTCTGTGGAGTCACTATGCATCCCAGTATCTTCCTCTCTGGTTGTATCTGGCATACACGGGAGGGATGCTTCGTAACTTCCATCAGCTTCAACCTCCCCAGACTTGCAATCCTCAGAACCCTCCATAAAACCGTTTTGGGCTGTAACAAGTGTCTCTTTGGGACCTTTGATGTCTGAGCCATGCTGGATGACCCCAGTAGTGCTTGAACGATGTTCACTCTGATTCTGTTCGCATTCCCAAGACTGAGTTGATGCTGCTAAGGTCCTGATCACATCCACACCCTGAGCACCAAATCTCGGCACTGAATCAGGTATGGATGTGGGAACCAAATTAACTGCCTCACTGGGCACTGGTGTGTACTTGGGAGTCACTGTTCTGCTGTCACTAGAATCCAATTCTTCACCTCTGGCCTCTTGGTGACTTCCAACAGACTCTGGCTCACTTGGAGTAGGCACTGGAGTGTCTAAGGTCTGTTCAGAGGTTTTATCACTGGAGCAGGTAGCAACTTCCTCCACCCCACAGATTTCCTCCACCTGGTCCTGGGAGTCCAGGCTGTCTGTCTCAGGTGGTGATGGTGTGGGGGTTTTGGGTGATTCTGATGGCAGCACTGAGGGGTTAGAGGATACAGAGGATGGAGAGGGTACTGTCTGTGGTGTAGAGCCTTGAGGCTTTTCGGTTTCTACACTGGACAACTGTAGTTGTGTTCCAGACGAATGAGAGCTCGCAGGCGATTCCTGTCCCTCCGGATCAACTCCTCCTCCTCCTCCTCCTCCTCGTCTTCCTCCTCCTCCTCCTCCTCCAGGTTCAATGGGACCCGGGTGCTCTCTCGAACGCCTCCCGCTGGAGCGATCCGGTATCCCAGTACCACCCCCCGGGCCGCCCCCCCCAGGCCCTGTCCCGTCCCCAGTGGCTGCAACAGCAGCAGCGGCTTCCCGCTGTGCACGGGCTTGCTGGGCGCGGGCTTTGATGTCCGCCAATGTGCGCGCCCCCGTCCCACAGCGCCTCGACCCCTCGTTGGGGGGCACGATGCGAGGACAGATTTGGTACGTTGGCGGCCCTTTGACCCAGGGCGGTTTGATCCGGGAGAGCTGAATCTAGGAAAAAAGGGAAAAAGAAGGGGGAAAAAGAAGGGGAAAGAAGAAGAAAGGAGGGGGAGGGGAGAAAAAAAAATGTCACTTTAGAAAAAGAATTAAAATTCCAATTGAAAAATAAAGTCTTAAACAGTGTAAAGACATACATTCCCATATTACAACGACACAAACTTTTACTTGGTAATTTTTGGTGAAATACAAAAATTTGAACAACATGAAATGTTATAGTTCAAAGTATTCTAATAATGCTACTGATGATAACCAATAATCTCCCTTTTAATTACGGATCTCAGATCAAGCTGGTGAACACTTTACAAATAAATCAGTCATACCCGGATTGGCGGGACCTTGGGCTCCTCTGTTGTCGGCTGCGGCTTTTCTGAGTGCACACAGTCAACTGTGTTACGAAAGGACTGACGGTCATCCAGCCGTGGCCTTTTCTCGGGGAAGCTTGTGTAGGCCTGTGACTCGTCGGGTCTCCTTTTCTGATCCTTGAGCTGAATGGCGGGGCTGGCTGTAGCAGGACTTGCTGCTGGGCTACTCTCCCTGCTGCTGGCACCGGTGCCTGCTGTGCCAGTGGTGATGACCGAGGCTCCATCATCAAGTGGGTCAGTCGCAACAGCAGCAGTTGAGGATGAGGAGGAGGAGGATGATGACGATGAGTCAGAGCTGGTAGCAAAGGCTCCCTGACGATCTGACGGCGATGAGGGAGATGATGAAGGAGAGGATGATGAAGATGCTGAGGAAGAAGACGAAGAAGGAGAAGAGGTGGAGGCAACAGCTGGCTCGACAACTTCAGGCAGCAAGCGTGTAGAAGCTTCTGGTTCGTCGCAGGTTGAGCTTGTAGAAGTGGGAGCTGGCGTAGATGCAGGTGCAGGTGAGGGAGCAGCCTCTGGACAGAGGGTTTCTGCAGGTGCTTCTAGTTCTGAATCTGCTGGGAGGACAACCTCTCCTTGAACCGTAGCAGTCTCTAGGACAGGTGATGCAACTGTGGGAGCAACATCTGATGCAGCAGGGCCCTCTGCCTGTTCTGCTTGAGCCACTGCAGCAGGAGCGGTCTTGCTGAGCGGGCGACGGGCCCTGCGTCTGAGGTCAGCGCGTGATCGTCTTCTAATGCGACCCTCTCTCCGTCGCCTACCAACACCTCTCCTCTTGGGCGTTGGAACAGCAGCCGTGTCAGCACCCAGTACAGCTCCAGCAACATCCTCTGCATCGTCCATTGTGAGTTTCAGTGCCTCCTCACGAGTCAAACCAGACCTACAAAAAAAGTTTGTGTTCCATTTAAGATCCATTTAATTCTAAGAGCATGAAAATATACTACAAATACTTAAAGGAACCTTACTTTTGGCCGTGGTACTCCTCAAAGAACTTCTCCTTCCATGCTTCCACTTTCTTTTCCTTTTCCATCTCTTGTCTAAAACGAACCTGCATCTCATGTGTGAATTCACCTTTAAAATAAATAAATAACTAAATAGGTCATAAATAAACAAATATAAATAAAATGATACACAATATTTTAACTGTAATACACACTGAGCAATACAATTTTCCACTGTAAGCTTGTCTTCTACAGTCATTCCTCAGAGTATGGCAATCTAAACATTCACACATGCTTCTAAAACTGTTTTTAAGTTGACACTCACCTTCAGCAAGCCTCTCTTTCCAGCTCTGAGAGGCATGAGTGAAGAACTCATTATTCAGTGCTGAACTACTAAGCCGGGCCATACCATCAGGACCAACCTGGACAACAGTAAGGGGACAAAGAGTGATTGAAGATTTTTGTATAACACAACAAAACATAGCAACATACCTTTCTCTAACATCAAAAACAAGTAAAGGGAACACAGCAGACAAGAGCAGCTTTAATTATGTACCTGTCTATCCACTTCTGGGAGAAGCTGGAGGAGCTGTTGCTGGGAGTGAGGTGGGAACGCTGAAAAGGTGCGCATATTAATCAGCGCACGGATATTTGTGTTGACCAAGATCGAGCCTGGGGTTTCAAAGTCCACCTCCACACCACCTCGACTTCTTTTCATAGGCCCTGCAAATTTAAACATGGGTTCATTATATGGGCACAAACCAAACAAAAAATATTTTCAATCTTTCAACATTTGACAACACGGCACCACTCTAATGGCATCAGAAAAAAATAAAGAGGCACAGCAAATAGTGAAATGGCAGGCACCATTTTGCTTGAGATCATGTGACATTCATATGAATTTGTGATTATATAGTAACAATATACATCTAGTTAAAGCAACTTCAGATCTGCTGCAAAGATTAAATGTAAAGGGACTCAAAATAATATGTTGCAGGAAGAACCAACATCACAGAATATTGATATAGCAACCGGTACATGCCCTGCATTCAGTACAAACCAATATACCTGGTTTTAATAAGCATTAAACACAGCAGACAAGCAAAAACGGTAAGCCTATAGTTCCTGTTTACTAACATTTCAATCCCAACATAAATCTCAAAAGCAGCACATCTTTTTTAAAAAAGAGAAGCTTTTCACACTGTAAATGTTATTAGATGAATAAAAAAAGCATACCCCTGTTCAGTGAAGCAAACTGAAGCCTTATTTTTAGCAAATTATTACATTTCTCCCCATGGAGCACCTGGAAAAATGGGGCTGAATAGATTACATAAATGGGGCTGTTAAGTGATAGATTAAGTGGAATCCTAGGTAAGGGAAATGCAGCAATGACCAATGAATTGATCCCTGGGTCTCATCCTCTGTACCTGAACGAAGGCCACGCATGCTCTTGAAGTGCTGGGGGCGTTTCCAGCCCAGCTCGGAGCGGGCTCGAAGTGTCGGGCCTGGACCCCCCCTAGACCCTTCCCTTCGCCTCCCCGCAGCTCCTGAGGGGACAGGTGGGGGAGGAGGGAGGCTGGTGAGACTTGGAGAATGAGTGAGTGTGGGAGGGGCAGCACAGGCAGAAAGGCCAGTGACCAGAGAGGCTGGAGCAGCAGGCAAAAGGTGCTGGCTAGTGCGCACACACAAAGCCACAAGGACAGATGTCCCAGGCATGGAGATAAGACAGCAAGAAGGGTGAGTGGATATCTGGAGTGAGGGTGCAAACGCAAAGCAAAGGGTTCAGATATCCACAAGGCAAAGAGCAGGGCTGACAACCAGAAACACTGGTCTTATGCAGGGAGCAAGCTACAAAATAAACAAGTCAGTGCCTTCTGAGAAGATGCTGTTTTTAGTGTTAACCAACAGACACAGAAGAGGCTGCTAACAGGACGGAACTGTGGGAAAACTGCCCTTGAGAAGACTGCAGTATAAATGATTAAAGAGTGTCTGTGTGGAAAATTACGAAACACTGTCAGACCACTCGAATATAGAGCATCCACAGTCAAGGGGCGTGGATAAAGAAACTACTGCAGAATAGAAGATGATGGGAGGAAGAGGGTGGTGCGGGGCAAAGAAAGAACAGTAACCTGGTGGGACGTGTTCACCGTTGACCTTGAGTGGAGTAAGAACCACACGAGGCATCATCACAGCTTTCTTCCTCTGTCTCCCTGACTGTAATATAGTGAAGAGAGGGGGAAAGGGGAAAAAAACACAAAACGATGAAGACAAACACACTTTTACAGAAACAAACATATACCCTTTAAAGAATGGTCTTTGGGATACTTAAGGCAATGTATTTGGTGCTTAACCAAAGCTATAAATACTTGTGGGATATCTCTGGATACAAATGTTGCACTGGCCTGGTGGATTTTAGGGATCTGTGTCTAAAGAGTCCAAAAGACCACTGCTTGTATGTCTATTAGCTGATGTAACAATTGTTGGTGTCCTCCTCAAAACTCTTTAAACTTCCGCTGAACTTCCGTAAGCTCAAAAGGTATTGCGTGACGGGAGATTCCTAGCAAGTGGAATTGGAAACTAAATTCAGCAGAAAAAAGATTTAAGTACACCTAATTTAAAAAGTGTAATTTTAAAAATAGAAGATACATTCTTTGGCAGGAATAACGGGAAATACGGATATCCTGTTTATGTCCCAGTGAATCAGTCATACCTGGTAACAAATGTATTACGTGAGATAAGGCACTTTAAGGTACCTGTGACGATCGACTCAGTCGGGTCTGTGGCTCTGTGGAGCAGGAGGCGCTGGATGAAGTCTCATCCACAGAGGCTAAAAATATGAAACAAAACCAGCAAAAAAGGTTTTAACATTAACCAACCACATATTAACTTACTACATTCGCTTATCATTGGGTATATATAGTTTTAATCCCTAAAGTATCCCTAAATAATGCCATATGCATTTAAACTGACAAACAATAAAAAGCAAAACCAAATCCTCAAATCACCAACTAAGATTAAAGGCTGGACTCAATGCAGTTTCAAAACACACTGCGCAACAAATGCTTATAGGCCAGGAACCTAAGAACAAAAAAGGTACAATTTCTTTCCTTAGCAGACTATGAAAAATAGTGGTTCAGAGGTAAAGCTAGTAGTTATAATGATGAGCTGATCCAGTTCCATGTTTTTAAATTTCCTTTCAGAAACTGCCTTTTACCTTTAATTGTCCTCCCTAAAGAACAGCCACTTTTCTCTCGCTCACATACAAGCAAATACACATGTTCTAAACCACTCTCATCTAGGTCACTGCTGGGTGTCATGTGCTGCAGTATCCATGGCAACACACACATTCTCAGAAATAAATATTAAAATGAAAGGAGGGGGAAAAATATTAATGCTTCCCCGGCATCATGTTCTCAAAGCACCTGACAGTTATCATTTTGATTGTCCAAATGCTATGTACTTTTTGCATAAAAAGATGGATGTTCTATATTAGGATTTCATAGGTGCCCATTACCTATTATATGAATGCTGAAATAACTACAGGACAAATGCAAACAAAAAAGTCTACCTGAATCAGGACAAATTAACCAATTGGTAGTTTTTACACACCATCATTCTCACCACTAGCAGCAGCAGTCTCTGTGGAGTCACAGCTCTCCTGCTCCACCCCTTCTGCTGCCCCAACCGTGGATGTGGATGAAGCTGCTGGTGCGCCAGTTGTTTCAGCTGTCTCAGATGCTGTTGGGTTCTTTGTCCACTGGAGGGCATTTTTCTGGGTGGGGAGATAAAGTATGAGACACAGACATAAGCGAGAACTTGGTATCAGCAATTGAAAAGTATGGGACTACGAATATGTTCGCAATTTACCCCATTAATGCCTCTATTGCAGAAATGTTCACAAGTCATTTTTACCAAGTCCAAGTCAAGTCTTAAGTCCAGTCTCAAGTCTTAGAGAGGCAAAGTCTCAAGTTTTGTGCTCGAGTCCAAGTCAAGTCTCAAGTCTCTGAGTGAACGTTTAGAAGATAGCCTAATTGGCCACGCCCCGTGATTACAACTGTCTGTTGCTTAGCAGGGGGCAGGACTGCGTGCTGTGATCTGCACTCAAATGCCTTAAATGATCTTAAATCTAAATGTTAAATATTAAAAATATATCTCGTTCCCTAAATGCGAAACTTCACAGTTAGATGGGACTCTGTGACCTCTTTCCAACGACCCCTCGAAAACCGTTATTAGCTGAAAACCGTTCACCTCGGACAAAAGTAATGACACCGGGGTGAGGTGAGCGGTTTTCGGGTCGTTGGAAAGAGTGCGGGATATAAATAAATAATTCCATGAAATGAACATTGTTTACAGCACCTGAGTCCGAGTCAAGTCTAGAGTCGTTGAGGGTAAGTCTAAAGTCAAGTCACAAGTCTTTGTTTGTGCCCATATCTGCTCTATCATGGTAGCACTACCATTTTTCACACATACACTATTGTGGTACCAAGGGAGCTGAGAAGGCACAAAAACATGGTGTAAAAGGAATGCAGACTACGCCAAGGGGGTACTATCTGCAGTAGAAAACAAAGAAGTACTAGGTATCAAAAAGCAAGTTGAGTTAGTACCATGCAATGGAAAAGCGACTTACTACACTATGCAAGAGAAGCAAGATATTGCCTTGCAATAACTAATTTACAACAAGGAAACAAGTCTTACTGACAGTGTTGTACCCAACACCTGAACACACACATCCAGATCCATATTTATGATGCAATTTTAGATCAAGTAATTTGGGTAACCAAACAAAGATAAAATGTAAAATTAGACAGGCCAGTTTTAAATCGTTACATTATTGCAATATATTGCAAGTAGTATTGCAACTTCAACAAGTAGCAATAGAAAGGAAATACTACTCACAATACTGCTCGCAATCTACAGCCCTCCAGAGAACTGAATGAGTGAAGGGTGTGGGAGGTAGAGTGAGTGCATCAGTTCTACCTTTAGGGTGAAAAGGCTCATCCTTCCTGGCAACTTGAAGAAAATGCTGTTTTTCACTCTGTCTCCCCTCACCTGGGAGTGGAGCATGGTAACCAGGCAAGCCAGCGGGGCTGTGCCACTGTGTATGGAGTGGAAAAGAACTTTTGAGAATGGTATAGCCACATTCATGCAAAAAAACGTAATGGTAGTGAAAAAAAAGTTCAAGTAATACTTGAGACTTTCAATATAGTCTACGTGCTGCACCAGCTGGGTACAGCCAAGTATATTCCACAGCACAGTTCAAGTGTTAATAGATTTTCTCCCCAAAAAACCCATTCCAATTACATTTGCATCATCATCTATATATGGTAGAAATTATAATGAAAAACACTAGCAAATTTATTTTAAACAGCCAAAACTCTTACCTTCTATTGACACAGATGATGGATGATGCAAACAAACAGGAAAAAAAGTTTTATTATACAAGTAGAACACTGCAGATCTGTAAATGTCTGGATATTTATATTAGACTGTGCATTAAGAACAAACCTCATTTCTTTGAGTCCCTTTGTCTGGATCACATGAAGGATCTGTTTAGGCGTCATGGGGGCATCAGAGAAGTTCTCAAGAACCTTTATAGGGGGAAAGGGAGACAGGAAACAGAGACGCACTTTTCACTGGTGGAACATACATCAGCTCATACTGTTGTACACACTTACTCTAACCACACACGTCAGTTCTAAATCTAGACTTTGTTCTTGTTGGCAGTGGCAACTGGCAACGTGTTATTCCTCTAATAGCTGTCTCACATTCAGCTGTGTATTCTTTCCATACTCACACCAAATTAAAACTATGAGTTGCATTTTCTCTGTTATAAGATCTGCTGTGTGGTTTGTGCAAGGCAAAAAAAAAAAAAAGACAACCACCACTCAGAAAATATGTGCCATCAGGAGATGTGAAAAAAATTTGAATGTCTAGGTCAGATTATATCTGACAATATAAAAGTATGCATTGTGTATTACGCATGCTGGCCAAATGTGTCTCTCTCATCACAAGACCAACTGCATTTTCTTGTTTCTTGTGTTTTATTCCTAGTTTTAGCTGTAGAGAGGTTCTACATCTTTACAACATACCTCCACTTGAAAAATGCTACAAAATTAATACTAAATGCTATAGTGAAACCAACTGCAACTGAAACGGTAACATACAGCAGAAAAAAAAAAAAACACACAAACACAAAGTATGCCAGGAAAAAAAAAGAAAAGAAGAAACATGAGCCATGAACCCCCTAAGAACTGAATACACAATACAAGAAGGAAATGATGCAATTCTTGGAGTCTTCCTCCAAAGTATGCAAAAATCACAGTTCATTCACTCAGGGAAATGTCCCAGTACATTTCTTATACACTATCAATTTGGCCCACTGAAATATTAATTTAATACGCCATTATTAAATCTATGTGATGGTAAAGGGGGAACAAATTACATACCAAATAAAAGACCAGAAATTAGTCCAAGCTTTTACAAAGCTAATGTTCAACCACAAATCTCACAGGGACGCATGTGTGTTTTAAGCTGTTTCTGTATGAAATAATGTCAAAATGAATCTGAAGAGATTTCCACTCAGAACAAAATCTAGGTCACACAAACAAAAATATTTGGGATTTGAGATACTGTTTGAGATACTGAACAATGCTCAGTTATGAGACATCAAACCCAAAAAGGAAGGAGTAACAATCGCAGCAAATCCGCCCAATTTTCGGACCGAGAACAAAGCCCAAAACCTACTGGGGGACAGTGAACAGCGCACCTCTGTTTCGTGAAAAGGCTACAATGCCTCTGCACCTCTGAAATGCTGTTTGTCATCACAAACATGCAACCCTGTTCCATGGGATGAATTTTAGTAGCGGTTAAAATCTGTGTGAAGGGGTAAGCCCCACCCAACTCCTGCCATGCAACAACACACACACCACATCTGCACTAATGAAGACAGAATGTTCTTTGACAAAGCAATAAAAAGGTTCTGCATATTTTGTAAAAGACAAAAGACTGGGGCTATTTACATTAGTCAGAGATATAGTATGAGACTGTACATCTACAACAGACAAAACTTCGTGTTTAGAGAGATGCCACCAGGGGTAGACTGCTGGGCTTCACTGCCAACAGAGTTTGATTAGAAACATCTGTATGGCTTTTACCAGGCTGTTAGTTCCCCAAGCTGTCTACACAGTCCTGCTTTCCAATAATAATTGCACTAAAACAGAGAAAAAAGGTGCTACTTCTATTATTTCTTTACTCAAGCGTAAACATAACGGTTGAACGGTTTAGCTCAGCAGAGTCCTGAAGCCATTCAGCTTTACACAGTAAGCAGGGGTGTCTACTGTGAACTAAATCTGAACTTGTGGCTTTGGTCTCTTCACTTCCTACATGTGAAAGGAAGAGGCAGTGTATTTATGCCCGCATCCGCTTCAGAGACTGGGATTTTCTGCTGTGTCCAGCTGATGCCTGCCACCTGAATCAATACGTCACACCACAACACTGTTCTGTACACAACTCTATTTTCACCTAAGGTAAATTTTTCCCACTAGAAGGCCTTCTAATCAAAACATTTCTATTTAAAATAAGTATTTCTTTAAAGTGATGCAGTGACTTTTACAATGAGGAAGGTACTTCCCCATAAAGGTTAAAGAAACATGCATTGAAAGATTTAAAGTAATTCTTCAACGGCTTTACATTATTTATTTTTAAATGTACAGCTTATGACATCACATCTCAAGCTTTTTTTTAATACATCTATTCAACTTATTTAACGTGAGATTCCTACCACGGACTTGGAACGACAAAATGTGGGGTGGTAGTCTAGCAGCAGTGCTGCACCCCACCCTAAACGGTAACCCTAGAGTCACAGCAGCAAATGCCACAAGATAACACCGGCTAAGTCGGCATGATGTGGTTTAGATTTCAAGGCCTAAGTCACCTCATGCCTCAGACAGAACAAGAATGGAGCTCAGTCAGTTCTGAAATACTGGGCTGGGGTGAGTGTACCCCAATGGAACAAAGATGTAAAAACTAGACAGTTTCTCAGTACAGGGTTATTAACAAATAAAACTGAAATCTGTTTTGTTGTCAGAAGCATATATGTACTTCTAACACACCACTAAGGGAATGCTAAGCTCTCTGATTAAGGTAAAAAGCAAACAGTAAAATCTTAAATGGCCTAGCTAAAGCACCTCTAGACTGCCCCTCTGTACTAAGAGAGCATCTGAAGCAGGAAGCACTTGTCCACGTCCTGATGTCATTAAATCTTCTCTGACCTGAAATAGCAATGCAAGTTATTGCACGTATCGTACATAGCTGTAGGCCTGTCAGCAGCCAGCAAATTGTGTCTCTGAGCATCAATGAAAATTTAGGCCCAAACATCATCTCTGCTTTACTGACAGGTGCTTAGAAAGAGCAATAGGCCCAACGTGATTTTCCTCTTAAGAATCAGCATTTGAGGGGCAATTCGTGCATCGCTTTAAAACCAGACTAGTATGCAGCACATCTGCAGAGAAATGCTTCAATTCAAAGAAACAAAGGTGCTTGGGGGGATGAAAGGGGGAGAAATTGGTCTCAGACACTCCTTAATACTGTTCTAGTTTAAGTTCTGCAGTGAAGCACATCTCCTTGATGCCAGAAAAGCCTAAAACCTACTTGCTTGTAAATGACAATGGATTGTGCAACGTCTTGCTTACTCTTCCCCTCTCAAAGCAAACGGGATGAAGCCAAAGCTACAAACCCTTGCTGCGTAGCATCACAGGGAAATAAACGGCCCGCAGTTTAAACCAAATGCTCCATTTAACGTCTAAATACACATTTTCCCCTTTTAAAGTCGAATTTAGTGCAATGGGGTCAACATAGGTGCACGATTACTTACTGTAGGTGGTGTTTTAGCATACCTAGCAGGCTAACGTTAGCTATTTACAAGTCTTGCAAACAAAGGGTCAAACGAGTGGCGGTTGCTAAGGGCTGCTAAACTACGAGCTGCTTTCCTCTATGGGTAGAGCTGGTTTTAATGTGACCCAGTGCACTTTTTAATCACAAAAATACGAATTTCAGTAGCCAGTGTGTGTTAGTTGTGAAACGAAGCGGCGTGCGAGGAGCCCATATGCGGGAGCAGCCTGAGAGCACCGTCACAGGCAGCTTTGGGTCTCGTTCCAGACGAGATAAAGCACCGAATATGAGAATTTAAGGGCACAATATGGTAATAAGGAGACAAGGTTTACCATGCGAGCAGCCTCAGCCCACGTACGCTCCTTCTTTCTCTTCTGTTTGTCCTTCATTTCCTCGGTGGTGTCTGTCCTCGTCTCTGCAGGCTGAGCCAGACTCGGAGTATGAGAAACGTGTTAGCTGTGCAGGCTAAGTGACCCTGACCGTGCTGCAGTATCTACAGCCTCTCTCGCTTACCCTCAGCTGTCTCCGCCCTCCTCGCTAGTCTCGTTTTATCCTTAAACAATCGTTTAGGTGCAAAAAACCCAAAACTAGCACCCCTGAATCGTCTTTTGTATGTTTCTCCCCCGCAGCTAAGCAGTAAACACGGGCAGGGCGCAGTCAGAGCGAGCCCCAGCACATAGCAGCACGCTGGACATCACTGCAGGAAAAAAATAGAAATACATATAAATAAAATTAATATTAACAATAATCCAGCCTCGCCGAGGAAACGCAAGGAGAGCAGGACACAACAACGAGGTCAAAGGTCAGGCCCACACTGCAGGAATGCAACACAAAACAACTCTTTCCCCATCCCCCTTCTTTTTCTCTCTCTCTCTCTCTCTCTCTCGCTCGCTCTCGCTCTCTCTCTCTGCTCTGGTCCAATCTCTCTCTCTCTCGCTCTCTGTTTTGGTCCAATCGCTCTCTCGCTCTCTCTCTCTCTCTCTCCCCGCTGACGTCTCATACGGCTCAGAGGACACGCCTATTATGATGCACGCAGTCCTCCAGCATCAATCAGACCACCAGAATAGACACGCAGGCACATCTATAATCAGGATACATTTGTTTTCGTTTTTTAAAGTTACAATTCAATCACAAACGCTGCTATTAATGTCATGTGAACAGAAAACAATGCACAAACTTCCCTTTTTTTTTTTTACAAAGTAAACGCTGCTGGTCTCATTCACTCCCTCTGGCGGTCCAATCAGGGAGCTGTTCAGATCTGAGGTAGCCTCGAGCAAGGGAGCGACCCTACATATTGCTCCCCGGGCGCCCCTCATTGGTGACAGCCCACTGCTTCACTTGGTGAATGGGTTAAATACAGAGAAAGAATTTCACATTGTTCACATAGTGTGTGTATATATATATGTGTGTGTGTGTGTGTGTGTGTG
>JBBJLR010000139.1:22842013-22861530 GCA_037577145.1 Brachypetersius gabonensis
TGATTGGTTGATTACATAATTGCATTAATGAGAAATTGAACAGGTGTTCCTAATAATCCTTTAGGTGAGTGTATATGTTCATGTTAGATTTGTGTGGTGCATTAAATGAGCACGATGGGTGATTAGTAAACATTTGGCAATTAATCATCAGCTAAAACTCTGACACACCTATATAAATCTAATACTGATCTGCTGAAAATCACATACCTCTATGGACTGAGATATATGCATCCTGTTAATCTCAATGTGGGGCAAGCCACCACCAGAGATCTCCTCATAATCTTCCTCATAGTGATCAAAAAGGTCTGTGGCATCCACACCCACACTGATTGTCCCCTGTGTCAAGTACAGATGAATACATTTACAGACAGTTCCCAAACAAAAGATCAAGCAGTAAGGCAAAAGATCATACAGGATAAAAACTGAACCTTAGGGTTGGTCCTTTGCTGCAGCCTTCTCTCCTCTCTTTCTCGCTGAAGGCGTTCAAACTCTTCCCGGATCTCACCAGGCGTTCTCTTCCTCTCCACTACCTGAAAAATCGTGGCATTTTAGTTTGAGCTCTACACTTACACTACATATGCAAATTATTAACCCAAGATGGAAAATGCCACTCCATCTCATTCCAAAGGTATTAGTGCTCAATCACTTCCATGAAAAAAGCTGAGGAACTTTATTTCCCTCCACTCTATGCATGGTAACCTTAGGGTCAGTTTTGGCTGCTCAGGAGCATCCTGTTCTACTAGAAATGTTTGTCTATTGAGATTATACAAGTTGTGTGAGCACAACTCAACACCTGTGTCAGCAATGCACACTGCTTAAAATAGCCAAATTTACTCATTGGAATGGGTGTCTGGACTCTTTTCGGCACACAGTGCATATGACAAATATATCATAATAAACAAAACAAGAAAATTATCTATATTAACTACAACGGGGAAAATCACTGAGGTTTGCTAAGATGACTTGAATCAAAGCTTACCTCCCATCCTTCTACATCCAGCCCTCTCTTTCCATATATATCATAGATAGCTCTGGACTGTGGGTCACTTAGAACTGTAGAGGGGAAAATATTTCAAGATCACAGTGTTTTGTTTACCAGTCAAATACAGCCCACTGTGAAAAAGTCAAGCTTGTCTTGTTTGAGGACATCTAAGACAGTTTGTTTATTGTTGCATCTCACCTTCGTATGCTTGATGCACCAAGTTAAAGAGTTGTTCTGCCTGTCGCTTCAGCTCAGGATCTCTATGTTTATCAGGGTGGTAGAGCATGCAAAGGCGTCGATACGATGCCTTGAGTTCTTCTTGTGTGGCCTGAAGATACAAGACGTTTGTGAGCACATTTGAAACAGTGATTCAGGCTACAAATTTCTTGTAAAAAGTGTAATGTGTCCATTTGTCATATATGAACACTGCACAGCACACAGTGTGAACAGCATTAAATAGTTCTCTGCATTTAAGACATTCACTAAGTGCACTAAGGAACACAGTGCCCAGGGAGCAGTGTATGAGGACGGTACCTTGCTTCAGAGTACCACTTTGGTACCACTAGCAGCATTCGAACCCACAACTTTCTGATCACAAGGGCAACTCCACAACCAGCTGACCAGAGTAATTAGATGGTATCTAGTTAATAACCAAAAAGATTTCTCTGCATGCCTATGGCATATCTACATATCTTATTCTGCTCTACTTCAAAATGCATAATAGGATGTTTACAACTTCACAATATACACAAGTTACTAATGAGTTTATGTCAACATACTTTCTCAATATAAAAACATAAGATTACCACTGTAATCCATGTGTTAAGCCCCAACCCCCAAACTTTCACTTTATCCGATTAAGAACGAAAGACAACTTCGTCAGAGATCTACGTCCAAGGATCTACGATCATGAAAAACAGCACTATTCAACAGTACTGACCTGTCCTTTGCCAAGAGTTTAACAACTAGACAGGCATGGCCTGCCATTGTGGTAATATTCTAAATATTTACTCAGTAACTGTAAGGTCAGCTAGTTACGTATGTTGCTTGTACGGTATGACGGTTTGGCTTCCACATGCAGGGAGACAATGATAAGGAAGGGTCACACTGCAACGCAGCTAACGCAGCTACCATTAGCTCTCACTCTGATGAACTCGACAACGCATTAAATTCCACTTTACAGAGGCCAAACCGCCTGGTTTCTCCCTCCATAAACTCACACGTACACTCCAGACCGAGCCCATACCTCTCTCCGCACGTTTAACAACGAGTAGTAATCATCATTGTCAATTTCATCCTCCTCCAAGGCCGCCGCCATGTTCACAACCTTTCATCCCCGCCCAGAGTCTACTCTCCTAGGGCTGAGCTCCTACTCCGCCCGGACTACAGCACAGCGCCCCGCGAGGACTCGGAGGATCAGTGTTACAGAAGGAATCGTTCATTCACAACATGAGCTTCACGAACCCAAGTATATACACTATATGGACAAAAGTGCAAAGTGTAATTTGTCGCACGAGACCACAGCTCAGCACACAGTGTGAATAGCACGAAATTCTTCTCTGTATTTAACGCATTCACCTAGTGAACCAGTGGGCAGCCCGTGAGGAGCAGTGTGTGGGGGCAGTGCCTTGCTCAGCATACCCCAGTGATGCCACTAGCAATCCTAGGATTCAAACCCACAACCTTCTGATCACAGGGGCATCTCCTTATCAGGCGCATTAATTAATCTACCACAAAACTATTTTATAAATGCAAAACTGAGAAAATACCCCTTTCCAGCAGTGTCTGTTTGATGTACAGTTAAACTGTAACTTTAATGCATGCATACCTCAGCATACACATAGACAAAAGTATTGTCCATTACACCAACAGAGACTTTATGCCCATTCATCCTGTAGTGCAGGGTGTAATATTCATTGTAGGTTTAAGAAAAGATTGAACAATAACCTTTATTACCTTAATTACTTTTATGCCTCAACAAATAAAGGGGACATAACACCTCCGTCTCCAATGACTCTTATAATGATGCAGGTATTTCGCTCACTCGTGCTCACAGGACTGCACGTGAATGCCCGTTAGCCTTAGCGGACCTTATAATGTGGATGAGAAGCCTGAGAAATGAAGTGGGCCAAGGTTGTTTTGCTTAATCTCAGGCCAGGATCGCCGTAAAAATAAAAAATATATTATAATTTGCAATACTAATAATTTATTGAAACATGCACTCAATTACACTGCATACATGCATTTCTTATATGATGTATGGACAGGGTTTGAATGACTTGCAGTTTGGGCCGGACTTTGATAATAGTGTGAGCATTTATGAGGTCAGGCTCTGATGTTGGATGAGAAGGCCTGGTGGCAATCTCCGTTCCAGTTTATCACGAAGAGGGCTTGATGGAGATGAGGTCAGGGCATCACCAAGGGGTTTGGATGGAGATGTGGTGAGTACCATCCAAGTTATTTCGAACCATGAATTATTCCCTGGATAACAGTCATGCTGGAATAGAGAAGGATCTTCCCCAAACTGTGTCCACAAAGTTGGATACATGGCATTGTCCTTCTCTGGAATTAAGGGGCGTCACCCAAACCCTAAAAAACAGGTGTGTCCCAAAACCTTTGTCCATGTAGTGTACATTGAGGAATGTAAATCTTGTAAAGTGTTAGGGTAACATTTAAGTTGCCTATACAAAATACACTTTAAGTGTTACAGCAATTTGTGCAAGAGCAGCTCTTTGGTGGGACTAGACCAGATCTCCTTCACTGGGAATACCCCACAAGACCTTGGAGATGTTCTAAAAAGATGGTCTTTGACATTTTTCTACTTTCTATTGAAACATAAAGGATGATAATATTTACTTCACCTATATACATACACACAAAGAGAGTAAAAGCAAAAGTGTCTTTCCTACTATGTGTCACATCCAGCATTTTAAGTCTAAAGTAAAAAGATACAAATCAGAAGTAAGAAGGGTGACCAGTCAATGTAGGACAGATCCTTTTCCAAATGCTGGCAGAATTATGATCACTGATGTCACCAAAACTGCCCTCCAGTCATTGCAAGTCTCAGTTTTAATAGTAGTGCACATGACTTAATTTAATGAAAGAGAGATGAGATAAGCTAGGCATTGTACAGTAACTGTTAATACTTTGTGCACCCTTGAGTAGACACACATCAGATCACAATATTTTTTTGTATTATTTCTTCAATATGTTTTATGTGTAGTGCCTATTACTTTTTTATTTTTAGTGCACCATTTGAGTTTATTCATTGAGTTTAACATATTGTGGACTGAACAAAACAAAGGTAAAAAAACAAAGGTAATATAATCATCAGGTGCCCAATTAAACGCCTGCTTTAGCAATGGGTGTTACAAAGTAAAGGATTCCATGCTTAACATTGTGTAGTTCCCCATGTGCTGCCAAAACCGATCTCACCCATCAAGGCATGGACTCCACAAGACCTCTGCAGGCATGCTTTGGTATCTGACACCAAGAGGTTAGCAGCAGATCCTTTAAGTCCTGTTGAGGTATGGCCTCCATGGATCAGACTAGCCCAGCGCATCCCACAAATGCTTGATCAGATTGAGATCTGGGGAATCTTGAGACGAAGTTAACACCTTGAACTTTTTGTCTTGTTCCTCAAACTGTTCCTGAACATTTTCTGCAGTGTGACAGGACACATTGTATTGTGCTGAAAGAGGCCACTTTACAAAATACTTTTACCATAAAGCGGTGCACTTGGTCTGCAGCTATGTTGAGGTAGGTGGTGTCAAATTAACATCCACATGAATGACTCAACAAATGTTTCCCAAATAATCACACTGCCTCACCACAGTGCATCCTGGTGCAACTCAGTTTTGACCCTTGTCAAAGTTGCTCAGATCATCATGATTGCCAATATTTTTTACTTCCAATACATCAACTTCATGAACGCACAGTTATTTTTGCTGCCTAGTAAATCCTTTCCCTTGACAAGTGCCAATGTAATAAGATAATAAGATGAGTGGCTCATACTGCATGCTGGTTCTAAAGTGCACATTTATGGTCCCATTGCCAAAACAGGATCAGATGAACATACTTTTTGTCAGTCAACACAGGCTGATGTCTATTAACAGAAAACGCAGCAGAAGCATAATGGACAGGGTTCAAGAAAAAGGTTCTATTCCGCTCTTAATTTTTCGAATTTAAATATATTCATGAATTTGTAAAAGCTTGATCAGTGATAAAACAAATCACACATTAAAATCAACTTTGAAACTTAATCTTTAAACACATCCAGATCATGATGTTCCAGACATAAACTTTCCTCCCACTGAGTCACACAAGGACAAACCTCTATGGAATATCAGTAGTGAAAAGTATTCTGGACTGAAATGAGACAAAGCCCACCACGTTCTTCTATGTGTGCTTTATTCATATCCACGCCTTTAGTCCTGAACAGAATGCACTCAAAAAGCCTGAATGCTTAGCTTGGTACTTTCCCATCCAATTCGTAACTCCTCGGAGAGCTTCGGCTGCACAGAGATTACAGAGGCCTGCACTTATGCATGTTAAGATATGCATTAGATCGAATACTGGTGTACCTAGCCACTCCCTGATTTAGCAAAATTATAGAGCACTATACTCTTGCTAAATATAACACACACCGACAAGATTTATTAGCTCCATAAATAGGCCTTTGTTGCAAGAATAAATGAAGAGCAAGTGATTAAATGCAGATGTCAGCCAGTTAATCAGCAGAGTTGAATTTCCTCTTACAGAAAGTAAACTGATTCTTCATTATTCAATGGTTAGGATGTAAGCAGAAGTTTAGAGTCGGTTGATGTGAAATGCTGCGTTCTAGTCAAACAGAGTCAAATTTGTTCTCATTAAGGGTGATGGGAACCCAGGGTATAAAGCATCTAAAAGCTATGTAATGGTTCACCATTACAGAAATGGTTATGATGATATTTTCTGATTGCCAAGATCTTTTTAGGAAAGTTTTACATTAAATGTTTGGGCTTAAAGCATCATTTAAAAATCAGTCACATCCTCTTGTATTTTGGATAGTTAATAAAATGACTTCATCCTTGTTTTGGATACAACCCCTGGTTATTCTTGTCCCCACTGTATGGGACCTCCACCCCAACATAATAACTTATTAATGATTGAATTATGGTTTTTTTTAGGTATCAGTGAAACTCTCCTTTAAGGAGTTATTAAACCAAAAAATGTCTTATTCTGCTATCTTTGGAGTAAAAGCATCAGTAAAGCTGAAATTTTAAAAGAGGGTTTGACAGCGACCCCTGGTTGTACTCTACTACTTTCAAGCATGACTTGATGAAGGGGCGTTTGGCTGACTCTTTTTTTCCAAAGCAGCTTAAAGTCATTAGTTACAGGGACAGTCCCCCTGGAGCAACTGAGGGTTAAGTGTCTTGCTCAAGGACACAATAGTAGAAAAGTGTGGTTTGAACCAGCAACTTTGTGGTCATTGGGTTCTCAGAAAAGTGTTTTACCCACCAGGCTACGACCACCCTCACTTGGCTCAGACCAGGTGTATGAACATACATCACAATGGGCAAATCAGTCTACCAATGTTGTCACCTCCTGATGATGATGGCCATTTCATACTGCACTGTACAAATGAATAATTTGCCATGTGTTGACTATGTCAAGTAAATTGAGAGTATAGTGATGAGAGACACAGTTGTTAAGGCCCCATAGCTCAGTAGATAGAGCACTAGTCTTGTAAACGAGGAGTTATGAGTTTAATTTTTCCTGGGGCCTTAAGGTTGTTTCGGGGCAACTGGTGGCCTAGTGATTAGGAAGTTGCAGCTACAATCAGAAGGTTGTGGGTTCAAATCCCAGGAGTCCTTATAGCACCACAGAGGTACCCTTGAGGATGTGGATTCAATACAGAGAAGATTTTTGTGCTGTTTTACAATTTTGTTGTCATTCTCCTACCTTATTTGAGGCTAGATGAGTGAATTTTTCACCTTTTTAGACAAGAAATTATGTTATACTAGTATCAAACGAGCGATATCCTGTGTTAACTGTCACATGCAGGGTTTATTATTACCCTATTTCTAAATGCAAGATGAGTTTGAGTATTTGTAGTCTTAGATAAGAACCAGCCTGTTTTCAGGCTGGTAAATTGCTGTCTTTTTTCTGGGTGCATTGTTAGTTAGGCCACTTTTTTAATTTTTTAGGCCTTTTCTTTTGCTTGTTTAGAGGTCATGGTTTGGAAAGCACTTGCATACTATCAATCGACTGCAAGCAATAAGGATCATATTTTAATGGCGCCGTTTGCTGGTTTGTTTTTGCTACAGGCAAAGAAACATTGAATCCATTATCTATGAGCTTGTGCAATTAAAGAAAGTTCATTAATTTGCCAGTGTATTATGCAGTGTACATATTCATAACATATGCATTAGTTAGACTTTTCAGACAATTTAAGGAGGATGTACAGCCTCGTGCCTCAGCTGACCTGGCCAGATGGATCTGAAGTTCTCCACCCAGCCTCACACTCACCCATCCCAGAGCAACTGCGGGCTTTTTAGCTTAAATAAGAGTTCTGAAGAGAATTCAAAGGGACACAGTGCAGTTTCATTTAAATTAGTCTTTTATCACCAAGTAATAGTACAGAGTTCAAAACTTTCATCTGAAAAGTTTTGCTCTCTTTTCCTCTTTTTCTGAGTTCAAACCAAAGCTGTCATTTCAGCACTACCACCCCCCACTACTCTTTTATTTTATCTTTTTCTCTCTCTCTTTTTATCACCATCACAATCTCTTTTCTATCCATCTCTTTCCTTGCCCCCCCCTCTCATCACCGTCACACTTTCTTTTCTATCCCTCTCTTTTCTAGCTCCTCTATTTCCCTCTGTCCTCCTCTCTCTATCTGTCTCTCTTCTCTCATCAACATCACACTGTTTTCTTTCGCTCTCTTTCCTAGCTCTACTATTTCTTCTCCCTCTCCCTCTCTCTCTCTGTCCCCTTTCCCTTCCGTTGTTCTTTCTCTAACATCTAACAACTCCTTTGATTTTCAATAGCACTCTCACGCCCTCTCTTTCTCTTTTCTGTCAATCCCTCTCTCTCTCTTTTTCTCTCTCTTTCATTCTTTCATTTAACCGTTCTGATACAGTACAGCCAGCCTGCTGGAGCTGTCCTTTCAGCACCACTACAGCATATTTCTTTCTCTCTCACATGTTGTCTCTTTGGCTTTGGCAGTATATATATATTTTACATCTGCATTACATTCTTCACTATACAATATGTAGCCTTTCCCTTTCTTTTTTTTCTAGCTTTGTGTATTTTTTTCTCTCGTTCTCCCTCATTCTAAAGGCTGGAGGTGTCCTTTCAGCACCACCACGTTACATTGTGTTCTTCTCTGTCTTTCTCTGCATGTACACATGCTCTATTGTACTTTCATTAAAATGTGAATTCTAAACTGTGTGGGCCCTTATGCACCCTCCCTCCCTCCAGCCCTCTCTCTCTCTCTCTCTCTCTGACACTCTTTCTCTCTCTCTCTTTATCTCTGTCTGGTTTGCCTTTTATTTCTTTTTCTTGCTGTTCTTTTTGCAAAAGTAATAGTATGTAATAAAGCATATCCTGTGTCTCTTTCTTTATCCTTGCCCGCTCCCCTCTTTTTTTCTCTCTCCCAGCCTCTCTCTATCTCTGCTTCTCTCTCTCTCTCCCTCCCTCTCTCTCTACCTCTCTCTGTGACATTCCCCTCCCTCCCTCCATCGTTTTCAAACGGAGCCTCCTTCATTCCTCCTTTCTACGTATTACTCTCCCGCGCTTGTTTTTAACCCCGCCCTCTATAGCTCCATTGTAATTGGCCCGTTGTCATCTAAAGGCGTGGCCTCGTCTGAACATCTCGCTTCTTACCAATCACAGCGAGAAACGCTCTGCAAGGGGGCGCACCCTCATGCTCCTTCATCCAATAGGAGGCGAGAGGTTCAGGTCCGCCCCTGGCCCCGCCCTCCGCGCGCTGTCCTCGACGTGCACGCGCGTGGTACCCACGGTCGCGAAGAGGAGGAGGAGGAGGAGGATGTGGCGCGCGGAGGGGAAATGGCTGCCGAAAACAAGCCGGAAGGTAAGAGAGCAAAAACACGGGGATTCGTTTTGTGACATTGGTTTGAAAGGTGTGGAGGGGAGGACCGAGAGGGGGAGGAGGAAGGGGAGAAGAGGATGGAGCAGGTAGAGGAGAGCCAAATCTCGGAGAGGCTTGAGAGGAGCACAGGGCTAGAGGATTCCTCCTCAACACCCTCTCTGCTCCTCCACCAAGACGGCACCCTTATCCAGCATAGCCAGCAGTGTACATCACGCATTGAAACACACACACAAACAGAGGAGGGGAGGCATAAAACGTGGCTGAACACCCCCACCCCCCCTGGCTGTCTGTAGCAGCGTGTGCAAACTTGGTGACAAATATGGCAGTCAAGCCCCCCAACTTCTATTTTATTTATCAGCCTCTTCTTGGACTGTCTGCGAGTTGGCTGGTGGAGAGTAGGACTTCAGGTGCTACTTTTGATCGGGCTCTCTTTTGAGGATGCAAAGTCTCAGAGCAGCTTTGCCAGCCAGTTTCAGAGCTCCTCGCTTCTTCTGAGGTGCTTTTTGAATCGGCAGTGCCACTTTTCAGGCTTGTTTCCAAAGTGATGCTCCCCAGGCAAGGCTGCTTCTAGTGACATTCAGCTATTGACATTAATTGCCAAACTTGCTGACTCTTGCACTACCTTTCTTTTCCCTGGCTCTCACAACACCAGTTTGGTGACAAAACTGCTCATCAAAAGCGCCACTGCGTTTCTTTTCTAGGACACCTTCACACGTGTGTGTTTTGGACTTGACATCCTGGGTCATCTCAAGGGGAGAAGGGTCTGGTCAGTCAGGCAGTTATTCTCTAAATGTGTGGGTTATAGTTAATCCAGTTGCTTAGTTTGATCCTACTTGACTTTTATCCCACCTTAGTCAGCTGTCAAGTGGATCTGCTAATACTTTTCTGACGATCATGGAAACTGAAAATAACGACTACAGTATAATCAGCCATCTAACAACGTTTTTAGGTCAGATGTTTTGTATCAAGTTGCTACAATACAGCTGATTATCTATGTTTCATCCTCACTGGTTTGAAGGTGTTGGGATAAAGTTGACCTCGGCCAGTGTTTGTTTCATAACATTGAAATAAAAACCAAAAGAAGATTTGGGCTGGTTGCCTTTTTTCAGCCACAGGGTGGAGACATTGAGTTGAAAGAAAGTTTGCAAAAAAAAAAAACAGTTGTGGGGTAATCATGTAGTTATTGCATTTTGTTACTGAAAACATTGATTTTTCTCATGATTTTTTTTTACTGCTAGACAGCAGAAAAGACTCATCAAGTTAAAGCCTGGGCAGACAGTGTTGGATGGACTTCAGAATCCATGCAGAGGAATCAGGGCCTTTGTACTGAAAAGACCAGGGGCAGATGCATGTGGAACATTACTTTAAATTTAACTTGCCCAGTGACAGCACCCTGGTCATAAATCACTGCTGTGACCTTACTGAGGAAATAATAATAATGACATGAGGAAAGGCCGGTGGATTTGAACATGTTGCGGCCCACAGGGGGGTGGTGTTGAGCTTTGCTGAACACTCACAGCACATGTATGTTTTACTATATGAGTGGCATGTCAACAGAGAGCAAGAGCGTCAGAATAAAAAGACATCTACTTCTGTGCTGAACTCAAGCATCACAAGGCTGACGGCTAGCTAAGCTTGCGCTGTGCTGTTGACAGATGCAAACAAGCACGTGCCGGCTTGTACGGTGTGTCACTCTGGGGCTCTGTCTTCCTCTCCATGCATTATGGTTGCTTTTTAAAATGCCTGAGTTGAGACTCCCCTCGCAGAGCAGGTTGAGTTATTTTTGCCGTTCTTCTGAGGTCAGTGTGTGGAGGAGGAGCATGTGACACACACTCATAGACACACTCATAGACACACACGCACACACACTCTTACACATGCCTATATATGTAGTGCTGTATAGATTTGCCAAGTTTAAGAGCTTTAGTGTGGAATATAGTGTCTACAGCGCTGTGCCATTTCAGGGCTCTAGGCCACAGAACGGAGGCTGGGTTGCGTAAAGTTTTACGCAATTCTTTTTTTTTTGCTTTAGATTATTGTCTGTCCCGTAACCTTTTGTCCTTGAAGCAGTGGAGCGTTTGTGTAGAATACTGTTCTCCAGGGCTTCAGTATTTTTGCAGATTTTTTTTCTCTTTCGCAGATAAGGACAGGCTGTTCTTTGCTAGAGGCTGCTTTGAAAACATGGGTAATATCTCTTGTGCCCCACTGAGTGCTCCTGTCCCTCAGTTTGACCCTTCTCACCTCTTAAGAGCCCTGCTAGCAGTGTTTAATAGACAGTTTAGTAACTCGACGGCTTTAGAAAAACAGCAGATACAACCAGAGATTTAGACATTTAATAACTGAGTTTTTTTTCCCATCGTGTTATTAATAATATCTGAATTTGGTGCTTCAGAGAACAAGGCATGACATGAAGGCTGTAAAGAGTGTTGTGATTACAACCAATTTCATGTTGATCTAAGAGATTTAAGGATACACTCTATTTACAGGCAAAGTGTTCCAACAGAAATGAAAACCCTTAAAGGACCGTTCTCGGATTTTGCTGTGCGCTCAGAACATAAAGGTCTAACAGTGCAGTTGTATAGGAGAACCACTTTTGGTTATCTTATGAGCCTTTCACTGCACAAAACAAATTTTGTAAGTGAGAGGTGCAAGTGTGAAGAATGATTTCAGGGTATAAATAACCTCCACATAAGGTTCTGTACCAATTCAAGAATTTGAAAGCTGTACACTGAAGCCAGGAATCTTTATTTTAAGAGTGGAGATTAGGGCCTGGCTATTATCGACTTATTGGCTGATATTAATTGGCTGTATTGTTGGTTGATATTAATCTTTGTACTTAAATTTCATTACTGGCCTTTAGTCCACAAGTAACACCAATATTTGGGGAGGCTTCTATTTATTTGTTTACAAGATGATGACTGCTCTCATTAGTCCATCCAACACAAGGCAGTAAAGATGGCCTGTTTTTAACCAGCCTGAGTAGCAATTACTGAGCAGCAATTACTAGACTAGTCCTACAGAAACTGTTGTATATGATGATTAAAGACCTCTTATTATTAAATTGGCATTAAAAACACCTTAGCAGCAGTAATTTTTGACAGGCTGAGAGGATGGAGGTTTCAGTTGTTTTTCTGAAACAATCTTTTATGAAGTTTTTGTGTTTTGGGCCAAATTTGTTCAAAATCTGTTGGACATAGTGTGTGTGCACAGCTAAGCCTTGTAAAACTTTTATTCTGTTTGGGGAACATTGATTTTTATTTTCCATGAGGAGCCCCTTTTCCTCTATTGTATCCTGTAATGCTGTCCAGTGCAGGGTCTCCATCTGTTGTAAGTGAACTGCACTATTTGACAGTGAAGCTGAACGGAGCTTTCTTCAAAAGCTTAGTTGCTTGAAATATTGACTGGTTTACTGAAAATGTGAGTCTTTATATCAAGTAATGGTATGGAAAGTATAAACAATAACCAATATATGTCTAATTCAAGTGACTAACACAAAGCAAGGCTCCAGTATAGTGTGAACTTTGCTTTCAGATTGTTAAAGGAAGATCTGATCTTGTGATCACTGAACATAAAACCAGTCAATGCACACCAAACATGCACAAACATGTAGTTTACCTTGACTTCAGAGTAGCGCTCTCTATTAGTTATATTGATTTTTAATAATGGGATTTATTATTTTAGTCTGCATGTCTTAAGGCAAACTTGAGGGTTCTTTTACACGTCATTAACAAAATGTAACAAACTATCAGCAGCTGGATCAGGTGGTTTTCTTCAGTCTAACTCTGGAACTGGCTGTGAAGACCACAAGCTGGTCAGGCCGTAGTGGGAACACATAGATTTATAAGGCTAATAACTGAAGTTGGTCTAATGTGCAGGGATAGGCAGGTCTGTAAGCTTAGTGTGGAAGTTGGAGACAGATTGGTTCTTCATTCTGTCCTAATCCAGCCTCATCTGCATCAGACAAGATATTGATTTTAAAGATGAACTCATTTTACGTGTAGGCAAAATTAGGCCCAAACCAAAACCCCTTAAACCCCACAGAACTTTCATACCGTCTTTAAAGATGAACCCAATTTACTCAAATTGTAAGCAAAATTAGGCCCAATCCAACACCCCGAAACCCCTGAGAGCTTTGTTGCTGCCCCTTTCGGTGCTCATTAGGGGGAATGAGTGAGTATTTGTGCACCCGAAGATGCATCAGCAAAACTGAGTGGGAGGTGAGAAAAGAAAACAAACACACAAGCAATCTGGCATTATGGGAAGTCCTAGGATGCTAGAATGAGCATCACTTTAAACATTCTCTCCACATTCTGTCTGAGCACAATGAAGCTGATCAGGCCTTACCTTGCACTATTTCTGTTTTCTCTGTTGAAATTAGTTTCTTCCCTTTTTATTTCACTTGTCACTGGTTCAGATTCCGTTTTCGTGAAGCTAAACAGGAGGTTGATTGTAGATGCTGGATTATTTTTGGAAAGAGAGTGAGTACAGTCGTAACCCATGTACTGGGTTAAATAACACTAAATAATGTACGTCGTCTGTTCAGCTCTGCCTTAATGCCGTCAGCTAATGAAAACATACATGCTTCCTTCTGTTATGAGATCAAAAAGATTGCTTTTGCAGCGCCTCAAAGCCCGATCCAGAACCCTGCTCGCAAAATAAAATTCCCCATTTCCTCACCACAAGGGAGCAACTTAAGCCAAAGTAATTCCTTCTGCCCCTCTGAAAGTGCATGATAAAAGAGGGTGCAGACTTGGTGGGGAGAAGGGAATTTGACACAGCCGAACTTGAAGGCAGAACAGAGCGGATTGGGCTGTGAGGAGTGTTCCTCTGCATGAAGATGGGCGCGAATGGGATGGATGCATGACCTTGTTCGTGGGAGGGATTCACTCCGACCTGAAATCTGATTGGAAAAGCATTTATATTCATGAAGCTTGTTTTGCACTATAATGAACAGATACTCTCACACCAGCCTTTATAGAGTCTACAAAGCTGCAAAGTCACTAGAAGCTTTCTTCTGGCATTGCAGGCTAAACAGTTAACTTAATTAATATTTCCATGTATTATTTAAGACCTTTTAACAACGATTTAACAATTTACAATCACATCACTCAGTAAAGTAAAAGTTACTTACAAAAGATGTAAACAAAGTGTGATGTAGTGTGAAGTGCTAGGATGTAAAGAAATTTGTTCACAATGGTTGGGACAAGAACCCAACCAGGTGTTCAAAGAGTTTAACACTTCTAACATCATCACAGGAAGTTATTACTTTAAATACAAGACTGTGTATTCCATTCCATTAAAAATGAAGAAGTATATGAGGGGTGTTGTAAGGCATATAATCCCTAGAGCAGGGGCGTCAAACTCCGGTCCGGTCTCCTCTTCAAACACATTCACTAAGTCTGACAATTGGTGAAGTGAACCAGGTGTTTCTGAGCAGAGAAATCACCAAAACATGCTGGACCACGGGCCTCCAGGACAGGAGTTCAACAAGCCCTGCCCTAGACAAATATTTTCAGATTTACCACTATTTTACCATTATCTGCATTACAAATGAAAACTCAGAAGATGTATATATAGGTCCTCTAATGTTTTCTTTTAATAAATAGCCTACATTGTAGAAATTTTAAGCCATGGATACTATCAACTATGTAAAATAAATGTCAGTAAGATTCTCCACAACACAGCAATTCATATCAGAAGATGTGAATCAGAATATATCATGGTTTTAGTGGTGATAGGAACCAGACATCTGAAGATTCTAAAAGCTCCTCCACAGAAAGTTATAAAATGAAATGGATTAAAAATGCTGAAATATTGTTTTATAATAAAATTGACATACGTTTTTGGCATAAACACATTTTATTAAAGTTTATTCGTGGCATAGGTGTGTTAAACATAAAACAGTGTAGGTTCATTGTTTATTTTGGACAGTAATTACAATAGATTTATATGCTCTGTAGACGACTGGTTCCTGTCACCACCATTGCAAAGAAAGACAGCAGTTTTCTCTACAATGCACAATTTCACATCAGATTACTGTGGATGACTTTGTTTACATTTCAGCCATCGAATTACATGGGGATTGTGAAAGACTTGTATTGCTGTTGTAATCACAAATTTTCAAATTGTTTTGTCCCTAAACTAGACCCTACTAATGCTGACCTCAGTAACTGATACGGCGTATGATGACCTAACCAACCTGCCGCTGCTAATGTTAATCACACTAATGGGGAAATGGGGAACATATCCAAAGTCTCACTGTTAACATGTTGTTGCAGTCAGAATTGTGCAGTTTTCTCTTTTTTTATCTTCTCCACTCTCTTTTTCTCTGCCTCCTGAAGGACTGAAGAAAATTCGTAATCCGGATCGAATGTACAGATCAGCTGTGTGTTATTCCGGGCATGCTCCTCCTAAGGGTGTCAGTGATGACACAGAGATGAACAGTAAGAGCTGGTTATTAATATTGCATCCGTGGCATTGCTCGAAGGGGCCACTTGCTGGCTGATCTATTATTAATTCATCGATTCATTTATTTACTTCTTGATTTCATTTATCTTCCTCCTTCTCCCCTGGGATTTCCTCCCAGAGCTTTCTTTTTTTCTGTTTTTTTTTTTCAATCTTAAAGTGTCTTCTTGAAAGGAGCATGCTATCAATATCACAAGAGTTGCCATTTACTAAGAATGACCGTAAACTAGACCATGCCATAAAGACCCCATTACGCCCGACTCTCACGCTAAATGCTTCTGTCCACTACAACATTGACCTTTAAAAAGTTGTTGCTACCATTCATCTAAAAGTGTAGACTTTTTTCATGCTGTCTATATTGTGGGTTAAGCATGGCTCCAGTGGATTGCTGGTGATTTGTTAAAAATGTCTGTTCATCGTATTTCAAATAAAAAAAAGTGCTTTATTTGAGCATCATAAAAAAAAGCTGTTTGCCTTTAGATGTGTTGCGTGTATTAATGTATGCTGATGTGGCGTACAGCGTTGATTGCTCTAGGAGTAGCACCGTCTCTATGCTTAATAAGCACTACAGCGGCGCTCCTACCAATCCAGGAGACTTTCTTGATCTGTGTAATTAAGTGTGTTTATGTTTGGTGTAATTTTGAAAAGGCAGCCAGATCAGCTATCTCTTCTTATGCTATTATGCTATTCACTCATTATGCTCTTTCCATTGAGTAAATCCTTACTGCTTCAAAGCACAGCATTTTAATGAACACTCTTTCGCTGCAACGTAACGTAAATGGCAGAAGCTGCTGTTTCACGCACTTGCTTGCTTGAAGCCATGACAGGCTGCGTAGCATCCTTCTCTCCATGCCATGCTCTCTCTCACACACTCTCTTGCATGCAGCATGATGTAACCGCTCAGTGTGGCTGTGTCTGGCGGCCCAGTTAATGTGCGCTGCCCAGAGGTTTTTGTATCACTAGGACAGTAAAATGCAGTCCGGCCTGGCGGAAGCAGGTAAACCACTCATGTGAGTAATTGTGGAAGTAGTTATGATAAGGATAAAAGGCTTTAGTGAGGATCTGGCAGCATGTCCTTTTACTGTCTAAAGTGTGTGTGTGTGTGTGTGTGTGTGTGAGTGTGCGTGCGTGCGTGCGTGCGTGTGTGTGCGTGCGTGCTCTCAGGCCCTCACCTCCTCTCTCCCTGAGATGGGTTTTTCATGGATGGTTGAGTTTGGCTGAGGCTGAAAACACATAAGGAGTGCTTTTTTTTCCTTCTCTTCAGTTTGATGCAGCCACTTCAGCTAAATTAAGTCCCTGATTTCAATTTCTCCAGCATTTCTGATTGAGGCCAGTTTCCAGTTTCTACATTTATTTTGTGCAACTTACAGCTGATTGCTATTATCTGAGGTCAAAACAAAGTATGCCTTGTTTAACTAATGAATTTAGGAAAGGTCAAAAGAAACCATTTACACTGTCATTCTCCTAGTTAAGTGCAGCATTTGTAGTAAGGACATTTAGTATTTGAATGGAAAGTCTGATAAAAGCAGTTATTTATGTTCGCTTGTCCCATTAGCCTTTTCATGCCTTAAATTTTTGGCCTCTGCAGCTCAGGTGTTACAAAATGATTACAGTCACCTCAGCTGTGTTATTTTTTTCCTTATAGGTGGCTACAAGGCCCAAAGACCCATTCACAGGACAGTTAGGGAGGCAATGATATAGAGGTTTAAGGGCAGTAATGATAATGCATAACTTGTCCTGTCTAGAGGTGGCACCTATTCAATACCAGGTATCAGTGTAGGGACAAAATCAGCAGAAAATGCTGTGCTGGATATCGGAGAGACAAAGAATGAATCCAGTCTGTTACAAATCACGCTGTGTGCACACAATCATGCTGTGTGCATTATGTTGCTAGATGTGTATTTTCTCAGTTTTAAAGAAGAAATAACGGATCAGAGTCAATATTTTTTTATATCAGTGACAGTATTTAAGAAGTAGGATCATGCCATCTTTATTATTCCCCAATGCTGGTACCAATAACTGACCTAATTGATCCTTTTATGTTTTTCCTTTTAAAACAAATTATCCAATTATCACTGCACAGTCCAAGTGCAGTGAGTGTAAGACAGGTCTAAGAAGCTAAAGCTGCTGGCTACTAATGCTAAGTGCTTTACATAAACTATAAAGATCACTACAATGAATGGAAGTTTTTAACTGACTAATTAAAAATCTTTTCTGTCTCATTGCACTTTGGCTGAACATTATAATTTCAAACCAGAAATAAATAATATATTTATTCCATCAGTTGGTGATGAATAAATCTGCTTTTGATATGTATTGTGAATGTAATATCTGTATCTGTTTCTAGGACATATTAGTTTCTGATTGTTTCTAAAACTTTAATAGTACTTGATTCAAATGTGTGTTGGTTTCATGTGAATTAAATATGAATTCCCTTTCATGTGCTCTGTTTGGGGAATAATTGTGTTGCTGTCATGTTTTTTTCTTGTACACTGACTTACACGTGTGAGTCAAATCAATTCAAAGCAAGAGTAAGAGTAAGAAAGAGCTGTATCACCATATTCAATGCTTCCATGCTAAATTATATTCTCCATAATGTGGCAACATGTTTTCCTGAGCATACTGTGGATTGTCCTCATTACTTAAAGAACACATATTGTCTGCATGTTTCATTATAAGGTGAAGATAGTCTTCTGTGTGTGAAACCATGAATAAATCACTATATTCATTTTATTTTATTTTTTAAAATACATTACTAGTTCTTTTTTTTCTGTTCCAACTCACCAGACATCTGAAAACAAAATACAATGATAGTGAATAGTGAGAGTGTCAAAAATTTTGTGATATTTTATATTTGTCTTATTGCGCTACCTTTACTTTCAATCACACTGCCTTTGACTGACAGGTCATCACTTTAATGGGGTTAATTTGCTTTGAGGACGATGGTTTGTATTTTAGCTCTGTCCTGGCTTTTGACATTGTGATGCCCATTTTCCCAAAAGCCATTGCTAGTTATAGATGAGATTGTGATCTAAAACGATAGCACTAATCAGGAGTCAAATCTGGTGCAATCAAAACCAAGCAAAATGCCCATCAAGGAGTCTCAGCTGATTTCAATTGCAGGGAAGGGACATGACATCGAACCCTACATATGTTGAAATTTTCATTTTGTGTACGAATGAACATGCATGTTTCAGGACTGCCTAATGCTAGAGAAGCCACAGCTCTGCGCCCTTACTGATTGCCTCTGATTGCCAGCATGTGATTTAGATGGCCATTGCAACTTATTAGAGGGGGCTGTTCCTGTTATTGCAGTTCAGCCAAGACTTTTTTTTTACTCTTCATTAGCAGAGTTTATCACAATCTGGAGCGACTCTCTGTCTGGGTAGACTAATAATGGTATAGCCTTGGGATTCATCTTTATCCAGACAATCTCTAGACCCCACTGCAACATCTGTTAAAAAATAAAGCCACATTGATGATTCGTCTTTGATTTAATGATTGGGTGGAGATTTTTGACTGGAGAATTAAGTCTAGCATTATTTATACATGAGGACAAAAGAGAATTGTTTTTGTGGTCGATACATACTGATATTGACTGGTTCTTCCTGGTCAGCATCTCTTTAATGTCCATCTACATTTGCTTGTAGCTTTAATGTACTAAATGATTGCACGATTGCTTGCATGTCTAATTTGCTTGTTCTCCCTGCTTTAAGTGCACTGCCAATATAGGCAGGTCAGGCTGTTAACCTGGAAGCTGGTATCATTAACATGGCCAAATATGCCGTGTTGGTCTACAGTCGTGGCCAAAAGTTTTGAGAATGACACAAAATTAGTTTTCACAAAGTTTGGTGCTAAACTGCTTTTAGATCTTTGTTTCAGTTGTTCCTGTGATGTACTAAAATATAATTACAAGCACTTCATACGTTTCAAAGGCTTTTATCAAAAATTACATGACATTTATGCAAAGAGTCAGTA
>JBBJLR010000139.1:22867276-22893266 GCA_037577145.1 Brachypetersius gabonensis
TGTGTGTGTGTGTGTGTGTGTGTGTGTGTGTGTGTGTGTGTGTGTGTTTGTGTGTTTGTGTGTGTGTGTGTGTGTGTATGTGTGTGTGGGTGTATGTGAGAGTGAGAGCCAAGGCCCAACGTTGCACTTCCCCTGTCGTTACCTCTGCAGCTATAGTTTTACCTCATTACGTTAACATAGTTTGCTTGTACTATTCTATCTTGAACTACCTTAAATAATTAAAGGGCCCATATCTCATCTTTTTCATCTTGTCTATTTTTTTCTCAGTAGATCCTTTTACAACATAAGTGTATAACCACATACCAAAACCAGTCATGAATCATTTTTACATTTTTCAAACCTCTCTTTAACCATTACAATTAAACAGGCTGTTGCTGGACCTTTAAGACTGATATATGTAAGCGAGCTCTGATCTGATTGGCTGCTCTGTTTTGTCCCTCATTTAAAATGTAGTTCAGTCTAAAACACAATGTGACACCATGAATAGCATTAATGAGTGAGTTAGACTGTAGGTTGAATTTTTGAATATATGTAAACAGGATGGTTTTTATAACATTGAGGTAGGGATGAGCAGTGGTATAAAGTAAATGGACTTTGTTACTGTACTTAAGTATTTTTTTGGCTACTTTGTACTTGTACTGAGTATGAAAAATATAAGCAACTTTTACTCTCTACTCAACTACATTTTTGATTGAATATATGGACTCTATACTACATCTGAGCAGACACCGTTACTTATTACATTGTGATTGTGCACGACAAGTTGGCATCTTTATCTGCCATGGCTAATTTCTTGGGCGGAAGAGGCGATATCACCATCTGTAAGGTGCTGAAGGTACTGGATGCTTTTTACTTATATGTGCTATTTTGAAATATTGAGGTGTTCAATTTCATTTCTATATTAGGAAATAAAACCTCATAAATAAACAGTTTGTTGTTTTTCACATTTCTTGGTGTTCTTTGAGCCTACACTCAGTACGAGTAAAATACTTTTAACTTAAGAACTTATTGGAATCTTATTGGAATTGGTGTCTTATTGGAATTGGTGACTTGTAACTTGTAATGGAGTTATTTTTACAGTAAGGTATCTATACTTTTACTCAAGTATGATTTTCAGGTACTCTTTACACCTCTGGGGATGAGCGATATGAGGATATAAGATCATGAAGACAATGTATGTGCTGACGATCTGCCAAAACATAGAGATCGTAATATTGTCTATCTATTATGGTTCTATGCTCTTCCTAATTTTTTTCCTCAGCCAAATCGCACTATCAATATAAATACCGTGATAAAATCGAAATCGTGATTTAACTGTAAAAAAAATGTGATATGATATTTTTGCCATATCTCCCACCCCTACGTTGAGGTTGTTTGGCAGCTTGATTTCCATATATGTACAGTATGAACCAGAGCTGGACTGGTGTGTTTACAAATGTTTACATACTACAGGAAACTTTCATTTGAACAAATGGCAAAAACCTTAAGCTTTTTGTTATACGCCCTTTAAAGTGCGTATGATGATATTTCCAGTAATGTACATCCAGTGAAACCATAGAAACAATATCAGAAAATGTTAAATAATGAAGGGAAAACATTCAGCATCACGCTATGATGGGTATTCCTTTGAGAAACATTTGATATTTGCATTGTACAAACATTTGCTGAGACATAATGTGAACTGTCATGCCCAGAACCTAAAGATCGAACGCCTTTTTTCTGTCTTCGGGAGTCGGGGTGCTTGTGTGCGTTGTTTATTTATTGTGCTTTTTTCCCCGCTTGCCTAGGGTGATGCTAAAGCACCTTGTTGTTATCTGCGAGCAGCTGCTCTGTTGAAACGTTAATTGAGCGAGGCAAATCATCCCAGATACAGTATCTGCTCCCTACTGTAAGAGTAATTTAGCCCAGCACAGCCCATTTCCAGCACACCGCATGCAGCAAATGCCAGGGCTGGGTTTTATCTCGTCACCTCAACAGGGAAAACAGGGAAAATGCTGCAATTTTACATCCTGATCAGGTACATTTGAATACTTTCTTAGTGTCTTGCTACAAGCTGGGATTACTTCCTACTCAGCTCTTTCTCTTTCTTCCCGTCAACTCATTCTTGGAGTAGTTCCATCTACTGATGGTCTGCTCTGCTCATTTTCTCCAATATATACTTTTCCTCCCCCAAATGTAGGGAGATTATAAAGGAAAGAAGTGTAATGCTCATAGGCAATGGGGGAAGATGAAAAAATAGGACTCCCATGTCTCCCACAGTTGTTTTTGAGAGTGAAAATCCAATAAAAAATCCAAATCCTTAAAGAGAACAAATTTTCAGTTCATTTAGCAGCATCAACTGAATTAGGCGCAATTAAAGGGCCCATATACTACAGCCTCTTCCCTTTTTTCCCCATTTCAATCCCCCAAACTATAATATTCATCGTTATCCCTAAGTTTCTGTTAACTGTGCCTTTAAGATTCTAAATGACCTCTGTTCCTTGTCCTGTGCGTCATTTAGAAACCCGTCCAGTCTGAATCATTCCTTATAATGTCAGATAGAATAGGTGTGGCAAAACATCCTTAAACTTCCTTAAAATGTAAGTTTGTTGCTTTGTGTGGCATCTCAGAAATAGAAAACTGGTTTTTATATATAGACTGCATGGACTGACAAGTGACTGGTTTGTTTTGAAATTTGAACTTTCAGACCTTTTTTAAAAAAGTTTTTTTTTCAAGATATTGGCCCTTTAATAAACCATTCATGGAAGACAGATCATAGAGCTTGAGAAAATTCACAATCAGTCTTATTGACAGTGGTGATGAAAGAGTGGCAAGTACATGGTTTTCAGCTGGAAACACTTGTTTTCAAACTAAGAATGCCTTGGTTGTGGATAAGATGCATTAATTATGTATTTAAAACTGTGCATTACAGAAGAGCGGTGAGGGTAAATGAATTCTGAGGCAGATGAAACTACAGTATCGCACAAGGCCCCAGAGTATAACTCGAATTAGCCTTTTGTTGTTAAAACAAACCGCATATGATTCAGACACAGTTTTGTTTGTGCTTTGGCCAAAGCTAATATTTTGGCCCGCATGGAACATAAAAGAAAAGATGACAGGAAAAGAGTAATATAAATTTTTCATTTAGAGCCATATTTTTCTCAGTCTAAAGAGATGACAACCTGCTCTTTGACAAATGTCTGCAATATCAAGAGTCGATTGCCTGACAACTAGGGGGAGAATGAGGGATATGCGACAGGACCGCCGCTGCCACAGTACACACGTTGCTTCTGTCATTTGAGAAAGCAAACATGGTCCCTGGGATCTCTCCGAAGAACTGATATTACTTCATAGCGGTTGTCATCTTTCTTTTATTGTGTTATTTTTCATTGTGTGGATTGGATTGAAGTAGAATTGATTTAAAGAACGGTGCCTTCATACTATGGTAATTTCAATTTCGCACAAATTGCCCACTGCGTAGAACAAGCAACCGGAGCTGGAAATTGTGTAATTGGCTTTGGTAGATGTATTCTGATATGTCATCAGTGACGTGAGCGGTGCCACTGCACGCTGTGAAGAGTAAGCCCATTAGCTCAAAGAAAGCTGTAATCACACAGATTTGCAGGCATGTTCTTAACTGCGTTTATGGGCTTTGTTGTAGCCTTGAAAGTGACTGTGAATTGTTATTTTGCAATTATAGCCACATCAGAATCGTGCTGGTATTTCTGACTATGACTCAAGAAGTATTATACCACACAGTTGACTCATCAGTGCTCCGTGTTTTTGTCGTCTTCCTTTAAAACCTTGTCTCTGGACCATTGTATAATATCATAATGGACTCACGTTGTAGGAGAGATAACAGCTAATTGGATGAAAAACCCTCTCGGATCATGCGTTTTTGCATTTTGGTTTCAGCAGGACTTAGATACGACAAACCATTTGTTTACAAGCTGTTTAAATTTATTTTGAGTTTCTATATCAGCTTACGTGGCGTGTCCTGACTGAGTCTGACACATGTCTCCCCTTCTCGCATCCAATGTTTTAAATTAAAAGCCCTCTGCAGACTCGGGTAGTCATTTTCTATATAATGGAAACGCTGTGTTTTAAAGAACCCATATCATGGAAAATGAGATTTTCTTCACTGTTCTGAACTAGTCTTTTTCTGCAGCCATCTACTATCAAATCTATGATATTCTGAATCAATACAATCAAATATTTTTTTCTTTATAAGTCTGTCAGATTAGCTGGTTGCCTATGTGTGTCTGTTACCAAGCAGTTAGGGCTAAAAGGGATTGAGTGTGACCCCTCTGCTGATAGAACCTCTCCAATAAGATAACCCTGATGAGATGAAATAGACACAAATAATGATGTACAAGCACTTTAGCACCACAAATACACTTTAATAACTGTTGAATCGTCTGCTCACCTGCAAAGACAAAAATTCACTTTGCTTATGGTTTTGTAAATCAAACACAGAACCGATGCTTCTTCCAAGATATTGTTGTTGAAAACCAGAAAATATAAAGCTCAACTAATAGATCTCCAAACCAGACGACGTAGCACTCAATTCATATAGCTCATTTTGTATTCATTGTTTTTGTGATGTGGAAATTATTGCATTTACATGTATTTGTTCATTCGGCCTGCAACAGTTTAGTCATTTAAAAGCATAGAAACAAAAACTGTGTTTTTGGTGTAAAGAGAGGTTGCCAAATGAACGTCAAAGTGGTTGATGACTGTTTTTGGTGCATAAATGTCATAAGTGCGCTTCATGGGAACAAAATAATAAAAAAGAAAAGTGTAGGATATGAGCATTTTGGAACAATTGCTGCATGCCACTGTAGAGCACCTTTTACTGCATTATCATCAGAGCACTAGGAATCTTCTGCATCATATCATCCTATAACAATAACCAGCATGCTGATGTGTTTGAATCCTCCACCCGCACACTTGCTGTCCCCATGAGGTTTTTACTGGAACTGGAAGAGAGTGTTAGGCGAGTGGATGATTGGTGAGAGACAAATGTGGGGATTGGCAGACGATAGTAACAAGGTGATTATAATTGGGCTCAATTCGCAGTTGTAAACTATATCATTATAATTTTGAGATTCTGCTGTAAAACAGTAAGCGTAAATGGTAGTGATTGGTCTGGCCTGCTAAGCCCTTTTGCCGTCAGAGAGACACACACGCTCAGGGTTAGAATAGAAAGCCTGATGTATAGCCCTGCCTTAATTGCCCTCTGAACAAATTGTATTCCTCTTTTCTTTTATCCCTCACTGGCATTTGTGCTTTTTTTTTTTACCATTTTACCTTGCAGTCAGGATCAGGAAGGCCGTGGACTTTATGGGGTAGTTAAAGTCTTAATAAAGCTTACCATCACTCCCTAAAGTGGACTTTCTCCCAAAATTACCACAAGCCTCTTGCTAACTTTTCAATCTCAGATAAGTAAGTTTCTTTCCACTTACTGACTGCTCTTCTTGTCTTTACCACATGTTGCTGTATTTAACCTATTCATTTCTAACAAATAAATTTAATGCCATTATAAATATAATGGGAAAATTTCACTTGGTCTAAAGTGGTGCCTGGTTTTTATAGTTTTTATGGCTTATACCTTGAATGTGCATCAGTGTTCAATATATACCGTATATATGACCAAAAAGAGTGAGACTGATTTAAAACATTTCTCTGGCAAGCTCAGCCTAAGGCAATTCAGTGGACATCCATTAGACTTTTTACACATTTGTAAATAAACACAAACTCCATTACATGATTCCGTTCGTGACATAGTGTGGACATCTTGATAGCCATGATATTTCAATCCAAATATTAATGAAGAAAAATGGCGCAAAAGCTTGGAGTGTGCGGAGAAGAGTGTGGCACATACAGGCTAGAGTGTGCTAGTGCTTGATGTTGGGGATTTGGAGTCTTTGGTGCTGAAACAGTGCAGTTGCATTACATGGCAAAAGCATGCATTCTCCATGCATTACCAATTTATTCTGTATCATTTCTGTCTTTATGTTAATAATCACTCATTTTGTTATTTGCTATGTAGACAGTGGTATCCTATCAGCGTTATAGACATGGTTTGATATTGTATCAGTTCAATAACTGCATCAATCAGTATTGAAATGTGTGTTGTTTTTCTCCTGCACCTTTTAATTTCTTGCTATACACTGAAACTTAGATTAGTCAAGTTCTACATTCCCTATTTCCAAGATTGCACTTGCTTATATTTCTCCTTTTTGTGTCCTCAGATGAACATGGACATTTGAAAATATACCTGCCCAAAAAGCTGCTTGAATGTCTACCAAAATGCTCCTCGTTGCCAAAAGAGAGACACAGGTGGAACACCAATGAGGTAAGGTCACCTCGCTCTCTGCCATCTGCTGCTGTCTTTTTTTTACTGTTGCTGACCTTATAGAAATGATGCCTTTTTATTTTAAGCAATGCATCTGATACACTGTGTTTAACAGAAAGTTTTTTCCAGCAGCTCTGCAGTCACATTGAGCACAAATGTTTCAACACAAAGTACAGAGAGATTGCTTTGTATTTCCAGCGTTGTGAAACCTGGGTCGGTACATATACTCTAGAAAGGGTATGCACACTGTAAACACCGTAAACACTATAGGTACACTATGTATGCAGGTGACATTTGTGCTTTTCTGCTCAGATTCAGCTATATTTCTTCCCACATTGAGATCTGTATTTCTTCCTGCAGTTCCATCCAGCAGTTTGCAAGAGCAAACTTGATTGTATACCTTTCCCTGCCATCTGTTTCTTGACCATTTTTATTCAGAATGATTATGACTGCTATAAATAGACTGCGTATTATTTATGGCATTCAATGGCATGTGGTTTTAGTATAACCCGTCACATGTTCTCTAGGTGCCTTCGTTCTCTTTATTTGTGCTGGAACACTCTGTTTCGACTGCTCTTCTTATCTTCAGAATGGATTTCCCTCATGGTGTTTTATGTCAAACCACTTTGTACTTTGTGGAGAACTGTTTTTTTTCCCCCACAGACCTACAGAGGTTTCCCGACACTTTCCCCACAATGTCAAGTTTGATTTTGGAATAGCAGAGTCAAGCCATTTCCAAGTCCCTACATTAAAAATGTAAAGATGATTTGCTATGACATATGCCTTGAAGTGGAATTAGACATATAAATATCCTGTGCTTTATCTGGTCGCAGTCAGCATGCTCTTTTACACACATCTATGCTTCTTCAGAGGTGGGTATATGTTTGCGGTTGTGTGGGGTTTGCTATCTTAAAGTTCGTCCACCCAATAATCTGCATATGAAAATGCAATTTAGGTGCCTTTTATGAAAGTCTGAAGGTATTTCACAAACAATGTATCAAGTAAACAAGAAAAGATAAGGAGCCTCTTAGATTTTCTTTCATTTTTTGCCCTGAGAATGAAAATGCGCTGTTTGTGTTCGCGACTGGGTGAGGAAAAATCACAGAGGCAGTTTACCACTCGTCCTTGACCTGTAGGCCAGCCGTTTTAAATTAGTTGATTTCCCTCAGTCTGGCTACTTTATCGTTTAATGGAAATGAGACAGCGCTTTTGCTTGATTTTCACATTTTATTTGTTGTTTGTGTTCAGCCTGTTAGGCAGTACGGTTTCACACACACACACACACACACACACACACACACACACACACACACACACACACACTCACAAAGCACAAGCAGTGGTTGACCAATAGACTGAAACTAAACAATATTTGGCTACTTAAAGCTGGGGGGATTGTAAATGATTGCTGTTGCGAAAATTCTTCTGAAGAAATTCATAAACTCCTTGCCTACTTGTGCTGCATTTTTAATGCGTTTCAGTGACGCATGTGTTGCTTTAGCACATTAACTGACAGGCAGCAGTATCATCAGAGGATGCAACACAAAGGAGTCCATTCTGAAGCTTTTTTCATAAATCATAAAGTTTCCAAATGGCACTTCTTACTTTTTTTTAATTAATGCTGCACTGCTGTGAAGGTTGTTAAAGGGAGGGATGAGGAGTGCTGTGGTGGTTGAGCTTGCCTCCCTGGAAATCATAATGCCTGCCACAGCCCCCCTACATAACTCACATGTCAGTCTCGCATCAATTTCAGCCCTGCCAAAAGCCCCCAGTGACAAATCACTGACATTGCCCTCTTAAAGGGATATTTATGAATTGAATACACTACTTTATCCCCTGGCGTATTCTTTATGGAGTGACAACCTTGCCTTTTTTGGGGGTGGGGTGGGGTGCATGGGGAGTGGGCAGGTTGCTGTGTAAGGAACTGAATGACAATTCCAGAATAGAGACTGAAAGCTCAGGTCTCTGACTACTTGTGTGTCTTGTCAAAATCAACTATAAATGCCTTCCTCCTGTGGAGGAAATCTGCAGCTCAGGTGTGTTTCTGTTTAACACATAAGCTTTGTGGTGCAAATTCAAAAGGGGGAAATTCAGCCACTTTGACATTTTTTCCCATGTAATATGATGCAATGATTAGGTAATCAGGTAATGGTTTAATTCTGGCTTTCTTTCTGTTCTCTGGACAGTAACAAAAAATGATAGCTATATTTTGTACGGAAATGTAGCTGAATTTATATTAACATTTATGTTACACAATTAGGAAATTATATTTTTCTTAATAATTTAGCACTAAAATACATGGAAAATTATATATTGCCAAAAAAAAGGCTGTGACGTCTGGGACTTGTCCGGCATGCCTCCTCGTCCTTGTTGCAGGTTGTTTATGTTTGGGTGCTGAGCAGCGGAGGTTGCTGTGCCCAAACATAAACAACTCACACATGGACGAGGGGCATGGCGGATGAGGCCCGGATAGCAAAAAAAAAATCCAGAGGATATCAGCAGCTTCTGCAAATGTGTGGGAGTTTCCACGAACAACTATAAGCTGGGGTTAACTGTACATAGATATATATAAAAGCTTTATACACTGCTTGTACACCCGTTAAAAAAACCCACTGTTGTTCATTGTCAACCAACTTCTTGTAGACTTGACTGTGATGATAGGGGAGAGCAAAAAAGGCAACAGTATTCCCAACAATCAGTTAGCGTGTTCCTAATTGAAGACGATGTTGTAACTTGTTTGACCCGGAGTGTTGCGCTCGCAGTCAAAATTAATTAAAGTTTTTTTGAAATTGATTGGAAAACGTCAGCACTTGTAGAAGTGAAACGCTGGCGGCTGCAGCTTTGTACAGTGTGTCAAGTCATTTATTACAGAAATTAAATCACAACAGACGCCTCATAAAGAAGGAGAAACCCAGTAGTATTTTCAGCGTTGCTTTAAAGAGCATTTAATATGTTGTCAAGCGCCCTTTGGATTAATGTCAACTATCAGTGGCGGATGCTCCGAGCAGGGCGCGAGAAGGCAGCCACGGAGCCATGCCTAATTCTTATGTGGCGTGCATCAGGAGAGTGTGTTGCATGGGAAGGAGGGGAGTCAACCTTCCCCAAAACCAAGGGCATTTCTCTTTCATGTGTGCCAGGCAGACACCAGGGCTGGAGTGACTCACTGATGGCAGGCTGAGAAGGATTAAGGAGTCTCTCGTTGCTGCTGATTGTGTGACTCTTACTGAAAGTGACACCTCATTTATTCTCTGCATATTCCTCCTGCTTGTCCTGCATGCCTAATGCGGCCTTGTTTTTCTCCTGGCTTAAAATTTAACACATCTTAGGAAGCCAGGGGGTGGGGGCATTGTTTTTGTTTTGAACCTATAATGCTGAAATACCCTGGGTTAACTGTATTCTTGTTTTGACCAGCTGATGCCTTCAGATCGTCTTGGGAAGTTTTTTTTTTTACGCAAAAGAGATGTGGACAAGAATAAATAATTAACTTTCATCCCCACTGTGGATGCAATATATGTAACTGATCAGTAGACGTATTTGTCCACCTTCATCTGCACATTTCAAGTCAAGTTAAATCTGTGTCTATAGCCCATTGTCATACGCAAGGATCATTTAAAGACCTTTACAGGAATCGACTATAAAGTAAAAAAATTATAAAAGAAATAAAAGAATACATAAATCTGAACCCAGAAGCTGGCAGCATAGTGACTAAATGCCATTTCTCTGTGTTTAGTTTCAGCTATTTTCACCACTAGCTGACCTGCTCCTGCAAAACTAAGAGACCCACTAGGTTTATATTTGTAAAATATATCGGAGATGTATGTAGGGCCCAAACCATTGAGTAATTTGTATATGATGAGGATTGCTTTGAAATCCATTCTCACTTACTAACATAAGTTAATAAGTGCATCTTGACTTGGATGCACAGATTTGGGGAAACCCCAGAGGTTCTTCTCTTCTTATCTCTACATTTCATTTACAATGAAGAAATATTTCTTTGAAGAAATATGTGGAAAGGTTTTTTTGAAATCCAATGGTTCCAAATAACTATTTTTTGCACCTTTATCTAGCTGCACCTAAGCTAGCTGATCTTCTTAACACACTAGACATTCAGCATTTCAGCGCTCACAGTAATGTCTGGAATGACATGTCACTGATCTGGACTGACTCTTGTTGTTTTCCATGTGGTTTCTTAGAAATGGTTTGTACACATGTGCAGTGCTCCATAATTCATGTAGAATTAAAATGAGATTATCACTCCAGACTGTGTGTAAACAGAGCAGGGAGGTCAAGGTGCTGGTCCAGAGCAAAGGTTCTGTATGCACCCTGCCTCTAGCCACTCCACTGCTGCTTCTGGCGCTGAGGGAAGCCTTGGCTATGGCAATCTGTCCATTTCAAGCCTGTTTTCCCAATCCACTTGCGTGTATTTACAGAGAGAAAGTGTGCAGGAATACATTTCAAACATTTACTGGAAAATTAAATAAACCGATGTGATCAAAATGCAAGTGGAAGCAGAAAGGGAGAATTGGGTGAGTGGGAGTGGGCGATACGCATGCACGCTGCGCTCCGTTTTTAAACTGTCAAAGCGAGATTAGGAAGAAATCTGGGCCAGAGCCTGACAATTTATTTAGTGGGAACAACCACGGCACCACACTCATTTATCTCAAGAAAAAAAAAAACAGCAGTATCATAGCAGAGTCTGAGACGGAACATGCAGGCTAATTATAGGGGCAACCTAAGAGATCTAATGATGACGTTGATGAGTTGAAAATGTCAGCCACAGATTGTTAGAGATGCTTTGGCTCTTACAATTGCCGGCCTGGCGAATACCATGAAAACTTTGGACTGACTTTCATATCAGTCTAAAAACATACAGTTCTCCCTTTTGTGCTATCAGGTTCATTCATTGCAGTGTGGACTCTGGACTGTGGTTTGTCTATGTGGTGGCCTCTTAAACAAGCTGAGGTACAGTCTCTAGAATCCTCTTCCTCTGGTTCTTCTTAACTCGTTTCTCCCCTCTAAGTTGCTCTTGGGTGATGACCTCTATTCTACCGAACATTCCCGCCGAGATGAAAATCTTTTTAAGAGAAGGACACCACACAGGGAGGGCATTAATCCTCCATCCATTCAAGATCAAACAGACCCAGTTACCTCTCCAGCTTGGTAGAGCCTGAGCCTTGGAAATGGCTTTCCGAATGACTTCGTCACACTAGTGCCTTTCTGAGGAGAGCACTCCATTATGCTGGAATTGGCCATCTTCCTGTTCAAGTGTCAAACGTGTTTGAGCTGTCGTAAGCAAGAATAGGGCCTGACTCAAGAATAACGATTTGTGTCATAAGAGTGGTGCTGAGAGCAAGCGTCTCAAGAAAAGGTTCTTGTGATGGCGTGGGGCATCTGCCACTTTTTGGAAGTGTCGGTGACACAGTTAAAGAGCCAAAAAAGAGCTGAGCTCCAGGAAGGCTTCATGGAAAGGAATAAGGGTGGTAGGAAGAGGACCTAAGCTGGTGTGACATCCAGGCCCTAATGAGTAGTGGCTATTAAAGACCTGAAAAATGCTCAAAAGCTATGGGCCAGCCCTGAACCGGAGCAAGTATTGGGAATGCAAGAGCTCAACAAAGGCCTACTACACATTTAATGCCCTGTCATCAGGAATAATCCTCTCCAGCCCACACTGGCACGGCATGGTGCCTGCCTGCAATATGCCTTTGCACTCCATGGGGTGCCGCAGAGGACCCACATGGCACTGGAGCGGCCCGGAGAGAGAGGTGGGCAGAGAGAGAGTAATCTTCTGGTTACAGTCTCATCCGGTGGTACCATCCAGGGAGAGGGTTCTGGTTACGAAGGAAGCAGAAAAGAGAGGAAAGAGAGAAGTTTGGCACACTACAACAAAAGTGACTACATTCCCCTTACCAAATCGCAGACAACTTGATCCCCCTCAGGAGAGGTGAGATACCTGCCAGTGAAACCCATTTACGGGGGGTTATTGTGAGTGGAACATTCTTCTGTGTCTGTATTATGAAAATGAGTGCATCTTGAGCATCCCAAGGAGCATTGTTGCATTGATCAATGCATTGGGAGACTTGGTGGGAGGTCAAGAGTAGGTAGATTTTACCTCACATCTGCCTCTTATTACCAGTCACACTCTTGGCCAAGAGTCAGAAATTTATATCATGTTTTCGAATGGTTATTAGAGTGTAATGATTCACAAAGTTCATTCTGATGATTCATGATGCTCAATTTGTTTAAATGAAAAAATAAGGGGATGTAAAAATGCCTTACGTTACTGTTATTATCTACCTTTTCACTTTAATCAAGTCCCAGCTTTCTTTCCCAATTTGGTCATGTTCAGTTCCAAGTCATTGACCAGGATTCCTCTGATCACACAATAGTACCAGCTGAGAGGTTGAAGGCTAGCATGTGCTTCCTGCATGAATTGTCTGTTGCCTACATCATCTGGCAACTCAAAATGCTTTGCAGGAGATCACTAACTGCCAGTTCTGTTTCCTCAGTTAACAGACAAGAGTGTTGGCAGCATCAGGGGGTAATGGGGTTCCATACTACCCACCCAGGGAGGGAGAGAGGCCAGTTGTGTTCTCTTCAACTCCCGGGGAATAAATGGCTGAGGCATAGTCAGGGATCGGAATCTCTGATGAGTGGGTCAACACTTGCTCTACAAAGTTGTGCCTCTCTTAATGTCTCTTAAAGGTTTTGTGCTTATTACAGTATCCATGATATGGCCATATCATGAGACAATGTCGCACCATTATTAATAACGTGTATCTTCTAGTCTTACTCTTGGCTGGCATAAAACAAAGGCTTTCTCTCTTGAAGCTTTTTTTTTCTTCCCCCTTTTTATTGCTTTTCAGCCCTGCCTCCCTTGTGTTAGTCATCAGTGCTCTACATAGCACTCCTCCTCATGCATTCTGCCCTCCATTCCTTGTAGAGATAACATTTATTAGCACAGATTAGCCTAAACTATAAGAGATATATCGTCACCATCATGTCACAGATTTTGCAGCAACATCCAAACCCCTGTACATTCATTTGTAGATGTCATATTGTGTATTCACTCTGAATGAGGGATTTATTAAAACTACAAGGAGCACCATGTAACATCTCTAGACATGTTTCGTCAACTTGCTTGTAGTCTAGGGACGCAGTGCTTTTCATGCTCCAGGGTTCAAATCCTAAGCTGAGTTATGCACCAATAACAAGTTTTCAGGAATACATTTGAAAATCTTTGAGTTTGCATCACCGCTTAGCAAATCCCGACTCTCCAGATTTAAGTCTCCACATGAAACTTTCACGCCCAAGGCAGGATTTTAGGGCGTGCCTCATTAATTCCTATATTGCACAAATCCTGACCTGATACTTAAGTTCTTATTTCCTCTTCAGACTTTTTCACGCCTCGAATGGTATGGTAAGTGCAGAATCTGTTGCTATACTGTTGCTATAATGCAGTTCTTCTTTTTCTTCGGTAGTCTCATTAGGGATTCTCGCAATGCAATTAACACTGGCAGATGCTGTCAGAAAAGCTGGCCATTTAAATTGACTATTTTTGTGATCTGTCAGAGTGCTTTGTACACTGATGGATAAATGCAGAATGTTTTTTTTTCAGTGTTGCTTTACACTACCAGGAACAACCTAAAAGAGAGGACCGGGTATTGATTAATTGAAATATACAAAATTCCTGGACCAGTCTTATCTTGCTCACCGTGCCCTGAAGAAGCCTATTGATTTCTTGTCGAGTTTTCTATGAGACCCTTCAAGATCTTCAGACTTACAGTAGGCTTTAGTATGCTTCCGTCTTTGCTGCTGTATGTACATTTCAGGGAGAAACGTTGGGGTGAAACTTTTCAGGGGTGAAAAGTTTCCCCCTGAAACTTTCATTGCTAAGTCCAGAACCCTTCGTGATGTGGAATGCTGATCCAGGACATTTTCCTGTAAGTAAAGTCTTAGTAAATAACAGAAAAATCTGCTCTTAGATTTTAGACCTGGAGAAGCTTTGGGAAAACTGGGCCTGTTTGCAGCAAAATGACATCTACTTATTGTCTTGGATTGTAGTCTATTATGAAAAGAAAGTTCACTGTTTACATTCAGGAAGCTTTCATATACATGACCGTTCAAAAGTATGGTATGATTATGAAAATAATATTTTATTGGTCATTTTATTTACATTAATGACCCATGTTTTTAAACCTTATAAACAGGGATTAATAAGTGGTATGCAAACCCGAATAGACGTAAATGGTATGCAAAATGTGCACCTCATACTTGTGACTTCATACTGCACATATAACCCCTCCGAGCCACGCTGAGACATAGACCCTGACACAGACACCCCGCCTCCCGGACCACAGCACGGACATCCCAATATATTTTATTCAGTTCTACAATTATTTATTTGATCCAAAAGCCTATATATGAATTATATAGACGCTGAAACCATGGTATACCATTTTAAATTAGAAGTAAAGGTACAGATAAAAGTAAAAGAAAAAAAATACTTATCTTAAACACGTAATAGTAATGTTTATTTAAACAGTACAAAATTAACAATATTTCTAAATCCCAATAAAATTGATCTAACCTTGCACCTTATAAATTAATTCTACCCTCCCAAGAAATTGGTGACTCGTTCCATCTCGCACAGGAGTTAGCAAGTGGCTATGGGAGTTATAGGCAAAAAGTAGCTAACTAGCTTACAGTTCCCAGCTTGGCTGGGTGGTGGTGGGGATTGCTAGCAAGTGGTCAAGCCAACAAGCTAATGCCCTTCCTTCTGTGCCCTCGTAGACAAATAATAAAATATAAAATAAAAATAAATATTATTAATAAATACTAATAAATACTATGTTTTGCTTTTTGTTATGTATGAAACCTCTGTCTCAATGTTTTTTTGCTTTTTCCGTGGCAATATGGTTTTTTTTTTACTCATTTTAGTTCTAAATCATTATCATAAACATACTCTCTCTCTCTCTCTCTCTCTCTCTCTCCTTCTCTCCCTGTCGCGGGATCTCGGCATGGTATGTAACCCCGCAAAAAGTGGTGGATTACTGTACATATATATTTAAATTATTTAAAAGTATTTTACATTTTTTGACCTGGTTTTAGAACAAACAAAACAATGATCATAAAACACAAGGAAATTAAATATAGAACATGGATTTTAGAATGGATTTATCCATTAGTCATTCAATCACAGGTCAGAATGAGCTGCAAAAAAACAGTACTGTGAGGGAATTTGCAGGGTCTGACCTTGAGGTATTAATTATCTGTTGTGTGAGATAAAATAAGATGCCACACTCTCCTTTCAATCCTTTTTTTTCTCAAAGAAATGTCGTATTTTCTATGTCAGGTGAGGCTGCCTTATATTGCACTTGTTGTGGACGCCAGAGTCCATGATCTTTGACTAAAATTCAGCTTGGCAGGGATTTGCTTGTCCAGACTCCTGATATATTGGTTCCTCCACGCCTTTTTGAGCCAAGGATTCTTGTTCTGCGGGGTGGTAGCCTCTCCTCACCTCCGACTTCTTTTCCTTAGCTTGCGTGCCTCTGCTGCCAAGGCCTTCGCTCAATCCCCATCAGAATAGCTTGACCTCATTAGAACATAGGACTGGATTAAGGCCTGCTTGTATGGATTAAACCGATTCTTATTAAGATGTTTTAACAGTTCCCATCACAGAGACAGGTATTTAACTTTTAATGATCCATTTTGATATATTCTGCTGATTACACAAACAAATTAGAGGATTTTGGCAGCCATGGCTCCCCTCCACCGCCCCCCTTATCGGCTGTCACTGTTTGGAGTTTCTTTGCTAATCGAACCCAATACTCATCGTGATGAAATGTTTGTCTTCTTTTGAACATGTAAATGGGACCTCTCTCGACTGCGCGTAATTAAAATTACGCCGCCTGGATTGCGAGTGTTTGCTGAGACGTTCATTAGCTTCTCTGGGGCAATCAGTGGAAATTAAAGGTCATGTTTGCTTGTTTGTTTTCTATGAGGAAATGCCTTAACGTTTTTACGAGCAGGTGTACGGGCATGACTGGAATGAGTAATGCAGCGAGCAGAGGCCTCAGGTTGAGCTGTTGGTTTCTACTAAAATGTCGTGTCTGAGATTAAGGCTCAAATACCATCTTCTCCTTCTCCTAGGGAATGTGTGTTTGTTTACGTGAACAAGCGCACATTCGTTTGCATAACGTAACATTTGAATGCCATTTGTTTATATGGCCAGGTGTGTATTTAGCCTAGATCTTCTTGCCTCATCTTGAAATGCAGCAATAACAGTAAGCTGCTACATCTTGGCAAACAAAAACTCTTCAATCTTCAATTTTGCTTATTTCAGGAAACAAAAAATGATGTGTTATGAGAATTAGACTTCTATAAATAAAATGACTCAAAACAAGTACAAACATCCATAAATAAGTTAAGTCTCATTATATTCTTAGAGCAAAAACATTTTAATGAAAATTAAACTTTAATTAAAATGTATATAGTGTATTAAAATATATTTTATATTTATATTTACATTTACAGAATTCAGCAGACGCTCTTATCCAGAGCAATGTTCTTATCCAGAGCAATGTTCTTGATACCTGTAAAGCTGTACTTAAATCAACACGCACTATTCAACCAAGTTACTGTCAGCTAAGTTACACACCGTAAAAACTCCTGTTAAAGAAATGTCAGAGATTAAAGCGCAAGTAAGGAAAACATTTGGACAATTTGGAGTGTAAGTGCCCAAAGGCTTTTTAAAATTAAATGTAGGGAAAAATATATCAGTAAACAATAACAAGAGGCCTGAGAGGTGGGTCTTCAGATGCAAATGATATGACTGTATATATCTTCAAAATGCAAAGTTCTGTTAATAAAAACAGTTTTATCTCTGGTCAGTTATTTTCCTAGTCAGTGTTGTTAGTGCTTGTCCTGCTTATCTTTCACTGGAATTGAATACTTTTTCATTAAAAAAGAATCTGGTTTTACAAAATGCTCATTTCAGACATTTATGAATGAGAATTGACAAACTGCAAAGGCCAACTTTAATCTAACAATTTTAATCTTACATTAAGGAAACTATGTTTACACTAAAGCTGTGTAATCTTCTAGACACTCAGTGTTACAACATTAGGTTAGCATTTCTAATAAAGGGGAGATTTTAGGGACGGAAGCAGCCCCTTCAGATGAGCTTACATGGAACATTCATTGCTGAGGAGCTAGTTGTGTAATATTTACCATTACCTCAGTGCTTTTAATCTCAATGTGAGCACTGTACCGTCTTGTTTATTCAGGTTGATTTTTCTACTGCTCTGTTGAGAAAAGCCAACTGGTCATTTCATTGTAACATTTATTGTCAAACATCAGAAATCAGTATTACAAGTAGTTCAGTATCCAGTAAACCAAATAAACATTAGCTTAGCTGCTAATAGTATTGCTGTTTAGCTGTGAGTGTGATTCTGTCAGAATCTAAATAGTGCGTATCAGGTATTATGCATTCCTCAGAAACATTTGCTGCCACTTTTTATGACACAGAGCAGTAAAAAGTGACCAATTGGCTTTTATTTTCTGCTATTCCTATTCATTGCTGTGGCTCACAGACAGCGGATCAGTTGAGTAGTCTTGGCTGAGTTGCCATTGTTTGTAATGAGAACTTACCTGTGGGTCATTCTCGAGCCGTGAATGCTACAAGGACCATTCAGTTTTGTCCTGGTTGTGTGGTTATAAGGCTGGGGTCTGCTGTATGCTTTGTTGACGGGGGGGAGCTGCTCAAAATTGCCTGACCTCTATTGTAGCACATACAGGTCACTCCACCTCCTGTGGGAACTTCTAAATTGAACCCAGCTTGTTCTTTTGATTCTTATTCCATAGACCCCCCCCTCACCAGCCCACCCCCCCTTCACCCACCCACCACCTGCCATCCCCCATGCTCTTATCTTCCGTCTCTCTTCTTGCTCCTCCCTTGTGTTCACCGAGGTGAGAAGTTATTCAGAGGATGGAGAAATAGATTTCTACCTTTGGTATTGAACTGCTGGGTCAGGCTTTTGTGTTGCCGTATTGTAATAGACTTTTAGTTTATTTACCAGATAAAAAAAAAACAAAACAAAAAACAGGAGGTCCTGATTGCCCGCTTTAGTGCTCACACACACACACAGACACACACACACAAACACACATACACACGGTTGTTTCAGTGAATTGTTTTGCGCCTAATATTTACATGATTGTACGAGTAAATGCCATTGTGTTCTCAGCTCTCTGGATCAAATGGCAGGGGAGCCGAGCCACACATGCTGAAAGCTTATGTATTATTCCATTTCATAGAGGCTGCCGGCCGGGTGCACCCGCGCTGCTGTATGTAATCCACACCCCTGTTCCTCTGCCTCTTCTCGAAATAAATAGGATTGGTATCTGTCTCCCTGCCTCTCTGAGATGAAGTGATTGATGGATTCTGGGCTGGATTAATTATTGAAACAAGTGCTTTCTTTACTTGCAAGCAAAACACTAGGGGTGTAATGATAACGTCGGGGTGTATTTCAGGTGCAGAATCGTTTTTGATTCTGGGGACAGGATTCAAATGCATTTTTGAAATGTATTGTTTTATAAATTTTGTTATCCCAATCCTACAGAGCTCTAATTATATAATACAGATGGAGGTAATACAGGTGGTTTGGCTCGAATAAATAGATACTACAAAGTTCTGTACGTTTTACTGTCTAACAAAACATGTCCCAAAAATCATATTCAGAGGAAGAAAATGTATTCAGATGAAGAAAGAGTGTTGTAACAAACAGGATCAGGATGTCATACCACATGGCACAAGCTCAAATGATAACATCATTCTGGCCAAAAAGACTTAGAAATCCCCTTTTGTTTAAAGAATAATGCAGGCTAAAGCATTCCTACCTGCCCTTCTTCTCCACATAGATCACTGGTAGAAAGTAAGGCATTACTTTTCGTGTCATTACAGTTATTTCACCCTGTAAGTGTACTTGTCTGAGTAGAATTAAATTAGAGTACCTCTATTTGACTTAATTTGTAATAAAGCACTTTTCAGCTGAGTTAGCCGTAGAAGTTTAGTAGAGACAGAGAAGATAGTGCTATCAGTTCACATAAGGAACTTGTGTTGTCCATTGTCATCTTCATTCACCTTCAGATCAGTGAAAGATCTCTGAGATCTCCTCTAATTGACTAATTGTGGCTAAACAAGTGCTGTGTTCTTTCCCAATGTCTATGTTACTTTGTAGTTTTAGAATAACAAACATGATACTCAAAGCTTCTCTCAGCCTGCTCAACCCGCATCTAGATCCCCATTAAGGTGGTGCGGACTTGTCGCTGTGGTTTAGGACACTATCCTATCCTCTATCTAATGTATGACTGCTTTGTGAATTCCAGTCCTGGTGTCTGAAATGGCGTAGTAGTGAAGTATTGCTTATTTTGAGAGCTTGCAGTAAGTCATACTATGCCCTTAAACACATGGACAAGTCTGTACAACCTTAATGAAGATCTGTATGAGGTTTGAGTGGACTAGGAGAAGCTTTGTTGATGTATTTTCATGGAAATATTTTGGGCTATTTGGGTGACTATTGAGTTTCTGTTTGTTAAAAACGTCAGCCTCACAGCTGCAGTTAAAGAAGCAACATTTGGAAACAAAATGTGTATCGCTCGCATGACTTCATCTAGGATACATGAAGCATAGTGTAAATTTGGTTTTCGTTGAGTAACCACAGTATGTTTAATGTATCCCTAATGTCTTTTTTCCCACTTTCCCTTTTCTCGTATTTTTTTGGACTCATCCCTAAGTGGCAGTTTTGTCGGTATGCAATACAGACGCTATGGCCTTTGACTTTTTTGTTTGTAGGGATCTTTTAACCACTTGTCCCGAGGAACAGTAGCAGATGAAGGTTAACTTCAGTCTCTTAGTATCCTGCTGGTCATATCCTGCTGTTCAGGTCACATGCATATATCTTTTTTGTTTTTTTATGCCTTTTTTTTTTATCCTGTTCAAATGCAGTCACGCTGCTAGTCGGTCAACAAAAAAGCTCAACACTTTGTTTTTACCACCACTGGAAAGACAGTCCATCCCACCGGGACACGGCTTTTTCAGTCTATAAAAGGCATGCTTCACTTCCACGCTACAAGCTTTAACATGAAAAGATCGGGGCGCTGGGTTGGTAAGGCGCTCCATCAGGCTGTGGAAGGAGCTGTGCTGCACTGATGGAAGCGGTGATTCGCGGAGGCTCCTTCTGAAAGCCCCAGCCTGGCGCTTTTCCTTTGGATCAGTGGGAGGGATGTTCTGGCTTAATCAGTGGAAGGGCACACAGGCTCTTCTGCTTCACAGCATCCCTCCTCGCCCCTCTTTCTTGTTATGTGCGCTGCTTTGATCTTTAAAGGTCCTTGAGAATGAGGAGCCAGCAGGCTGGGATTTCTCTGTGGCCCTGTGTTTGGATCCTGGCCCGAGTGATGGACAGCCCCAGACACAACATCTCTCTTTCTTTCTCGCTCTCTATCTATCTATCTCTCACTCTCTCTCTCTCTCTCTCTTGTTCTGTTTCTTTCTCCTGCTCTACCTTTCTTTTTAATTTATTTTCTCTGTGTTGCCTTTCTTTATCTGTTTCTCTCTTCTTCTGTCTCTTTTTTCTTGGTGTCATGCTTGTTCTTTACTTATTTATTTTGTAATTTGTTTGTTTATGTCTCTCTCTTTTCTTTCTTTCTCTTTCTCTGTCCTCTCTCTCTCTTCTTTCTCTCTGACTCTCTTTCTTGCTTTAATTCTCACTTTTTTGGTTGCTTGTCTATCACTCCCCTTCCTTCTGACTTCTTTTTATGTATGTCTTTCTATTTGTCTCTTCTCACTCCCTTTCTCCTTTCACTTTATTGATTGCTTGTTTCTCTCTCTTTTTCTCTTCTTATGTCTCTCACTCCCTCTCTCCGCCTGTCTTGCTATACATCTTTCTCTTTGTCCTTCTTTCCTTCTCTTGTTCTTTTGCTTGCTCTCTTTTCTAGGTTTGCGTCTCTCTAGACCCCCTCCCCACCCTTGCTCTTTTCACTGTTTATCTTTACCTTGTTACAAAACACAAACCAGAATGTGTTTTGTAATAAGGTAAAGATGGACTGTTGTTCCTTTCACGTAGTGTTTCTTGCGGAGTAGAACAGTAGTGGAATAGGATTACTAACTGTGTACCAACCCGACCATCCCAACTGATGATCCCAAACACATTAAGAAGACAGGAAATTCCACTAATGAACTCTTGACAAAGAACACCTGTTAATTAAATAGCATTCCAGGTTGATACCTTATGAATCTGATTGAAAAAGTGTGCAACACTGTCATCAGACCAATAGGTGATGTTTTCAATATTAATCTACAATGTAGACAATAATAAAAACAAAGAAAATTGTTGAAGAAAGAGAGAGAGAGAGGGAGAGAGAGAGAGAGAGAGAAACAGAGAGAGAGAGACTGACTCTCTGTTTCTCTTACTTTTTTGCTCTACCTCTTATCTAAAATATTCTTTTTACTCTTTTGTCAGAGATAGTAGTATGCAGGGAGGCTTCTAGTGGATTTGTTTATTGTGGAGTATAATGAATGTATTGGCATTTATCTATCCCTTTTTTTATCTTTAAGGGTAATCATTTTCACAATCTGTAAGCGGCAGCTTGTGCTGACGATTGCTGTTCTCTTCACGATCTCTCTCTCTCACTCTCCCTTCCTCCCTCCTTCTCTCTCTCTCTCTCTCTCTCTCTCTCTCTGTGTCATGAAGTTATGGCTTATCGGCTGTAAGCATTCATAGCTGAAGCGTTAAGCATTTATGAGCTTTGCAGGCCAACAACCTGGGCTTAGGCAGCATGACAAGCCTCCCTGGACTCTGAGCTAACTGGGCTGTCATTACAGTCGAAGTTAAACCTGGTAGCACTGTCAAAAAGTGAAGGGACTAACTTCTGCTAACAAGATTTTTTGCCAGATCATACCTCGCCTGCTTTAAATGCGCTCGGGTGGTAATAACGAAAGTGTTTGCTTTTTCTAAGCCAACAACTGTAACAGTGTTACTGTCCCCCGCTCTCCTCCTTAAGATGGGATTATGAGAGAACACTTCCTGTGAAAATCTTTATGTTATGGCTCAGTAATTGGCACTAGTGGATTCCTAGAAAGATTCGAAGATTATCAGGGGAAGTAATGCGTATGACCTTTTGGAGGGCAATCAATAGCCTCATGTATCATTGGACTTTATTGTACTTATAGTAATGTCAATGGATTGTGCTGTTTGACCCTTACAGGATTTCATCACTCCTACATTTCGAAATAACAAGGGCCACTTTTCATCCATTAAATTCATTCCGCTCGTTAAAATCGGGACGTTAAAATCCAGCTGCAGGTGTCCGACAGAGCTGCAGCATGTGCCCCTATAGATGTGCACACGTCAATGTGACCGAGCTAAAAAGGCTGACACGGCCATAATCGTTTATCCCACTGATTGCCACTAATGCTACGTGCTAAGAAAGTTATTTGAGCTTCGATATGAGATTGCATAGGAAAGAACTACTTAGCAGCATGTGACTCGTGTCCCCTCTCTAATTGTATAACGATCAGAGATAATCTACTCTAGGGTAAGCATATTTCTTCTCGGAGACTGGACGTGGTCACACGCTGCTTCTGAAAGAGCTCTTTGGTGACTTAAAATCACTTAAAAGTTAAGAAGGGAAGCACTCTCGCTTCAAAAAAGGCCTCATAAAATAATTCCTTTGAGACTATTGTCAAGCATTTGGTCTATTTTAGTGCATGATGTAGTTATCAAAGCTCTTCAGTGTAGGAGAGTAAATTGTGATGTAAAAGGAGACTTGCAGTTTTTCAGGTGGACACATCTTGCATCCCTGTGATCTGCTAAATGCTACTAAAATGAAATAGAATTCTTTCCCCTGTCCTGTCAGCCTGCTGTTATTACTGAATTAATTTGTATCAAATCATCAATTAAAATGTTAACAATTATTTCAAAACAAACTGTTTTGCAGTTTTTCATTTTCTATATTTTTATAACTTTGAGATACTACATGAAACACTTTTTAGAAAGAAGCTCCTTTTGTGTATGGTAATGGAATGAGATTTTATATTTCTATTAGTTCATTCATCATGAAGTGTTCAAGTAAAAAGCATAAAGTGGTATCAAAGCTTATGCCAAAAAATCATACATCTTTTTAAAAGCTTCCTTGTTTCCCTGTTTACTTTAAAGTTTTTCAGATAGCTTGTCCATGTTATTCAGCCTTTTTTTTCATTAGTCATCAAAATAATCAGTTGTTGAAAAACTAGGCTAGCTATGGTGACAGCCATAACCATGCTGTTACTTTTCTAATGCTGCCCTGGTAGCCAGTGGTGCGCAGTTGCTACATGGAAACATTGTGTTCTTCTGTGTAATAGCTCTGAGCACGGGACCCTCTTCACATTAAATGAATTCTGAAGTCACTCAGTCAACCAGCAAATAGCCCTCATTTGTAAATGCTGAGTTGCGAGTTTGAGGCCTTGTACACTTCTGGTTTATCTTCTGCTTTTCCCAGCTGACTTTTTTTGCAGTGTGTCTTCCATCAAACATTCCTTGGAGCTGTGCCTTTAGAGAATCACTTTCTGTTCTCTAAAGGAACCTTTGAGTAGATGAATCTTAAAAGAACTGTCTTGAAAATGATTATGAATGCGAGGAACCTTTAAAAGCGCCTTTGTGTACTGTGAAGGAACTAATTAAGGTTTTTCTTCAAAACAGATGTCCAAGCCTAGCACTGTTTAGGAACCTTTATTTTGAAGAGTGCAATGCTGACTGCTGCTTTGCTGAACAAAGAGGCTTTTGCCGCCTTCAAGTGAAATATTGTAATTATGAGTCCTGAGAACATTAATGGTCAAACCCGAGTGACACCCGAGTTACCAAGTTGTGACGTCAAAACATCAGTAGATGGGAAGATTTCTTTTAAAATACTGTCGTGTTGTACATTAAACTACACACTCTAACCAAGTCTGTTTCATTAACAGAAAGTTAGATAAGTGAACATAATTGCTGGACCGCTCGTACTCATTGTCTTAAAGAAATGCACTGAATTTGCAGCATGGTTAACTGACTAGCCTGGTGTGCAAGGCATATTCACTATTCATTTATAAAAGACTTTTTTTTTGGGTTAAAATAGCAAAATTTTGCACATCGAATCAGGCGACTTTCATCTTATTACTATACCTTATTCATATTCTCTTCTCCTGAATCTGTCTTTCCCTCTCGATTTTATTCCAGTTTGCTTTTTCGAGAGGTTGTTCTTTTTTTCTCAAAAGATTTTCTCCAAACTTGAAGGCAGCATTTGCCACATTTCTTGGTTTCATGGAATACACAGCGGAGGCAGGGGAGGGGGGTGAAGGTTGCCACCGCTCTGTATCAGCCTTTGTTAATTGCTTGTAAGATTCCTTAGCTCTCTCTCTCTCTCTGCTGCTCGCGCCCAAAAGGTTGAGGTGTTGACAGGGGTGTGTTTGGGCAGTTCATTAAAATGTCCCCCCTCCCTCCTCTTAGCCAAGGTTCTAGCAAAACCTTGAGGCTCCATTGAAATTCTGCTTAGCTCTCTGCTCTTTTGAAATATCTGTTGATGAGGTAATGCGGAAGAGCGATAGTGCTGGGTTCCTTCTGCTGCTGGACATTTCACTAAGTCATGTTTACATAATTAGCAAGCTCAGAGAGCCTCAGCAGGCCTGAAAAATGAAAGCGACTGGTTAGTAGTCCACTCTGAGCTGTGGCATGTCTGCCACTGAGCACTCTGTAAAAGGCCTTGGGAAAAAAACCCACCCCTGTCTGTTCTCTTCCCACTTTGGGTTTACTTTGGGTTATATGAACTGAAGCTCTGTATAGCTTTGCACTGTTTTTTTTAAAATTATTATTATTTTTTTTTTGTTCAATGATAAGCATAGCCTTTTTCCGTCTGAGAATAAATGATTGAGGAGTTCCTGTTAATTATTGTAAATTAATTTTTACTTATCAAGCCTGTCCAGCATTCCTACACACCACTATCAGGCTCCAAAATAATTATTGCTAATGTATTGGCACCGTTACAGTGATTAAATGTTTTAAATTGGAAAAGAAAAATAATTACTGGCTATTTACTTATTAGGGTGACACTGGAAGATTCTTCTGTATATTTTTGAAATGTTTTGTGTGTTCTAGCAGTATCAGTGATCAGTGACTTTCAGAAGAGGGCTTCTTGCAATTAGTGTTTCATTGCAGTTTAATTAAAGCTGCTTTACTGTATCAATCTGTTGTTTCACTAAAAATATTGACTCTGTTTATATTATTTATATGCTGCACGGGCTTAAAGGGCTTTTTAAAAACATTTTCCTTATATTTAATTTTTTCCCTGAGGACCTTTTATGGCCTTTGTGTATTTTTGTGTACCAAAAACACCCATAATTCATTTTTACAACTGCTCTTTAGCCAGTGAAATGAAACAGGCTGTTTCTTTTTTTTACTGTGCCTTCTAAACTGGTATATGTAAATGACCTCTGTTCTGATTAGCTGCCCTAGACTGAATCAGCTTAAATGGGCGAGGCTTATTAGCTGCAGGCTAAGTAGGTGGATATAGATTGGGGGGGGGGGGGGGGGGGGGGGGGGGGGGGGGGGGGGGGGGGGGGGGGGGGGGGGGGGGGGGGGGGGG
>JBBJLR010000139.1:22897948-22971014 GCA_037577145.1 Brachypetersius gabonensis
TGTAGTGTATTTGATATTTCCTTTTTTGTGTGGCATTTTCAGTGCTTGGTTTATTGTGAGGGCGTGCGTAATAATTGATAATGAGGACTCTGGATCTCCAAACAGCAAGAAAGTTCCCTCGAAGAGCTCTTGAAACGTGCCTGAGATACTGAAGAAGAAAACGTGTTTAAAAAACAGGCTTATCCAAAAAAGTGGAAACGAGTCAAAGCTCAGACTTTGGGGCTGTTCTTTACTTTACTGCTTTAGAGCTTTTAGACAAGGGATGTGTAGCTTTTTTTCTTAGTTTTTTTTTTTTACTCACTCTTCTTCTAGTACCTTATTTTTGGTTAACACTCAATTGATACTTCCCCTCTCCCGGCGTATGCAGTGGGGAATTAATGGGAGATTGATGCTAGAGATATCAGTAAGCCAGCATGAGAGGATTGACTGGGCTTGAATAAGAAATACACTGGTGGAGGACGTGCCAAGGTTTGGGTTGAACCTTGATCCAAAATTCCCCCTTAACCAAACCGCGCTGCCTGAGATGAAAGACAGAATTGTTCTGATATGCTGATCAAAGCTGCCTATCTCCAACTCCAAAGGAACACCTGGAATTCTAATGGAACATTCCGCATGAGAAAAAGAGCATTGTAATGCATAATGTATTCTAGCTAATGTTTATGTAAACATCTGCTTGCGGTGTTTATCATTTATGTATTTTTTAATTTATATTATTTATTATTCAGTTTTGTCCCCCCCCCCCCTCCTTGCTGTTGCTGATTTGTAGATTGTAATTGACTAATCTAAAGCTGTTTGATAGGTTTTTTATCCTCTCTCTCCTCTCCTACTGTTAGCATTAAAGCACACAGCTTGGGCTGGAAGCCATGAACAGGCAGCAGATTTTCCAATCACACAAGCGGAGGTGCGTGGCCTGCAAAGCCTAATGCAGGACATTCTGAGCACGCAAGTGCAGAGACTGAAAGACTGCCAAGCAGATTTGCTCACTCGCTCCATTGTGGAACCATTAGTAAGCTAGTGGGAGCTTTTTTTTAAGTAAAAAAAAATGGATTAAAGATATATCAGTGTGAAGATAAGCAGGATCTTCTTTTGTTTAAAAACCATGGAAGTTCTCTTTGAGTATAGAATGTAGTCAAATGTCTGACTTTGGCTTGATTATGCTTCTGTGCTCCTTTAGCACCCTAATGTTTGCAGATGACCTGGCCATGCTATGTTTTATAGTCGCTGTTACAAAGTTGGACAAGTTTTGACAGAACATAAAGCTGCTGCAGTGTTTCTCGTCAATTACAATGTTTTGTCAATTACTGAAAAAAAAGAATATGTTTATGGGCGAATCATTAGAAGGTCAATTAATGGGACATTCCACAGATTTAGTTTCCCCATAATTAATCATTAAGATGTAAAGAACGTCATTTAGAGTAGTCTGATGTAAACTGCTCCATTCTAGAGAAACTTCAACACATCTTGGATCAGTTAATCCACATTAGTCAGTAGGATCAATCACCAAAAAAGTCTCTTAACAGAAATAAGCAGTCATTGCATGAAAGGGTGCTACAGATACGTATGTACTTTGAATAGACCAGTTAAGACACACTGATGCTAGTCTCTCTTCGGCTTGGATTAGGTAGCCATTGTGTGACCTTCTGTCTCTACTTCATTCACTCCTTGAATTCCATTGAATTTATCCTTAAGATGTAAACTAAACCATCGAGAGTGGATTGATGTAAAATGCTCTGTTCTTGAGAAACATATTGAATCAGATTTGTTCACAGTAGTGGTGACTGGTGGCAAACATCCTTTAATGCCTCAAAAAGCTCCCTCACAGAAAGTGATTACAGTTACAAATATGTTGCCTTAGGTTTTGGGTTTTTTTAAAAAGTCCATTCATGGAACAGATTACAAGCTGGGCTTTTAAGGTCAAAGTAGTACCCAAAGGAAATGTTTTATTTTTTTGATTTACCACTATTTTAGCACTATGAACAATGTACTGATCATTTTGGATAGTAAATAAAATGACTGGACATTGTGGCTCATGGTTACACTCACCACCACTAGGAATTCATTATTGCTATGTAAATGATGCCAAAATATTGAAGACATTCTGAAAATGGAAAACAATGGAATTCTTCTTTAATTTATGTTCAACTTTGACTAACAACTATAGCTTTGTGGCTCGTAAATGACAACATCAAGCGACATGGTGGAATTTAACAACCATTTCATGTCACTGCTATAGAGCCTGTAGAGCATTTTTGAATTATTTAGCGATTTTCTCCTCTGACATGCTCTGTCATGCACTGACGTCTATAATCTAAAGCACGGAGACGAGGGTGAAGTGACCCGTGGGGAACGTGCTGTTCCAGTTTACTTACAACCTGTTAACATGTCCTGTTTCCTGCTGCCTGTTTGCTGACATGTTGGCTTTTCCAGTGAGTGAGCTGGGCTGCCAATAGTGTCTGGATTGGAACAAGCTCACAGAGGAGGTGACACTCTGTACCTCTATAAATACCACTGTCACACTTATATCAAATGGGCCTGCTGCTCTGAAAGGCCAGCGTAATTGCCACGCTTTTTTTTCTTCCCCCAGACACTCCTGTGGCCAAGACGTCTGCAGGGACTCGAGATTATTCTGTGTAACACACTGACACAAGTGGTGGGCATATTGATGTTTTAATTTGCGGTTTTAATTTGCAGCATGAAAAACAACAAGTGATAAATACTGTACTTGGAGACTATAAATTCATACGTTATTTTTATGAGTGGCTTATGATTAATTTCTGGTGCTTCTTATATAAGAAATGTATAACCAAATTTCGGTTACTTTCATCACTTACATGAAATCATTACTTACATGAAATCAGGATTATGATGAATCATTATTGAAATACAGAACATAGAAATGGAATGCTGTTAAAAGGTTATAAATTGGTTTGGTTTGTAATTGGCTGAACTAGCAATTCTAGAACTGTCAATAGAATTGTTTTAGAACCCTTAATGAAAGTGACCATTCTGTCATACATGAAAACACCACAGTGTGAACAGCACAAAATTTTTCCTCTGCATTTAACCCATTTACCAATTGAAGCAGCGGGCACCCACACACACAGTGCCCGGGGAGCAGTGTGTGGGGATGGTATCTTGCTCAAGGGTACCTCAGAGGTGCTTAGCAGTCTTGGGAATTGAACCCACGACTTCCTGATTGCAGGGTAAAGGCCCTAAGCACTAGGCTAGCAGCTGCCCCACGCACAACGCATCCTCGCGCAAGAGCTCTATGTTTTATGGGATTGTGAATGAAAGTTCTTCAATAAGTTGGGCTATTTCTGTTTGAGCCAAAAATAAAGGTTCTATTATATACAGCTTCTAATATTTCTCTCAAGTGCCCCAATGTTGTTTATCAAAGATGCTGGCTTGTTTGTTTTGAAACACTAACATGAAAAGCCACCTCCAGGTGTAGAGCAAGCCCTGATTTAAACAATAAATATGCTTGCAGTGCTCACACAGATGATAACGTGTTTTGTGGAGGAGAGATAAAGATTCCATCACTGCATCCTCTTCTAGTCAGCCAGGCATGATATCTACATGTAAATGTTCTCAGGCGGGGCCTGTGCCTCCCACCGGGCCTGCGGGCTCTGGGGGCAGCCTTGTAAATTTTAGATATCCTTGGGTGTGAAACATACACAAGATAAACTTCAAGACAGTCTTGGATCAGTGAATTCACATTTGTTGATAGGATAAAAGTTAAATCTACAGAAGTCTCTTAACAGGAAAAGGCAGTCACAGCATGAAAGGGTGATACAGATACATATGTGTTGGGGATAACCCAGTTAAGACACGCCTGCTGGTAATCTCTCTTCGTCTGCCGAGCAGATTGCCATTGTGTGACCTTCTCTCTCTATTTCATTCACCACTTGGATTGACACTGTTTTTTTTCTCATACATCATCCTCAGTGCTTGTGATTTTTCAGTTTACTTTTCTGATACTCATTGCATTGAAGGACCCATGTCCATAGATGGAATATGCAAACATTATGTTAGCTTCAGAATGTTCACCAGCTCAGAAAGTCCATTTATGCAATTTAAGGACAAAAACCGAGCTCATAGTTTTACGCAGAAATACCCACAATAACGCGGAAACTGCCAATGTCCTCTGCCTTTTATTGCTTTTTTGTGGCAATAAATATATATTTCCTGGATGTTTTCACACAAGGAGACCCATTCACCTCGTTGCAGTGTCCCAATACTTTTGTCCCGCGACCTTCGGAGTTGCAGATCTCGGTGGGGAAAGCTCTCAGACACTTAAAACTCCAAAGTTCGGTAGATCTCCAGGAGACCTTTCCAACAAGCCCTCGTTTGTATTTTTAGCCCATAGTATTTAAAGGTTGAAGCTTTGGCATTAACTCATATGAACTAATTCATTTGGACATTGGCAAATCAGTTCAACAAGTGGTGTCGGTTAAGGAAATGTAGATATAACATATGACAAAAATTGTATTGTTATTTTGTTACTACAAATGAACACCTTTTAGAAACAAGTAGATGTTCAGTGCATCAGTTCTGATGAGCTTGCATAGCATATTTATTCCAAGAGCTTTATCCTAATGACCAGACTCCAGACATTTCTTCAGTTTTTTTTCTTCCTCCTGTTGGTTTGTTAAGCTTTGTGGAAATCTAGCATATGGCAGTAACCGTGAGTGAGGTAGCACATAGCGAACAAAACTATTTTTCACTTCCTCCCATCTGTCCATCCAGAAAATTGCATCCAATATGAATTGCTATTCCCATCCTGCTGCTGAGGCCCCTTCAAAAGAGCGGCCCCGTGCTGGGCTTCTCAACCAGGGGCCTCTATAGTTCCGTTATGCTCCTGCCTTCTGCATGAATGAGCAAGCATGATCAGCTTCTGACAAGAACATCATAGCCCTGTGTGTGGAGACATAATACGATGTGCAAACACAGCATTTGCTCTACACACCTCAGCCATGTACATTTACACTCAGCTGGAAGTTCTGTGAATACAAACAGCACAAATTAATACTCAGAATGAATTGTTTTAAAACAATGAAGTGGAGGATTTGATTTCTCTATGCTGTTGTTGCATTTGGTTTAACATATAAAGAAATAAAATAATCAGGCCAAAAATTTGAATTGAGATTTTTGTTTTATTGGAAAAAGTGTTTAGGTTTATGAAGCTGCATGTTTATTATGTTAACTGCATGTGTGTTTAGTTTCATGAAACTTAAATTGTTCTTACCCTTATAAAGCCAGACTGAGAAATAAAAGGGCATGCTATGGAAAAGTGATTTTGGGAGACAAATGATTATGATGAGAATGAAATTCCTTTGCTCATTATTCAGCTGCATTTGAGATATACACAGGGCGGCATTAACGTGACTTTGGAAGAGGAATTGGAGAGTAATAACTCATAAAACAGAGTAATTAGTACAAGCAGCTGTAACACGGTGACCCCCATTCATCAAAGCAATTGGTCCTGCGGATTTGAAATGTGCCGGAAATTTATTTATTTTATTTCATTAATATGGGAAGGCTCTGCAGGCACTTTTTGGCTGCTCGCTTCACTGGAGAAGGGAGCTGAAGGCCATCGGAGCTTTGGGGACTGTGGTGCTCATCTCGGTTCTTCGTGCTCTAAGCTCATGCGTATACCGTAAGCCCACATTGAAGGACATGGAGACAACAGGCGGAATGCGGGCCAGGAGCGGAGAGGCTAATCCAGGGTCTGCCGGCAGCTTTATTAAAGGAAGTGTAATTAGCCACCGAGGAAGGTGGGCTAAAGGGGGAGACCTGAGATAATTGAAGTCCAGAGAGATGCTATATGTGCAAGCTGATGTCCTGTGGCTTCTCGCATAGCATTACCTCTTAAGGTCACCCAGCCTGAGGGGCTGTAGAGCTGAAGGTTCAAGTGCAGTTTAAATGTTACTTCCAGGCCAGGGATAAACCAATCCTGCTGGGCCCCAAGTCAAGCGAAACGTATGTCGGCAAATATATAATGGAGGTTTTTCTGAAGGATTAACAAAAAGTCAAATGAGCAGATCTAGCTGTCATTAACTGCCTATAGAAAAGGTGGTACTTTCCTCATTGGCATTTCGTTATTCACCAAAGGCCTTTTTTCCAAGGTGTGTTTATGTCGTCTCCTCGATTCCTCCATTTCTCAGCACAGGAAACACCCCAAACCCAAACTGAATTCAGAAACAAGGCTTCCAAACAGTGAGATAAGAGGCTGATACGCTTTAATCATCATTTGCTCTTGATTAGAAAATCAATGGCCTTTGATGACAGTGTGCCTTTGGTGTTACAAGTGTGGCAACGACAATGTCAACTGTGAGATTGGCCTTTTTTTAAACAGCAGCTATCTTTCCCTGCTTCAGAACTCCACTCTTTTAATGTGGTGGGATAGGGGGATGTGTTCCATCTGTTGTGCAAAGCTTGTCTGTCACATTCATTTAGAACTTCGCTGAAGGATTACAGAAAAACCTAGAAAGCCTCTTCCTTTGTTACAGTGGAGTTAGGTCACTAATTTTTACAGGCGTTTGTCCGTTTTGACTACAGCCATAGGTGTGTGAGATTGACTGAAAGGTTTTATGTTTGTATGTTATTCAACTTTTTGTGTTTTTCACCATTGTGTTTCATTGATCTCGTCATCATTGTGTTTCAAATTGTCTCGTCTTTGGATTGGCAAGAGATGAAAAGCCTTCAAACATTTTCCAGTGAAATACAGTATAGAAATACAGTATATTACTGTTACATTACAGTCCACTACACTCCAGTGAAACATATATGCTAGCAGAGATATTAATTGTTCAAAATTAAAAATCTTTCATTTTGGTAAAACAGGGCTTTTTTATTACTTTAAAATACTGTTAATATTCATCAACAACCATTTACATGAATACATGCTGTATTCAGTAGAAAATGTTCAGTAGAAAATGTAACCAAATCCAGTGAAATATTAAGTAAATGATGATAGACCTACGTGAAATTTCTAAAATTATTAGCGAATAAGGCCAAACTTAAACCAGATGTGAAAAAAGGCAGAATCAAGGTACAAGACAAAACTTAACATAAGTTTTCACATGATTTTTCTTTTCAAGAACCATGACTTTAACTTGGAGCCCAGTGAGTATAAAAGGCACACACAATTCAATATAATGAAGTGTTTTTAAATATTACCTATTAGCTTTTTGGACATCAGATAGCATCAAAAACCAAAGCAAGTGTTAAAGTCCAAACCAAGAGTTTGTATGCAGCAGTAACTTTTAATCAGATTTATATAATTAGAAAAATCATTGAGTTTCTGCTTGTTTCAATGAGCTATAATTGAGAAATAACTGAACATAACATAAGATAAGGTATTTGAACTGGGGCCTTGGAGAGTTAACCTCACAGTCATTGTATAGAACCAAAATAAAAAAACGTCTATACCCAATTACTGTCATACTGCAATGTCCTTCTTATCCACGGTTAATGTATTCTTCTTAAATTCCCTCTTCTTTCCTCTCTTATTTATCATACACAAAAGCTCCTTATCATAAAGCTTCAGGTACAACCTTTTCTGGCTGTTCAAGCTGTTTGGCCTTTCTAGACAAGTGTACCACTGTTATAGTTCCAGGCCTGGAATCCTTTGAACGTCAACATAACTGAGTTTGTATTTTTATTTAGACTTTGAAGACTATGGCTGAATCTTGAATATGTATGAAAAAGGGCTTTCTTTATGTTTTTCACTGAAAACGCAAATGTAAAATCCATTCAGGAACCCTTAAAAGGCAGTAGGCCCCTATCATCGCATCAGTTTTTGTGCTTGTTTTTGCTGCTTTATATGCATGCGACAGGGCTGCACAAGTCAGATTTTGAGTGTGCTCTTTGCATGTGACTGGTTAAAAAAAAAAAAAAAAGCTATCTGGAAAGTTGTTGGTGTCTCCAAGGCCTGCAGTGTATTCAGTATCACACAGAGCAGCCATAGCTTCTCCTAATGATAGCTGCCCTGACAGAACTCCCTACACAGAAATGAACAGTGCTGGGCTGACAGCAGGGGGGCCTCTTCGGAGATGGGATTTGGGATTGCTCTTTTCTCTCTCACCATTTTGATAAGAATTACACTTGAATTAATACTGCCATTATTATTTCAGTCCATCTTCCCACTCTGCAGTGCTACAAAGATAAAAAAAAAAAACCACCGCCCCCTCAAGGACAATCAAACTACTCCAGAAAAGACCCTGTTGGACCATGTCCTGCATTCTCACCACAACAGCCTTGCATTATTAAAATAAAAACAAACAATGACTTAAACGTCAATTTGTTTCCCTCTCTCTTCTCCTCCAGACAGTATGCGTGCCCTTGACTCCTCTCTGTTGATTTTTTGGTATATAAAAGCGTAATTTTCAAAGAATTACATGTAATAACCACCTATGGTGTGGAGAAGAATTGTGTCAGTTGCAGCTGTTGAAAGTGAAGTAGTGGCTTATCTCTGTAGCGAATGGGCCCCATCAATCACAGCACAATGATTTTTCTTTCATTTTTACCCATAATGGTGCTGTTTCCTCCAGTGCCTTCTGGATAGGATTAGTGATTGAACACTAAAGTGCGATAGACCTCCACCATGTAAGCCGATTGGGGGCCTAGATTGAAAAGTTACTTTGAAGCCTTGTTGACTTACCCCCAGCCTGCACATGGACACATGTAAACACACATTTTCTGCACTGTATACACTGTACACATGGTTCAGGAATGATCACACACAAACACACACACACACACACACACACACACACACACACACACACACACACACACACACACACACAACCCGACATACACACACTCACATACACACACTGTTGTTATCTGTGCCTTTGAGGGCGAGGAGATATGAAGGACTCTGAATAGGGAATGAATGTTTAATGTGGTCGTTAAAGCCGTCTAGAGGATTATGTATATAAAGTACCTCATACATCTGACGTGATATGATCTACATAATTGAGGTGGGTGTACTAATTTTCTGTTGTCATGAGAATAACACCTACAAAAGCAACATCAAATACCTTGTGATTGAGCACACCACCTGCAAAGGACCACATGAATATGGTTATTCGATGAATGACTTCTGCACACTTTTATCTTAAAAGCTTTAAATCTACATACAACTGCATTGTGTCAGTGACGTGGGCAAAGTTACATTACATTACACGTTGACTACTTGGAATAGTTATTGAGTTCAGTGATGCAAAAATCACTAATAATCACATTTTAGTAATTGTAGTAATTGTGATAAATGTGTGCAATTACTGTCCATGTCCTCCATTTGTCCTTGTACTTTTCCATTGAAGTTTACTTTGTGGGTTCATGTGTCAAATCTCTCTTCATCCCCTCAAATGAGTGTCGCTGTTTTTGTTATTGTGATTTTGAAGACTAAACATAAATGTCTGTTTTGGCTGCCCTGCCCTCTAAAACAGTCCAAGCTGAAATGCTCATTGTAACTTCATTGTTAATAAAGTGGCGAAACTCTTGCATTAAAATGGGTTACTTTTGCAGCTTAGCTTCCACAGATGAACTGCAAATATTGTGAATTCTAGATCAAATTGTAATGACTGCTAAACAAAGGATCCAATAGCAGAGGATAGAGACATAGAATACTTTAATAACAAAGTCCACAGGTCTGAAAAAGGGGAATCCAAAAATCAGAGGCAGAGTCAAAAACCAGTAAATCCACGGCAGAAAAAAACATATAGAGTCCAGCAAAGCAAAAGGGGTGGTTGAGAAGAGCGAAAACAGACAGCAAAAGAAGATCAGGCTCAATAACAACACGAGGAAGGTATACTTCGCACTAACTTCTAGTCTATATATACTCCCTTCCTTTAGTATTCAGGTGAGGTGGATCTAGGTCTAATTGGTCTAGTGGAAGGCCTGGAATGCTGCTCTGGATTGGAGTGTTCCGTAGATCTTGCTTGCTGCTCCCTTCCGCCTCCTGTGTCAGACCTCACACAAATGTTTATTTCAACAGTGAAAATTCAGATAAGGATTGTGAGGGTGGCTGTGAGTAACCTACTGGTACTTCTTTCACTGTAAAGCACTTACAAGGACATTACATTTTTATATATGTATTAATTTACTTATCTTTTTATCGTCATTGCTGTTGTTTTATATTGTTAAACAGTACTTTAAACAACAGGCTTAAACTCCCTCTCCCTTCCTCCCCTCCTCATTCTTTCTTCTCAGTCTGCATATTGCATATCTACATATTCATAGCCTAAACAGAAAACAGGAATAGCTAGTAATACTTGTCCTACTGATTTATTTAAATAAAATGAGTATAACACATGTTGTGATGTTAATGGTTATTATTGCTCAGTATAGTGCATTTTAACTACATTATAACCACACTGTGATCGTTTTAGCCAATGATATTGAAAATGTTTTTGTGGTATATTATATTATATTATTATGTATTATTTGTGCTGCATCACAGCCATGTTTTGCGCTGACTGCACAAGGTATTTTATAATGATTCTGTAATTACATGTTGATGGTTAAGCTGGCTCTGTAGGGCCCCTCTCCAGCGCTGAAGTGCGTGGTGTTTTGGCCCTTAATGGTTGAAGCGTCAGGGCGGGAATGGCTGATGTGTCCTGAGGCAGGTGCACACTGCCATCCTTGACAGCTCGGCTCAGCGGGCACTCACACTGCGCTGAGATGCCCTGCTCCATCTGTCCTAAAAGTGCATGCACATACACAAACACACACATGCTCACAAGTGTAGCCCACCATCCCTGCACCTGGCATGATCTTTGGGGAGCACAATACACAACAGGTTACCTGTGGAACCCAGCTGAGTGCTGTGTTAATATTGTAATAATATTACCAGCAGATATACAGATAAATATAATAGATATAATATAGAACAGGTCCAGAATACAAAGACCCAGTATACACTGGTTGACGGAATAATTTTTGACAGTTGCTTTGGAAACCATATCCCACTGTTAACAAAGTCTGTTGTTTAGTGGAACAGGGAGTGAACAGGTCAAACGTCTTACATACAAAGTGGCCTCCTAAACACACAAATGAATACAAAAGGCCTCTTAAAACTAAAGTGTGTTTAAGTAATCTAAAGTCTTCTTAAATTAAGACTGTAGTTATTGTGTATGAATGATTAAACATAGAAATTCAGGTTGTGCACCTGGTTGTAGAACAGACAAGGCCGTGAGGAACTAAAACAGCAGAAGCTGCTAGCACAGGATCTCCTGAATATTCTCTTGCCCCTCCACTGAGAAACCCTGCAGTTAAACACATCATTACACAGTTTCAACACCAGCTTGATAAATGTTGTCTGTTACTATAATTTTTCAATATGGCTAGTTTCATACTTATTTAAATGGACATCCTTATTTAAATGAAATATTTAGTCCTAAATAATGCATTACTTTTACTTTCAATTAGTATTTTGTGTTGAGAAGTTCTGCCACTACCTTTCAACTGTCTACCAAAACAGAAGTATTTACTTACTTCATGCATAGCATCTGTAGGCATACAGTTTCTTTTGTAGCCTGTTATAATGTACATTTTTCAGGATTATCCAGTGAGGAACCATGGTTAAATTCTCAAAATATAGGGATGTCAAAAATAGGGGGATGTGAATGAGTAGGACTTGTACAACTTTAGGCAATATCTGAACAACAAATTTATGATTTTGTCATTGCCTTCCTTCCCTTCTGGCTTTGCTGGATGTTTAATATGAGTAAACATCCAGCATAAAATGTAGTATTATCATAACCTGTTTTACATTTTCCTACTAGGGTCTTAAACTGTGGTCATATCAGTGTATTGCATGGCTTGTAGTGGTTAATTCTCTGAGGGGGGTCTTTGTTTTACCTTTTATTTGTTTATGTCCTCACAAGCATTCACATATGTTTTCTTCTGGTAATTAGTTGAAGGCCGTAACACTAAAGTGGACACAGAGGCAAATTTATAGCTAAATTTCAGTTCAGTGGTTGTAATACATCCTCATTAAAAGTTCAGTCATGTTCACTTGTGGGAAATTTTGGTCTTGCTGTGATTTGCATGAAATAAATCAATAAAGAAACACCCGTAAGTGGAAGCTGTTACTGCGGTTAGCCGTTGCCAGGCACAGGTCTGTTATGAACTAGGTTCTAGGGCTTTTTATAACATAATCTTTATTTTTAGGCCACAATGCCACCTGGCAGTCAGAAAACACGACAAAATTCTCAATTTCAAAACCGTTTTTCTGTCACTGGATATTAACATGGTTAATACGCTTGTTATGTTCTTGGGTAACCTTTTTCATGTTTGACAAGAATATCACTAAGCTTTAGCAGCTATGTTGTCATTGCCTGTCCCGCTGCTGTGCTGTGAGTCGGCATTCTGGTCCTTTCTAGTTTGACAAGACAGCAGACGGGCTGTTTGAATTTATGTTTGTATCAGTAGATGAAATATTGGCTTGTGTTTGCACCTCTTGTAGCGTCTCACATTTTTTGGCACCTGTACACTGATAGAGTCTCTTTCTGCTTTCTAACAGTGACAGGGCTCATGCGTCGTGCTTGATGAATTAATAAGAGTTTGGGGCAAATCAGAATGGATGCAGGGGCCGTTTTATTAGTTATTAACTCTTATAGCAGAGTTATTCAGTAGCTTTCACACTTATTCTTTTGGATTGCATCGGCTGGGGGCCTTGTCGATCAGCTCTAACCTTCTGCTTTGCCTGAAGGACAAATATGTTTGTTTATTTACCGTATGCGTAGGCTTTGGTTGGTACACTGACTACAGCAAAATCTTGCTTATTTTCTCTCCATCTTCTCCTTGTAAATCCAGAACAAATAGGTTTAGATCCAAGCAGATTTACACCAAGCTGTTGTCCCATAATATTTGCTAATTACTCTCTCTTTGCATTTTTATTTGTGAGATACAAACAAGTGCACGTTTGCAGTTCCTTGTTAGGAACTTAAGGCAGGCACAAACGGAAGCCCTTGGAAGCATATGCAAGAAATGTAAGCATGCATGTTCCCATTCTCGGACAGAGCACATCTCGCCCAAAAGCACGCAGAGTCCATTTTGCATAATGGCTAAATTATGTGCATTTCTAATGTGCCCAGCAAGGCAGCGTTCTCAGGGAAAGTGGCATTGACACATTAGGACATCATTATAAGGGCATCGGAAATACAGCGTGAAACAGCAAAATGGAGCCCATGGAAAAAGGCTTGTGAGGTGTATTGACAAGCCCAGGAGGAATCAGATAATTGCCTTAGCCTTTACTGGAGAAATAGAAAAGTGCCCTCCCTTTTGGTCACAGGGCCACCCTGGAGAAGAGGGTATGTGTTTTATTCTCTCAGCTATTTGAAAAGGGGTGATCATTTCCACCCTTGAAAGAAGAATTCCAGATATTTATTTGGCATAATTCAATTGCTGAGAAGTGAAAGTTTAATTCACAGTAGTTTATTGTGTAATGGTGCATTGTAAAGGCGCTTACTGACTAAAAATGTAGCCATTTTATTTAATCTTATGACTAAATATATTTTACACCCCTTATTAGATATCAGATTGGAATAAAATAGATGTAGGAATAAAAGAGATATCATCACATCATCACACACGCAGCGGAGGACAACATTGAGCAACTTTTATTAAACAGTCAACATTACAATTAAACAAAACAAAACAAAGGCTGATACCTTTTCGGACAAATCTAAGTGTACAACTGCGAGTAGGAACAGTTTAAGCCGTGGCAGGACGACTCCCTGCAGTGCTAACGTTAGTCATGTTAGCTAGTGGAGCCGTTTCAGATGCAGAACGCTGATACTGTTACTGTACTTTATACTGTCTTGCAGGTTGTGCAGGTCATCGTGCTGTTTGTGTGTCTAGAGTGAAGTATCTCCATACATAAGATGTCTGTGTCTTCTCTGCTGCATGTCTCTCGTCTTGTTATGGTCTCATGTTTAGATTCCCCTTGCGCCAACGGTACCGCCCCTTTTCTGAAGGGACTATAATAATTGGCTAAACCGAAGAACGCATGTCAGCGTAGGCCAATTAGAGGCATTATAGGCACAAGAGAGGTGGTGTCAGCTCGTGCCTGTCAAGTCGACTAGCAGACTTTTGGGTTAATGCCCTAATATGTGCCCTTATATATGCCCTAATATATATGTATATATGTGTGTGTGTGTGTGTGTGTGTGTGTGTGTGTGTGTGTGTGTGTTTGTGTGTGTGTGTGTGTGTTGTATTGTGTTGTAAAGTTTCTTTACATTCAGGAATTTACAAAACTGTGTTTAAGAATCTATTGAAAGGTTCTTTAAGGATATAAAAGATCTATGTCATCATTACATTTCTGTACATTTTCTATTATTTTTTTGAAGAGTGTAATTTTATCACTGGTGCAGCTGGGTGAGCATTAGGCTGGCATTTTGAACCCTCCACTCTGACCCTGGCTCCTGTGCCATCTGGAGCGCACCTCGTTCACTGGCCCCAGTGCCTTTTGGCTGCAGAAGTTTTTCCAAAAACTGCTGAACACTGCTATCTCTGAGGCTGGGCCAGCTCTTTTTCTGCTGTGTGCCTGATCTGATCGATATGTAGAGAAAGAGGTGCAGAGGTGTGGAGACCCCACGGCTGAGGCCCAAGTGGCTCTGTCATTATCACCCCCATTATTATCTTGGCCTTGATGCCGGGATTGGCTCTGGGAGAGACCCTTTCTCTCTCCATCACTGCCACTGAGATACCTGTCCTTCTGGGTCAACAAGTACCACATCAGCTCAACCTGCTCTTTTCATGCCACAGACTGTTACTGTCTTTCACATCCAGGCCTGAAAAAGTTCCTGAAGAGCCTTACCCCATCATAGCTAACATTGCACCAACAATATATTCAGAGGCTTTGACTTTGTCAAAGTAACACAGTAAATCTGCCTGACTATTTTGGACATGTTCTTGTCTATGTTGGGCAGAGTAAAATGGGAATTGGAGTATCCTGTATGTTTTCTCTCACTATACAAAGTAAGTCCCATTCAGTCATTATTATCTCATTCAGAATGCATGGCTGTAGAAATGATTTCATCAGAGTAACAATAGAATGTGACTAAATTGTGAAGCATTCATATTACTGCTTGTCCAAAATGTCCCAAAAATAACAAATACTGACATAAACATCTGTTAAACCATGTTCATTAGATTTCAAAATAATTGTGACAACAGCATTAAGTAGTTATATTATTAAATGTTAGAAAAAGACAATAATTTGACAAAATATTAATGATTTAAAATTATTTGGTTCATTGTTCCAGTCCTCATTAGAGGCTGACATTTTTTCGGGAATCCCGTGGGTCACGGGAATCCCACGGGACGGGAAACAAAATCACTTTTAAAAACAGGACTGGAACGGGACTGGAAAAAATGTAAGCGGGAGTGGGCGGGACCGGGAAATTTAAGTGGGCGGGACCAGGATTTTTTTTAACGTAACTGACAGATTTTAGCCCAAAAAACAACCACAACACGGGAGTGGGAGGGAATGGGAGTCATTCTTCTGGGATTGGGACGGGACGGGATTTACCCCCAGTTTTTTAATGGGATTGGGACGGGACGGGATTTTTTTTGTGGGAGTGGGACGGGAGAGATTTAAAAATTCACTCCCGTGTCACCCTCTAGTCCTCATTGCTATAGTGTACTATGCATTGTTTTTCTTGTATTTAATGAATGATAAACTTTATCATATGCCTGGTATTTTTATTAAACTCCACTGAATTGCTGGCAGTTCCAGACTTCCTCACTCCATCCCTCACTCCTATGACCTCAGAACTACTCTGAAAGTTTGGAGTATCTACAGTGTGAAATGTTTTATGAAATGTTACAGCGTTTCATGCTCGACTGCAATGCAAGAAAAGTTTTACTTGAGTGCCATGCAACATTTTACAATTTTTGAGACTTGTAGAAAGTCTCTTATATTGACAAAAACATGTGTTTTAGCATCTTGTTTATGCCTGAAGTTTTTTTTTCATTTAAATTCAGCCTATAACAAAATGTGTTATTTTGCCAAGATTTTTCATTATCGACGGTGTGAGGGAGATGTAGTGGCTGTCAGATTTCTGTTTCTGTTGACACAGGCTCTGGTGGAAAACATCCTCTAATTTCATCCCTTCTAATGTCCGGCTAAAAGCAATCTAGCTCATTGCTGTGTTTCATTTGTTTTCAATTTCTGCTCTGATGCTCCTCTACAATGGGTATGCAAATCAGAGAGAGAAATTCCAGGCTTCCTTTGGATGAAAATAATGGAGTCATCACAAATTTCCTGATGGAATAATAGACTAACTACTTTATAAAGTTAATAGAAATGCATCCGTGACCAGTGGGACACAAGTCCTGATAACAAAGCCTTAATAATTACGGCTTTAACAAACAATGCGCAGGCTGAGTCCTAGTCCGATGGTATAGCAAGAGTCTGCTGTTTCTGTGCATCTGTTCTTCAAAGCTTCACCCTGAATGAGGAATTTAGCCTCAGATAAAGTGATGCGTCCTTGTCGTTTAGCATCTATAGTGGTTGGAGGCAGCATGTTTCAGCTCCTAGCCCTGACCTGTGAATGAGGCCTTCTGTGGAACCAACCCAGCGCTCATCTGCTTATATTTCAATTCAGCGTTCCTTACGTGGAGGCAAAAACAATATAAATGGCTGTGCCTCTAAAGGATGGGGTGCTCCACACGAACACCGTGATGGAGTATTGATTCTCACTACAATGCTAAAATTGCCTGTCTGCCTCCCAGTCCCAAACACACATGTGACAGCTTCAATATAGGCTAAGAACTGTGCTGTGTGCCTGGCTCTGACAGGGCTCTTTCCCTGCAGTGCCATGGCTGTACGAGGCTGTAAAAAGGCGAGGGAGGCCGTGGAGACAATGCGAGGCTTGGGCGTGCGCTTGAAAAAACATGGCCTCTAGCTGTGGAAATGTGTGTGGTTTATGCACAGCAATCTGGCAAGCTGTTAAAAAGGCGATCCATTTTAGTGATAAAAGGCAGAAAGAGAGACAAAAAAGAAAAAAAAAAAATTTTTAAAAACATTTGAACTAGTTAAGGAAAGCCTTCAGGCTGCACTTTTCATTAAAAGTGAAGGGAAACTGAATTTATGTGATACGGTATGCTGGATATTAATCTGAGAGTAGTTAAACATTGGTGATGTTTTACAATGAGGTAAACACAACAGGCAATCTTTTAATTTGATATCAGACAATGCAGCATCAATCTCTGTGAAATACAAACACACTGCTTTGAAAAGGGAAAGCTTGTGAGGCAATTCATGCGGCAATTATTGAATATTTTAAGATTCGAGGTCCTGCTGTTTTATGGAGAGAGTAGGAACAGTTTCATTTTGGAGATTAAGACGTGTCATCAGGTTAAATGTGGCCAGTGTATGCTGTTTCTTGCATGTTATTTATTTTCCTGATATCCCCTTATGACAAGCATGTTGTGTGTGGATTTGTGTAGCAAAAATGCTCATCATTTATTTTCACTTGTGCCCTAGAAGTAATTGACCCATTATCTGGGTTCATGTAGCAACACAACTGTACTTTATTTTTAAATAACTATTTTCCAACTGCTCGTTATCCAACTGCCTCTAATAATAATATATGTAAAAGACCCCAGCTCTGATTTGCTACCTTGTATTGTCCCTCATTGGAAAAGCTGTTAGATATAACTTCATTGTTGATACACAGGGCCAACCTGTTTTAGACTGAATGCATTGTGAGATTGAAAAAAATCTCACAATTATTAATTATATAGATGGCAGGGGGTGGGGAATGACTTGTATGTTTAGAAACTTTCTTTATGCATTACATTAAATTATTTTATTAAAAAAAGCACATGAATGGGCTTTGCTGCTATAGGCTAAATCAGTACAAGTACATTTTATGGTTTCGCTTTTAATGCTATGGGCCCTATAACACAAACCTATGCTCAGTTTATTGAAGATAATTCTGCTAATCTCTGCTAATAAACCCCACGGAGAAAATGGCCATTGAGGCATGCTTTCCAGTCAGACAAAATGCCCAGTTTGTGTGTGTGTTTGTGTTTCTTAGTAAATAAATAAAAATAAATAAATAATCAAATGCATGAAAAGCTATTGATCTGTAGAAAATATGCTTTTGACCTTTTCAAGTGCTCGTAGATGATGTCTCTATCAGCAATCTAAACAAATGGATCAACATGATATCAGATTTAATAGCATCATATATCAGTATAGTAGTGTTATACAAATCGCCTTTGATTTAGATAGAAGTGGTAATGTCTAAAGACATCAGTGAAGCCAATGAAGGCGGAACTGTACCCTTGGTGAGGCCATAGGGGTGTGTGGAAGTATAGAGAAACTGCTTTGCAGAGGAGAAACTCTTTAATCAGAATCACTTGAAAGTGGGGCTGACAGTATCTACATGCTGTTCTACCATGATAAGCCCCATCATGTACGTAGGGGATTGGGAGCTGGGGGGTGGGTGGCATCAAATAACTTTTAGGTGAGATGTTTTTCTTCTGAGGAACCTTGAATCCAACAGCTTGACCTCAAATGGTGTATAATAACCACAGCACTTGGTCTAAACATCAAGTACAAAAAACCTGTCCAGGTACAAATAAATATGAGGCACAAAAAGCTGCGGGCTGAGTGGTGCTTTTAAGAACAATAATATTGTTCCTTATGTCATTGAGAGGAAGGTGTGCTATCAGTATCTCTGAAGATAGCGCTCTAACGTTTCTGTTTGCCTCTAGAGCTTTGACCTTCACTAAACTCTCATTCTCCTCAATTTGCTCTCCTATTACAGCACTTGCACAATGTTGTGCTACGCCCTCTTCTTCAGAGCCCATTCTCGCTGCTCATTTTTCTCACCCTGATTGAAAACAAGCGTGGGGATGTGCATTTCATTCTCTCTCTCTTTTCTCTCTATTACACAAAAGACTTTAGCACCCAACTCCTTAAGAAAAAGATGGTGAATCTCATGGCACCACTGCTAAAGCCTGGGCTGGGATGACAGGATATGTTTACTGAAGTTTGAAAAGAAAATCATTGTTTCCGAAAGGATCTTTGCATAGGATGTCAGCACAAACAACGCAATTTAGACAATTTACATTAATGACTGCCTGCATTAAATGGCCCATATCTTACATTTTTCTTGCATTTTCTCCCCCTGAGATCCACTTATGACATTTGTGTGGGTTTATGTACCAAAAACAGTCGTAATTCATTTTAACACGACCATTTTCCAACCTTTCCATTTCTAGCCTTTATCCCTTCGAATTAAACAGGCTGCTTTTGTTACTGCTGCCCTTAAGACTGATGTGTGTAAATAATTAATATATGTTAATGCAGATGTGGCTGCTGTGGATCGTGCTGTATTGAAATAACTGTTTGAAATGCTTCTTATTAGTACAGTCGAATGGGATGGGGCTCAACTGCTGAATAAGCAAAGTGTGTTGTTTATTGTGTTGTGTTTGTCATATCAGTAAAACAGGGAATTCTTATTTCCATGTATAAATCCTATGGATTAGGTAGTGAGCTACACAATTTTGAAAAGTAAACAGTGTTCACATAGTCTGTCAAGCTTTTATTTCAAGAAAGTGTTGATTCCCTGGGCTGTGGGCTAAAGAAAAAAATAGAGAGGGCTTCTGGTTTGAGTTATTGCTTGATCCCAGCATGCCAGGCCTGAAACACTCTGAGTATTTCGAGGGTTTTCGGAAGATCTGAAACACTGAATTACTCCAAACGTCTTCTTTCCAGCTCAATTTTAAATGCTTAGCCTGATGTTTAAAATACGCCGCAGCCTGGGAAGAGGTGTTTGGCCAAACAAATAAACGAATGGACCAGAGAAATGTCTTCAGCACATGTATTGATCAGCTCTTTAGCGAGTCCCTGTAGAATGGGTAATTGTGCCTTTGTATCCTGTTGTTTAAACAAACTGCATTTTGTCTAAAGGGTAAAATAACACACGGGAGCGCTGAGAGATTTCAGATGAATGTGCATGTCATGGCCGGTTCGCAGAGAGCTCATTAATTCAATAAGGATGGCTCATGCCATTGTTGGAAAGCCAGGTTTGAAAGCAGCCTCTTCCATTTGAAGCAACCAAATATAATTGTGCATATCTTTTGATGACTCTCATCTCATCAGAAATTTGCATATCTCCCTGAAGTGTAATTTGTCTTTGGTGATTGGCTTACATTTAATGGAACGGGGACTCCGTTTTATCCTCCAGCTTTCTCCGTTGCGCTTGCTGTGGCTTCGGATTCATGGCAAGACTTTCAAGCGTTCTTTGGTCCCTGAACCAGTTGAAGCAGATTAAACGCATATTATGTTTGTGTTGTGGTCAGCTAGAGAGATCAACAAGTGAAAATCCCAGAGTCTGAGTTCCATCATCTTCAGCAACACTGCCACCAGGAATATGCCATACACAACTATATACATAAAACACCTCATCTGGTGTGTGTAGATATGGCTGTCAATAATGCAACGATTTACTTGAGAGTAAAGTTGTGTGTGTCTGTGTGTGTGCGGTTGTTGATATCGTTGGTGCTGAATTCCAAATACAATGCAATGCAAAAGTATTCCTCAGTCTATATGACTACAAAACTATAAATAGATTTAAAATATCTTAAAATTGTGTTAAGCAGCTGATAAATAAATGAAATTATGATTATTCATTGCCAAGGACTGTAGAGACCTCATCAAGACATGTTCAACTCAATGTTCAATATTTAATCTAAGTATTGATTTGGTTAGACTCTTGACTGGCTGATCATTGACTGGCTGTAATGATCTCTCATTGATAAGTAAATGACTGAAAGAAGGAGGCAAAATACCCTTTTTTCAGGGTTTTTTTTCAGGCTAATTTGAAAGTGGAGTGGGCAGCATATTAAAGCTGCACAATGCAACTTTAGCCTTTGCAATACTCTTTCCCGATATGATGCAATACACAAATTAAAGTTCTAACAAATTACATATTTTTTTATGTCTACAATGACACAGATTGGGCTGCAGCGTGGTCTTTAGTACTGGTTGTGTGCATTGAGCACTGCTTGTGTTTGTTCTTTTCTCATAGGATCTTAAGCAACAAGCTTTGAGCTTTGAGCTTTGCAGCATACTCTGCCTGTCACAAACTACATTATAAGCATGTCCAAATTACTGTATGTGATTTATGATGTAAAAACTAAAGAATCACAGAAAAGTTCCTTTTGGTACACTCCCATATGGACTCTGGTATCCGTGCTGTTAATGTTTTATGTATGTAAGGACCACTGACCACAAATTAGCTTCTGTGGCAATCTTCAGGTTTTGTAGGAAGAATCATTGCCATCATATGATTGATTTTGGTCAATCATATGACTGTGTTTTAAATATATCAGTATAATCAAAATGTATTTATTTGAAGGACTTTCACTAAGGTTCCAACCGACCAATTAAATATTTACATGCTTGCATCAGTTCTACAAGAAATGACACTTTACTTGATCTTCCCTAGAACCTCTAGAACTAGGAATGTCTGTGATGTGATGAATGTCATCGAAGACCTTGAACACTGTGCACATCTGAGGTGCCCTGCTGGCTCTCTCCAGCTACCTCCAGCTTCTCTCCATCAGTCTGCTTGCTCCTTCATGTCTGCTCATTAAAACTGACCCAACTTGGCGGAGGCAGACTGAGCATCCTGTGTTTATCAACAGGTATCCCTCCGTTCCCCTGAGGGGTTTCATTGTTTGTGTCCCGTTAATTACTGGGACCATGAAACCGCTAAAAAAAAAAACCTATCAGTCTCGGCTTCATTTGTGCTCGTTAGCGTTCCCGAACCTTGCATACATACTTAACTGTGATGGAGCTGTGTGTTTGTGTGCATATGCAAGTATACGTAAGAGTGTGTGTGCATTGAGGTGTGTTCCGACACAGTCCTGGCACGCTGTTTAATTCACCTAATCTTCTTGAGAGGTTTCAAATGTGCAAACCTGTAATTTATGGCCCTGGCCTCTGGTGAGGGATGATAAAAAGATGCTGTCTAATTTTGTGAGGACTTCACTCACACAGTCGCTATCTCCTCAAGGGAGCGTAAGTTTATTAAAAGCAGAGCGGAGACACGACAAGGTGTTTGTCATCTTACCTGAGCCTCTCCCCGGAGCCCTCGCAGAGATAAAGTAAGAACACACAGTGCACTTTAGGGATGAGAGCAGCGGCCTTGGCAATTCCATAAACAGAGGAAACAGTTCGCGCCGTTTGATCTGCTGCTTCTCGGCGAGCGAGACCGCCACTCTTGGGAGCGTTTGAGAGTGTGAATTGAGTTGTACAACACTATCTCCTGTCAGGTGTACTGACCTCTTCTCATTGCTCTATTTGTTTTTTTCCACAGACATCAATGCAGCCGCCATATTGGTTTTCCTGTTTATGTTGACCTTGACCTTGACCTCTGATCCTGACCTCCTGCATACTCTTGGTAACCATATCATGTTTATTTGAACTTTTGGTTTATTTCATCATTTTGTTATTATGGCCATCTTCTTGTTTGGTAGCCCTTTGTTTTTTGTCATTTGCTTAGATGGTAACCCTGAATTCTCAATTCATTTCAGTTACTCCAAACTTTATTTTTTAACTCCTTAACATTCATGGATCTGCCTGGCTGGCCCACACAATCTACAACCAAATGATGATACTGCGTTCATGACAACCTGGACTTCAACAAAGTTTCTGCCTCAGCTGTTTGAGGCGGCAAATAAACGTAAGCTAGCACTTGTTTGGGCTTTGTGAGAATAGGAAAGACCCCCAAAAAGTGCTTTTCTTAGTGCTTGATTTAATTCAAAATGGACTATAAGTTACAGCTGTAACAACTGTGCCAAAATTCTTCAACAGAACAACTTAAATTATTTAATTACCCCCTTTATTTAGCGTTTTCACGTACAACTAGCATATCGTTTGCTAATAGAAAGTCTGTTCTGGCTCTTATGTTTTAAGGCCTGCAAACACTAAGTACGACTTTTTCATGTAAACAGCATGCAGTCAAATTACAAATTGAATTCAAGTGAATTCACACCAAATAAATAAATGCTCTTCTGAAGAAGACAGAAGAGAAAGTAAAAAAGGAGTTTACATGTTAATTTGTAAGGTGCCTGTATAGTGCATATTACACATACCATCACTGTCTACCATATTTGTAATGAATGTGAAACGTTGCATTCATAATCTTTTATTCATTTTTGTAAACATTCCTTTTTGAAAAATGTTTTTGTTTCACCAAATTCACCAAACTTCACAGAATTCCAAGCTCTTAAGACTGTCCGAATGGGAATCAAGTGGATTTTTCACACTTCATACTTCTGGCACACAAATGCAGCTTTACTTTACCATTTTGCATTGTTTCCCATGTAGTTACTGAAAAATAGGCTTCAGGATGTGGATGCCCATGAGCATTAAAGGATTTTAAGTTTTTATTTATTCAGATTTTAAATTTGTCCATTTGTCTGTGCAAGTTTTCTTCTCCTGAATTGTTTCATGTTTTAAAGGTGAAGCATAGAATATTTTCACATTTTGCAGTGTATTTCCTCATAACTGAAAGGCTGCTGGCAACTTGACTTGTCATACCTCTGGAACAGGACATAACCTCACTTTTGGATGAGACCACCCTAAAGAATGAAGGTATTTTCGGAACACAAGGCTGCCTGTGATATGAGCCTAGTGTAATATTTCACACTTGCTGCTGTTATTTTGGAATTTTAATCCAGTTGTGTTTAAATGTATTCTGATCGCATGTCTGCAGAGCCCTCTGTTTATCATGTATGAGCTACATTTGTTCTTAGTGCTGTAGTAAACAATCCGATATCTGATTTCTCTTCAGGCTTAGGGCACTTAGTGTCTTCTAGAATGTTGTGCTATGTAAAATAATATAAAATGAGCATAGCCAATTACTGCATAACTTAAAACTTACTTTTTATGGTGACCTTGTGCTCACATGATTTAAGATTCAAGATGTTTATTTGTCACATACACAGGTTTACATTTGCAACATGAAATAAAATGTAACCCTGAATCCCTCCTGAGACAGCACAATAACTAAGAATGAAGAGTAGAATAGACAAATCTGCATAAAAGAATAGAATAAATTGACAGTACATAACTAGACTGCATTTCCGACAGAGAAAATGCAAAGTGTGCTAACATTAGCATTAACATTAACGTCAGCGTTAGCATTAATGTTAGCGTTCGCATTAACGTTAGCATTAGTGCTAATGTTAGCATTAACGTTAGCATTAGCGCTAATGTTAGCGTTAGCATTAGCATTATCATCAACATTAATGTTAGCATTAGCATCATTGTTAGCATTAGCATTAACGTTAGCATTAGTATCAACGTTAGCATTAGCATAGAGTTAGCATTAGCATTACCATAGCATTAGTTCAGGGGGCGTGGCCTGAGGTCTCATATGAGATTTCATAAGGCTTGGTCACTGTACAGAGCCTGAAAGTCTCTTCTTCTGAATCTGCATTCATTTCAGTAGAGTTAAAAATGAATGGAAGTGAATGGGGAAAAAAGGGATGAGCGAAAGACAAGGAAAAGACGAGTGCAGGTCATCACCGACTGCGTTTGTGTGTCGGGGAACTCTATCTCGAAAGCTCTGGGAGGAGTAGCGGGCCAAAAAACGAGTGAAATAATAATAATAATAATAATAATAATAATAATAATAATAAAACCTAAGAAGAACAATAGTTAAGAAGAACATAGGCCAATATCCTATGGCTGCTGTGTGCTTGAGCAAGCACACAAATTATATATAATAAACAAAATATACCAATATACACAATGACATATGATTAACAATAATGGGTGAGTTTTGTAACATTTAACACAAGTTGTCTTGTATTTATAACATAACATTAATTTCCTTTACACTTTAAAATGTAAATCACCACTAGTGGAACAAAACATTGTATCTCCAAATTGGTTTGCAGTGGTTTCCATTCAAAACAAAAGTGAAACTTTTAATAGGTTAAAAAATGGCAATTTATGTTTTTTCATAGCTGCTTTTCTATTTATCATGAAATCTAATGAATGCTAAAAGTGGAAATACATGGTTATATGAACATATTTACCTAATGTTTTTTATGTGGCTGGTAATCAGGGAAACTCATTCTATAAGACTTGCAATGGTTTCCCTGCTGTGCTGCTTTAGAGTGGGTGGAAACTTATGCGTCCTCTGAAGAAGGAGACAGCAGGTGATTTTTATTACCTGTTTGCCTAGTTGTTTGTTAATGGATATGACCTTCACAGAGGCATGTGCATGTTGTTTCACCGCTTATTTTATGGGTAGAATTGCTGAACACATGCAGTGAAAAAAAAAATCAAATAGTCATGCAAAAATACTTTTTTTAGTGACTAGCGTGACACCTTTAACCAAGATAGTGGCAGTATTCTCTCATTTTGTTATTTGAAAGTTACTTATGTGATTGCGTGTTTGTGTGTATATATACATACATACATACGTACATATATAATCCAAGTACCAACATTCAGATACCACTGTACAAGGTCTGTGTTAGCCTTTATCAGTAGTCAGTTTCAGTGGTCACTTTCTGACCTGAGCTGTTCTGGTGTTTGAATAGCCGAACACTCTGAAAGCAGCAGTGACACTGTTGTGTATATAAACCCCAGCAGGTAGATGAACCTCATAAAGTGTGCATAATAGTATTGCCTCTGCAATGCGAGGTTCAGTGAATAGACAGAGCATCAGATAAAATCAGACGTCATTAACCTGCTGACCTGAAAGTGTGTTTGCAAAACAGTGCCTCTTTAAGCTTAGCCTCATACTGTACCTTGATATTGCAGTGTTTGGCAGGGTTATCACACTATGGCATTCTAACACTGTGACACCTCTAGGTGGTGTATGCGTTTGTGTGTGTGTGTGTGTCTGGCCAGTGTGTGTCCAGAATAAGTGTGTGTCAGCCAGATTAGAGCTGGCAGATGCAGAGAGAGGCTGTACTGAAGGTTGCCACCCTGCACTGTTGTCTTGCCTGCAAAGAGAGAGCATCAGCACTGGCCAACAGAGGGGGACATGCGCAGCAGTGCTATCAGCATTGTCACACATGCTTTATTCATTCCTCTTTTTTTATCTTTCTTATTCAAAACAAGCGTCCCATGTCACCCCCTTGTCCTGTAAGTAAAGCAGTGGACGTAGGCTGCTGATAGCCATGCAGGCTGAGGGTCTGTGTGTGTCCACAGCTCCCCTCCAGCATGCACTAACAAGAGCCCGTCAGGTTGACCCTGGCTGCGGCTGCTGTTGCAAATGAGGGTTTAGCTTGCTCACGGCCCAGAGGAGTGAAGAGTGGCCAGGGTCAAGCGTTCTTGCTCCGCCTTATCAGATCGGGCACAACATGCCAAGCTTTCTCTCTGTCTCACATGTGTATACACTCTCACATGTCTAATGTTTATATTCCTGCCATTAAGCCAACAACATGACAGCCGAACACTAGAGGTCGCTCTGTTAATTCTTCTACAGATTTAGGCCATATTACTGCTACTGAGAGTTAACTGGCTCAGTGAGGCAGTTTGCATGCTCTAACAGTTTGCATGCGAGAAAGTCCTTTCAAAAGGGTTGACATGTTCTGTGTTGAGACAAGTGCATTCGTCTGTATGATATAGCTTTACCTTTTAAAACATGACAGTGAAAGAAGTCACGATCGAAATACATTATTTTTAGTTCTAAAACTTTGGGTTTATTTTCTTTTATTTTTATGCACTGAATAATAAAGTTACACACTTGTGGCCGAATAAAATAATACAACGCTTTTACTCACCTCAGCTATTATTATATTCACCTCAGCTAATATTATTATTAGGAACACATGCCATTGTGTTTACCTGTGTTTGTTTCTGTCTACCCCAGGTCAAAACCATTAAGATTTAACTGTTTACTGCTGTTATTTTCTACATGGAAAAGAGGGTTCTGTTATTGATACAGATCTTAATGGAATTTCCTTATGTGTGCATGATTTCTACATTGGTAAAATTCAATACTTCATTGCTGAAACTCAACACAATTGCATCATTATTAAATTTTGACAGCAACAACAATAACAATTTTTACACAGCACCTTTCTTAAACCCAATGTCACTTTACAGGCAGATCAGGCATAAAACATTAATCAAACAGCAACAGACAGATCTTAAAGCAGACAAACAGCAGGATAGTAATGATGTTCATGATGTAATGTTTTCATGTGAAAATGATGCACACATTTATATCAAGTCAATTTTGTTGATTTACTGAGTTACTGGCAAACTTTGTCAGCCTCATGGGAACCTTCTCTCTCTCTCTCTCTCTCTCTATTTTCTCTCTCCCTCTCTTTCTCTCTCTCCTTCTGGCTCCCTCCCTCTTTCTGTTTGTGGTTTTGGGTGTTGTATGGCCCCGCAGGCTGAGGTGTGAGGGGTATCGGACAGCAGTTGAGGGGGCAGGGAGTAAGGCATTTTTCCTCTGGTGCAGGAGGATTTCTGGCATCATCTGCAGCTACCACTGCCCTTTAGTGAGATAATTCAAAAACAAGTTGGCCTTTTGATTAATGTAGTGCTCCCATTCCGACTGCTTTCAAATGGAGCCCGTCACAAGAGGAATACCGAACAGACAGTGCCACCGGAGTGGGCAATAATGAGCGGCCGAAAAAGTATATCAAAGGAATCAATCTGCTTCTCCCTCTCTGAGCCGGAGCCGCGAGCACTAGTGTACCTCCTGGCTCTCTCTTCACAAGATGGCTCTAATTAGCGGCCGCTACGAAAGCCCACAGATAGGCCATGCATGCTGCAGCCAAACATGAGGTTGTATTAAAAATAATGCCCTATATAAGATCCAATCTGCCTTTTATCTGTGCGTTGGGGCGGCCGCATGAGGAGTGCCTTTTAAAATCTCATTTATTTCTGCAGCGCGAGTGACACAGCCACGCAAAGGTCGTCCACTTTGTTTTTGCGCTCAGAGGGGAAACATTCCCTGAATTGATTCAAGAGGAGCACTGACACAAACGTGCAGCTGGAGGAACGCATACGGGGTAAGAGAGGAAAAAAGCCGGATGGAAGTGAAGATTATGTGGAGGCCCACAGAGGCTCGGAATACAAATGAACGCTGGAGGATGGGATTGTGGTTCAGAGGTCCACGCCGAGCAGACTGGCCGTGCTGCTCCACCGTGCCGCCCTGGGGCAAAATAAGCTGAACACACTGAAAATAATTTCTTAGATGATGTTTTTTTCCTCTGCTAAACCAAATATGGCATGTTTGATTCTGGAGAATCGTTATTTCTCCCTCTTCAGAAAACTGTAGAACAGGACTGCAAGTTATTGATAAGGATGTTTATCGAACGAAGTTGACCTATCATTGGCCTATCAATGCTCTGTATGATACACACAGCAGTTCCATAACAGTGCCGTATACTGCAGGATGCTTTTGCCGTGATAAGTCCACATTTGTGGTTTCAAGTACAGTACATGTGTGCACATTCAGGTCATCATTAAGGTTTTACAGTCAGTTTGGTTTTACATCACAGTATCTCTTTTTTGTGAACTAGAAAAATGAACATCACTTTGTCAGTTTGAACCATGCCTTCAATATGTCTTTTAAATATAGTAAGGCACAGCATAACTGTAAGAGGAGAAAAACTTTGAAAACTTGTGCTGGAGTTCTGGGCTACTTCTGCATCGACTAGAAGGCCAGACCTCCCTTTATTGTCTTGAGATGGGGTTGAGGGAGAACTGAGGAACAAGAAGGAAATTGAGTGGTGATGGAGTGTGAAACTGATATGGGAAATGCAGGGTACAAATAGAAAATGTATAGGTCATGGTCCCCCTCCCAAACTTCACTTATTTCATAAGTTCATTGTGTAGCTGAACGCTATGGGCAGTCATTTCAGAAAACAATGTTAGAAGTGTGGATGTTGGAGAGCCCATTTGAATGACGCAAAAAGAGAGGAAACAGAGGAAGGCCTGATGATTTGATGTGACGATTAATCAAATGGTTAGCCCTACTGTGGACGGGAAGATCTACGTCTGGATAATTAATTGTCTAATAAGTGTTATGTGAAATTTATCTGAAAGTCTTGGTAATGTGTCACATGCCAAAGTTGTCCTTTCTGTGGATGTGACCCTTTTTAAAAGGGTCAAATTCAATCAATGGATTCGCACAGGCATATCACAAAGGTCCCTTTGACCATATGAGACCCTTTCATTAGAAACCCCACTCTATTCAGTCCCTTCTTTCTCTCCACTTAATGCCAGAGCCCCTTCATCTGCTTTTACTGTTATCTTCTTCTGGCGGGTGCTTCTAGACCCTTTCTCTTTGCCTGTACTGTTTTGTTAACTTCAGTGTTGTATTTCAAAGCTTGATTAGATGTCACTCAATTAGAAGCGCATTAGAGCAGGGGTAGAGGGTTGCCATGGTTGCTGTGTGGAGCCTCCACAATGCGATCTAACGAAAACCCAATAGTGGGGCGCCAGGGAGTGAACCAGAAAAGTTTTCCACCAAATTAGTGACAGCCACAGACGCCTCTCAGATGAAATTAATTAAAACCGTATTTGCGTTGGGAGGGGAAGGAAAAAAATAAAGCAGGCAAAGCAAGGTGTCACAGAGGACTCACACCAATTTGAAGCTCTTAGACCTAGCTCTTAGACAGGCCGGGATTAATCCAGCTCCCCTAATATGCAGTAGATTGGTGCTCCCCTGGTGCCACAGATCAGGTAAGGCCCAGTGAAGCACACACTACTCTCTAAGTGCTTCATTATTTTACCCTCAGATTCCGCAGCCTGGCATTGATTTAATAAGTCCTGATACACAGCTCTTTAGTGCTGTGTTGCATTTCATATATAAGGGTTTTCATTATTATATATATTTTTGTCTTTGTCTGCAGAGCACTACATTTCTTTTCAAAACAGTCAACCTCAGTCAAGTGAATGCAAATGAAAACTAAGTGAAATTAATCTGGTTTGAAGGGCTCTTGCTGTGAGCAGGTTAGAAATGCACAAAATAAACAGTGTTAAGCCAGTTTCATTGGACCCTTTGGTGTTAATATGGCAAATTAAGCTGCCTGAGCTGCTCAAATGAATTTTCTAAAGTTTTCCAAAGTTTACCTTTTAAGTCACTCTTTCCTGCAGTATAAATTAAAGGGTTGCTACTCAGTCTTTTCCCTTGATAGGCCTATAAACCCATATTTCTGGCTGTCTTAATGTAAAACCGAGGGGAAAAGAAAGCTACACCTGTAGTGGATGAGAAATGCCTGTTCTGTCCTGCTGTTCTCAGTTTGTTGCAGTCGTCTCCCCCCCCACCATTTTTTTTAGCCACCACTAGCTTGCTAAATGGCACACTGTTGTCATGTTGACCTATGGATTGATGGATGGCTTGGAATCTCCTGTAGCACGAGGAGCGGATCGTGGCCGAGTAGAAACAGGCTTTTCAGGTCATGTTTGACTTTCAGCTCCAGCAGATATGTGAGTGCTTAATCGTTGGGGAGAAAGCTGAGAGCACGTCTGGCTTCCCCCAATCTGCTCCACGCCACGTCGCTCTCCACTGCCACCTTTGAGTGTCACATTCACACTGCTTGCACACCTGAATAATATGGAGATGATAAATGGCCAGGCACTGTGACCTTGTAAACTCATGTATGGCCGCTTGTGAGTGCGTATGTGTGGTGAGGGATGACTGGACGGCTGCGCTCTCCTAGGCCGCAGATCCTTTCTGGTGAGCGCTCGTTATGCGCTGTGTCTAATCAGCGCTGTAGGCGTTTTATGATTTCACGGTTTAAATGAATGTGTTGGGACTGTAAAATATTGAGTCAGTTTTTAGATACACACTGCAATGGCCTAGCAGCCAGGCCTCATCTGCATGAACACTTCTGTTGCTGAGCCATCTCAAATCAAGATGAAAATGAAATGGAATAATCAATTTGGCCGGCGCTGATCCTGTCTCTCCGCAGCACCCTATCGATTCAGCTCCGACCACAAGTTTCTCAGGGAGCATGAAACCCTGAAAGGTCACAGTTTGATGTTTGTTGGAAAGGAACCCCTTTATTGCATTGGGAACTTTTTAAGGCACTGTTTTCTGCAAAATCCATATTCAGCAAAGCATACATAAATAATGAGAGACAAGAAAATAACTACATTTACATGCATGTATTAATGGCTTTATATTAGCTTTTCGGAGATTACTAGACTGCAATAAAGATAGCAGTCATCTTAAATCTAGGCAGTATAGCTAAGATTTCGCCTTATGAGGTGTTAGAAATATGATGATTTTAGGTGCCAAGAGTTTATTTATGCTTGCCAAGATATCTTGTAAAACAGCAGGGGTTGTTTGTCGTGGTCCGACTAATGGGGTAAGCTGACCTAAGCTTGATGTAATTAAAGCACAGTGAAATACTGTCAGAACAGCAGATTTAGACATGTGAATATTTCAACTCTGATACAGAGGTTTTGCAGGACTTTCTACCCCACCACATATGTGGTTGCAGAATAATGACCCTTTTTAAAAACATAATTGTCTTCCCAGTTAGACCCATTAGCTAGGTGTCTTTCTATCACATGGTGCAACCAAGCTAGGAAGGGGAAGGCTGGCATGTTCATTCTTGGAGACACATGAAGCCCCACCACATCTTTACAAACTGGAATTATCCTTGAACAGCTCATCTCACTTTAAGGAGATAATGATAATTATACTTACGTTTAAATGTACTTCAGTATGTTAAGAGATATATTTACTCAAGTGTATTTCCTCACAGCACACAACTCAAAACTATTCATTTAAAATATACCTTTTAAATAATATACTGAAGTTGGAATTTTATGTTAGCGAGGAGGTCCTGCTTTCGAATCCATTCTGAGGCGGGTTTTTTTTTGCATGTTTTCCTCTCACCCGGTTTCGCCAGGAGCTCTAATTTTCGTGCACAGTCCAAAGACATGTATGTTAGGTGAGTTTGAGTTGCTAAATAGCCCACAGATATCTAAAACGTCTGTGTCTTCTGTGTGTGTGATCTGATGGGTCCCTGATGGAATACTGTCTTAATCTCTGGTAGAATATTAGTCTAGCAGCTCATAATTTTAATCTAAAGGGAATGGGTTTTCCTTGTAGATTACAAAACACAGATGTACATTCCTCTGGATAAGAGTGTTTGGTAAGTGCTGTTAATGCAAATGAAACAGTAGTTGTGAATGTGCTTGTCTATGTGTCCACATGTGATGATCTGACGCGTTTCTCTGCCTTTTGCCCTGTGAGCATTGACATGGGCTCCAGCACCTCTCCATGAACCTGGTCATGATGAGTGGCCCAGATAATAGATGAAAAAAATGAATCCTAAATGGAACACGACTGTCAAGTATGCTTTTATTTCAGTGTGCTTCCATATGAAAGATATGCATGTATTCAAGTGTATTTCCCTACAGAAAACAAAAGTGTAATCTAAGTGTAACTTCAAAATGTGTCTCTTTGAAAAATACAGAAAAAGTACGTTTTAGGTGTTTCCATAAAATGCGGGAAATAAAAAACAGAAAACCTCTAGTATTTATGTATTTCAAGCACACTGTTGATGCAGTATAGTTCACAAGGGTGTTCTTTAAAACGAACTAGTGCTCATTTTGGCTAGAAAGCTAAGACTCGGATGTACATTGACATCTGTGCTGAATTGGAGAATAACATGGGCCTTGATGCTGGAAAATAAATTGTCAGTTATTTTTAATGGACATGTATAGGACAAAGAAACCAGTGAAAACTATGTTCAAAGATGAAGGATGAATTATGTTTATGGCAGCTTCTATATATCCAAGCATGAGCTTTACAAGGACAGTCATTTTAATCGTTTTTGATATTTGATGTTTGGTGTGGAAACATGAGCCAGTTTTTTTTTTGGACGAATTCTGCATTTTTGTTTGTTCAGTCGTTATTGTTGTTGTCACTGTTTATGGAGTGCAGATGTGTGCTGCTTTGCTTGGCCCTTGTTCAAGACAGTAGGGTAGTTCTGGTTTAGTCAGATATACCTGCCAGGCATATTTTATGTAAAACAGACAGGTATTATTACATTATGAATTCATTCCAAATGTCAGTTAGTGGTTGGGCTTGTAGGGGTCTTGTAGAAAGTCACATTTCCATAATATATCCTTGCATTACACATAGTGTGCGGAGACCCATCTCCCAGCATGAATTTCTAACATGATTTCTTTTCTCCTCCATCTTTTGCTCCATCCGTCTTCCCCGGTCTTATTCAAACCAGCTAAATAATGGCTTTGGCGAATATCTGATGATGCTGCGTGAGAGATGTGCGCTGCTTTGCCACCTGTCTGCGCGTGGCAGGGTGCAGGCAGGGCAAAGGGAGATCGGCGCGAAATAAATGGCACAGGAGAGCGAACGCTGCAGGTTAAAGTAGGAGGGAGAGGAGCAGCAAGCAATTCCACTCGCCTCTGTTGGGTCAATATAAAACCTCATTACGGGGGTGTCATAGAAAATTTGTGCACTTTCTGCTCCATCTAGCAGCAATTTTGCTGGATAAGCACCACTCTCATTTGCCCATTTTAAGCATTTCGTTAAAGAAAGGCTCACAAACAGGAACCCATCACTTGCAGCCTCGGGGCTCTTGCGGGGGGAAAATCCCTCCAGCCGTCCTGAATCAACCTCTGCCTGTGTGTACTCTGTACTAGGAGAGAGTGTATGTGTGTATGAGTCAGAGAGCGACAGTGTGTGCATGCGTGTCTGTTTGAGAGAGAGAGAGACCAGGCATTTCACACAGGCCGAGCTTTGACACCCACTGTTAACCCTGTAATTAATCCCCTAATAACCTAGTTAGTATGCTGCTGTGCAGGCTTCTTTGTATATGTCAGGTTTCTTACTGCGGCCTCTGCTCACGCCTGCCTCCGACTCTAATGTACATTTCACTCTCTTCTCTGTCAACCTCCTTTGCCATAATGCATGAAAGAGCGTTTCTGAATGTGTGCAAGTGTAAGCTTCGGATGACTCATACCTATAGGCTGAGATTAGAGTGTTACTACATCTATTCCTGGATGGGGAAATGTCTGTGATAGGGTTAATGTATTCGACAAATTCATAATAATAGTGTGAATAATAGTAATAAAAAAAACAGGCAGCAATTTATGCGGTCTAAGCACCATTATGCAACTGGCCCCACTTTTTCATTTACTGTTATTGCGCTCTCTCTTCGTTTATGTCACTTGGCTGTTTTAACCTGTGTTTTATGTTTGATGACAGTGAGAAAAAAAACATGTATGTTTTTGAAGTAATCAGGTTATAAATCATTTATTAATCAGGAGTCATGGTCAATTTAGCAGAACACATCTATGGCAAAGTTGTTCAGAATAATAGTTCTGTCCTATAACACCATATGAAAAGAACATTTTATTATAGCGTTTATATTTGCAGTCACAACTTGCTTGTGAATTCAAAAGGCCTGGAACACATCCTTTGTAAGTCCTATGAATGCAGTGTCCATGTGGTGCTAGTGCTGTTGCAGCAATTGTTTACTGATGTAGGAAACATTTACTCACTCAGAGATGATGCTTCATATCAGTAACAGTGTTTCCTTGTTTACCCTGTTATCTCCTCAGTGTTACGCATTGCCAGCTTCCACCTGCTGTTTAGGCCTCCCTTGTGGCACAATAGTATTGGTCTTGGACAGTGAGGATTCCAGTGTGTCTCTTTGTCACATATGTATCATATTACTGCTTATACTGGTTGTGTTTGAAGGGGAGTACTGAACAGCTCAATTCTAAACATGACCTGCAGACACCTGCTATTGGCCACCATCATTCTGTATCGATGGAGAGAGAGAGTATCAGGGCCAATTGGACTGTTGTTGGTTCCTGGCAATAGATGACTGTGGCATCACTGGGAATCGAATGTAGGTCCCATCGAAAGGATATAGCCTCCTTAGCCGATTGCACCACTCAAGAGCCCTCAATACATGGGCATTTTTCTTTGTCCCATTACCTGTTCAAAATTGATTCTTGGGGGTCGATTGCAATGAGCATGGCTCAGTGCACGATAACCATGAGATTTTAGACCTCAGCGTTAATAGGAGAACTCCCTCCAGCAGTTCCCGATCACTTGATTTTAGTTGGTTTCACTTGGTGTTTGGGTAAACACAAGTGCTGCGAACTTTGGTATAAGTTTAGTTACAGTACTGTAGGTTTGCCTCTTACTGTTTGTTGAGGGAAACACCTGCCTGCAGCATTTTCTTCAGATTCTTCATTTTCTCTTGAAGTTCTTGCCGCATGGCTTTGTTCTAATTCGGACAAAACAACTTACCCCTTCCAATTCCCTGTGATCCGATGTAGTTGCGGTAAAGGTGTAGTGTAGAGCCTAGGGAATGTAGAAAAACATGAACCATAAGAGTTTGGAAGCAAATATTATATGCAACCTCCATTGTTCTAACATTGTATTAGTAACAAATAACAGTAATTTTATTTTAATGTACTTTTCTGATACCCAAACACGACAGAGCAGTCAAAATGGCCATAATCCGTACAAAACAACAAAACAAAAGGCATATCCCCAAAAAGAAGATATGAACATATAGCCATATTATGGACAATGGACATAAGCAGCCTTGTTAAAGCAGTAACAGTAAGAAAATGAGAAAGAATAGAATGAATTAAACAAAAGAAATAGAATCAAATAGATGCAGTGAACACAAGTGACAGCAGTTAGTAAGCATTGGAGAAGCATTAATAAGTGAGAGGAACCGTAAGATAACAACAAAGCTGAATAAGATTAACAAAATCAGTATTGTGGAAATACTTGCTGCATATAAGTGACAGTTATAACTATGTAGTGTTTTTGGTGTTTTGCCCAGCTATTGGTTGCACTTTTTGAGGGGAATAACTACAGTATGGAGTGTACAGTGTGGCCACACTGAGAGCCTTCTCTGTTTTCCTCTGTGTGTGCAGTGGAGACAGTGGTTTGCAGACTGCACACAACAAAGTGCTTGAATAATACATGATCTGATAAAAGCCAAATGTGCAGAAAATGCTGGAAAGGTCAGTAAGATCCGCGGCCATAATTACAGAGCGAAAATTGGCCAACACCCCCCTAATTAAACCATAGACAAATTTCCCCCCTCTGTCCAAGTGCTCTACCACTGGCCTGCATATTAATCACGGGTGGGAGTGTTTGGAAAAGGCTGTCCTTTTGCTGTGTTGGTGGGAGGCTGTCCTATCCTCTACCCTTGACTGCGTAAGCTGTTGTGTGGCTGTCGAAGGGTGCCGGGCTGAAGATAAAAAAAAAATGAAGTGAACAATGAAAAATGAATAGTTGGCATGCAGTGGAGGTTGAGTGGCTCCCTGCTGTAGAGGGACAGTAGCAATCAGCTCGATTCTAATTAGAATAGGAAGCCTTTTCTGAGCTGGGCCTCAGTCAGGAAAAGGGCTGTTTTCGGAAAGCTGCGCATGTGCTTGTTTGTGTGCATGTGTGTGTGCGTGTCTGGGGTGTTCCATTAAAGATAAGTACCTAATAATATAACATTATACATGTGTATTATACATGTACATAGTGTAGCAGTGTACTTAATAGAATGCTGACTATATAGTAGTAACACAATAAAAGTATGTTTCTATTACCATGATACATTCCATTAGTTAACACTTTTCAGAACACATCATGTGTATCAAAATCTACTTTCTCAACATTAAAACACAGATATTGACCAATAATCAAGAGCTTATAAACAACATGAGTTTAACTTAAAAACTGGATAGTAACTGAATAACAATCAGATGACTGGATGCCAGACAACTATGCCATTATACTTTCATTAAAGATATTTTCCTCGATTTCTTTTTACTTTATCTGCCTTGCAAAATGTATTTGTCTCTTTAATTGTTTTATGTTTCTTTATTATATTTCTCTGTTTTATCTAAGTACTTTTATTTGCCAGCTCTTTAATTGCTTAATAAATAAAGATGACTTGATGTTGTTGTTGTGGTGTTCATTTCTTATAAAAGTCAGAATTTAATTTAAAATCTCAATGTAATGATCATTTTGTATATGTTTTATTTCGTTTGCTCAGGAAACGAAATGTTGTGATATATTTTTTGGGTTATAAACTGTCTCCTAATGTTTTATTTATGCCGTATCGCCCACCCTTACATTCCAGTACTAGTTTAATGGGTAGATTGTGTGATTCTGTTTACCTCCAGCTTGGTGTCTTAGGGGGGGTGACTTCTTAAGGCTGAGCAGGCATTGCTAATGCACGTGAGTGTGTGTGTGATCTCAGAGCCTCACTTGGAGCTATGCTGAGTGGGCCTGATAGTCCGGGAGGGATTGATGTCGGAGCCGTGATGAAAGGCGTGATCAGTGCGCTCACTAAACATGACACAGATGAGGCACCAGCGCGTCGTCACAAACATTCCCCAGATCAGCCTCCACTGTTGCATCTGGTTAATAAAAAACTGCTTTACAGCCGTGTAGTGCACGTACGAGGTTGAGCTGTGGCACGGCCGGCCCGTGGTGCTGGATTGATTGGCTGTGGCTGTGAAGGAATCATATAGTGGTGGTGTGTGTTTTCTCCCTCCTCTGGCTTCAGTGCACTTGACAGGCAGCCATCAGAGAGAGTGTTTTACAGATCCCACAGAGCCCGCTGACTAACTGCACATGACCTCCAGCATTGAATGATGAATGGCAAAAGAAGCCCCTCTCATCCATCGCGGCCTCACCCTCTCCACCACCCGCTGTCTGAAATGCTGCGAAGAGACAACGCTACAACGCTTCAATCTACTACCAAACAGGGTTATATGATTGTAACAATTGAGGAGCTTGTTTTGGTTCTGTTTAGACTTTTCAAATGTTCTTTAAAGAACTACAAATAGAATATGCTTGGTCAAGATTCATTTGTCCTTTTTTTGTTTTGATGTTAGATGTATTATAATATTGTCCTATGTTATATAAATAGACTTCATCATGGGAACCTAATAATAATATAAAATAAAGATTTATGTGGGTCAGGGTGTGGCACAATCAATGCTTTTGTTTCTACATTTAAAATATTTATACAAGCAATCTCCTCATTTTCACTGCAAATAAAAACATAAACCAGCAGCCACCGATAATGAACAGACAAAATAATTGTTAGTGCTAATGTTACAGCTTAGCTCAGATGCAAAATGAATTAACACACAGAGGTGTTAGTTATAACAGTCACTGTAAAAGTGCAAATCTGTGCAAACACAGTCAACTAAATGATTTGCTGTTTGAACCAGAGAGGTTTACAACTTAAACACAGGAGGGCATAAAAATACAAATAAATTTGATGACAAGTGTTTCAGGACGTTTTTGGATTTTATTTGACCGCATATAGGCTTGTCTTATTGTTAATTATGGGAGGGTAAGTTGTAATGTCATAGTCCCGCTTTCTCTGCTCTTTTTTCCACTTTATGGAAATGACACAAATGAAAAAAACATTTTTCTGACCTCTAAAGATCCATTAATTCAAAAGTTGCCTCTCTATAAATAGCCCAATGCTTTTCTGGAGATTGTCTTTTTAAAGAATGTACAGATGCAGGCATGTGGTGCAGCCTGCGAGAGTACTGATGCGTCTCTAATGTTTGGCCTGCTTATGCAGGTGCTGTTTACTGACTCTGATAACATTTTAAATCACTGGCTCCAAATGCAGAGACCGACAGAAAAGGTGGTGCCTCCAAGAACAAACCTTCAATAATGCACAGTGCAACAACACAACACGAGTGTAAGCTTTCCATTGGACTCCCTGGGGCCAAGCTCCGTTTGTCTAGCTGTGTTTGAATGTACAGAACAAAAGATGTGTGGCCTTGTACTGGAAAAAAGCACGGAGAAACAAGAGAGGAGCAGGTGTATTCTGAACGGTTCATTGCAATGTGCATTGTTGAAGGCATTCTCAGTGCTAATGGTCTGGAATACTGTACCCCATGGAGGAGTCCATAAAGCCAGGCAATGCAATGAATGAGAGCAGGTTGTTCCACTGCAAACCTTCACCTAAAATGAAGAATCCACCTCTGTGATGAAAGGTGGAAATCATTGGTCCCCCTTTTTTTTGGCTGCGCTCATATCTGCTTCAGGCCTCAGGGTGGAATGCTGATTAGAAATGCCCTGAAAGGCAGTCCTGCTGGCGGTCGAGACCAGCCATTGTGAACGTGGCCTTCACAGTTAATCATAACGTCTGCACTCTTCGCGCTGATTGTATTGCTGGCTCCAGGGATCTGCCATAATTGGATCCTTGTAAGTGGGTTGGAGAAGCTAAACAACCAGATTGCTGTTTGTTTATACCTTTTCATATATTAGTAACGTGCCAAGACTTCTCAAATAGACTGGGACTTGTTTTGCTACTCGCCAGACCTAATTAGTAATTTATTCTTAACATATGCCTCAATTGTGGTCCTTTCCAGCTCTCTGTGATTAACTCAACTTTAATTAGACTTACTGATTCTTTCTTGGCTCCGCCTGGACATGTAGTGCGTTCTTCAAGACACCAGTAGCTTGCTCAGTTAACAGGCGTGGAAAAAGAAAAGGTGCCCTTGCTGAAGAGGAAATTTTCTTGGCAACTGTCTGCCAGAATTTGGATCCAGGAGAGGCTGACATGAACCTAGCTGGTACAAAAAAAATAAAAACATCTGTAACATTTGGTATAAAAAAAAAATACCCACCCATCTGTCAGAGCAGAAGAAGAGAACACCCATAGGTTTATTTTTGAACAGCATTTGGCTGACTTTCATCCAACCATTAAATGCATTCTAATGAATCTGAAATTGAGTTTTACCTCTGGCTTTTTGTTAATGATGCCTCTATTTTGCTTTTACGTGACATTGTATTCCTGTGTTTATTGTCTGTGTGTTTTTTGTTGCTTTCCTTTGAAAGTCCATCTATTGCAAATAATAGACGTACATTGGGGGCCTCCTTAAGCATCGGTTTGAATAAACAAATGTCAATGGCGCATGAACCCATTGCATGATTTTCCACCAGCATCTTAAGGCTGATAAATGATCTCTGACAGAGCTATTAATCCACCTGTTGTAGGGAATTCAAAGCTCTCTTTTATTTGTGTTGAAGGTTCATTGTTCTTGTCCGTACAATATGTGGTGGGCTAAACAGCTCGACACCACAAAAACAAAGCTTTATTGTTTGCCATACTGATGGGATAAGTCTGTTGAGAGGTGCTTGCTTTCCCTGAGCCTCATAAAGAGCGCCTCTATCTTCTAATCTTCATGTTCTCTGCGACAGAGCTGTGTGGAGTCATAGTCAGAGACAGATATCCCTGCAAGCGTAGGATTAATGTCACAGGAATTCAGCTCGGAGACGCTGAGCTCTCTACACTTACCACTCCGCAATCCCAACTTAATCAGATGGGCGTGCATAATTTCAGATTAATATCGTCTGTGTAGCGGTAATTATCAGACATCTCTCTGGAAGGCCTGTGTCACCTTAGGGAACAGGAGTGCTCTCTCTCTCTCTTGCTCTTTTGCTCTCTCTCTCTCTCTCTTTCTCTTCCTCTTTCTCTGTTGCTCTAACTCCATGTGTTAAAGCCCTGGGCCAAGCTGCATCTGGGGATCTTCCCCAAACTCATCTGAGAGTTACTCAACCCAAAACAGCTCCAAAAGGTGGCAATTAAAAATGAATGGCTTCCCATTTAACTCTCAAATGGACTTTGCAGGGGCTGTAAGCGAGGAGGGGCATTTTTCATGTGGCCTACAGTGTCCCACAGATAAAGCTCATTTTCTCTGTCAGTGGGGTAGAAAGAGCTGAAAAACGGAGAGATTTTCCTTTGGCCTCAGATGGAGCCCAGAGGGTAGCTGTCATTTTATTTAAGGTCACATGGGAAAGATGGGATTCCGACTGTTTCGGCAGGCTTTGTTAGACAAAGCCTGCCGAAGGTGGGAACACTCAGGTGGGAACACCAAACCCTCTGCTCAGGCTGCTTTCTCTTCCCTCTCTTACCATAGGGGCAGTCGAGGGAGACTCATCCAGCCATCATAATCCTCCGTAGTCTGAGAAAAATCCACTGGAAAATGTGTACTGTTGTCAACAACCTTGACGTTTAAGGGGATCTTAAAACAGGGCATTGACTTTACTAGTCCTTGGTAAATGGTTGGCACTCTACTATGGACTGTGCACTACAGGTATACCATGCCTCAATTTCAGTCTAAAACCATAATCTTAGGTCAAGGTCACTGTGCACTGTTAGAGTTGAGTTAAACCTACTATTAGTAAGGGTGAGTGATATGATGATATAATGCCAGTATCATGATAAATGATGACAATAAGCTTTTTCAGGACAGTTACCTGCCATTTTGTCATGATCTGTTACACTTTAGCAGATGTGAAAGCAACAAGGATGATGTGTGAGTTGAAACATAACCTTTATTTATTTAAAAACAATAAAATAAATAAAACAATTAAATATTGTAATATATTGTTTCAGCTGTCATGTCCTACCTGAGCCTGATGAGGCTCTTTTGCCTAATGGCCAGTTTTTCCTGAGACCATGTTGGATAGTGTCTGATGCACTGTTTTATAGGCAGGTTCTTGTATATATTCTTAATATCTGCCTGTGACAACTGCACACAGTACTCTGAGGGTGTGTTTACCCATTACTTATGCTAAGTACAGTCCATGTAGGTTACAACATTCCTCTACATGGTTTAAACTGACACGTTCATAGGTGAGAATACTAGTGTATTGGTATGATTTGCATGAACAAAAATCAATTCATTAAAAGATATCTACAGTAAAGCTACAGTAAAATATATTGTCACTAGAGGCTTAGCATGCGCCATAAAGACAGATATAGACCAATTACATGACCCTGTAAACAACAGCAAGTGTAAAATTCCAGCAACTGATTAGGTGCCCCCAACCACCATTAGGATATTTTATTATTGTGTTAATTTCTTGTCTCCTGCTTTGCAAACCTCAGAAAAACTGGATATCATATGTGTTGTTTTTCATGAAAATGCTTTAAAATGTCATGCTGTAATTTTGCCACATTACACAGCCTCAACTGTCAGCATGGGCTATTGTCCCACAGCATCCCTTCATTCCTGCACAAAAGGCCAAGCCTCTTTGAAGAGCAACGAATCTCTGTTTCCTCCGCATAGGGGGCGGAGACTGTCTTCACACCTTACTCCACAAGTGCAAAATGAGGACAAACTGCCATGCTAGCACCTCCCCAGCCTCCGTTGGCTAATGACTTCTCGCTATTAAAACGTGTGAAGTTAAATTATGCTTGCAACTAATTGAAAACTAAAAGGGTTATTTCAGATTGCTTTGACAAGGTAGATTTATTTAGTGTAAAATCACTTGGTTGTGGTATATTGGCTCTATGGTAGCTCCAGAATGATGTAGTAAATAGTGTAGTTGTCTTGATAGGCACATCAGGCATAATGTGCATGTTCATTTTTTTGTCCATATTTTGTATGTTTCTGTGTGTGTTTGTTTAATTATGGAGATTATGGAGGGGTGGGCCGTAGGGAGGACTCGCTGGAAGTCAGGTGTGCATATTTAAGGTAGGAGCGTCACTATCTTAATGTGATCATCATAGCAATTATTCACTGTTTGAACTCCATATGAGGAAACCTTGGAAATTGCATGAGCCCAGGGAGCAGGAGTATGTTTCTATGCATCAGCAGCAGACAATAAGAGAGCCCTGAATACATTCAGGCCCAATTCAGCTGAGATGAACTTGCAAGACGGAGGTTTTTCAATGACTGAGCGCCATCCGGAGCGAATTCAGCTGAGGCGATCTAGAGAGGCGGAGGTTTTTCATATCAAATTCCCTGCCCTACCTTTAACTCCCACTCTCTTCTTCTTGCAGTACTAAAGAGATGCAGTTGGATGTAGATGTGGAGCAGGAATCCGTCATTTTTATCTCCCAGATGGGGCAGACTGGCATCGGCCCGGGCTTTTCCTTGCTTTACGGCCCCTTCCCTCATTTTTGTTTTCTACACACGTCCCGCGTCTTTTAATGCGCTCTGTATTTTCCATGCCGAGCCCTGCCGTTTACTATGCATGATAAATTTTATTCCCATATTTATGCCCGTTATCCGCTGGACAGAGTGCTCCTTGCCGGCTCTGTCCCACTTCTCCCCTGGAGGGGCGTGGAGGCACGAGGAGGAGTGAAATGGCCTTACTCTCACAGAAGTCATTAACCCTCTATGTGCCCCATCTGTGGAGCAGTGGGACACCCCCTGTACCCTCAAAACAAAGCATTACCCCAGAGTAATCCATCAAACTGGATTAACTTCAGACAGACAGACATACTGAGGCCTAGACAAATACCTGCAATATAACATAAAGCATGAGATACAACTTACATGCATGGGTAAACAGTTCGTCTTTGAGGAACATTTCGTTCTGGCATTTATAGGAATTAGAGTCGTACTGATATAAATAGTTTGAGACTGGTACTGATTTTAAAGGGCCATTATCCTGTATTTTCTGGTATTTATATTTTTTCCCTGGGGTCCGCTTATGACGTTTGTGTGGTTTCTGTACCAAGAAACTGTTTCTATGTGACCATTTTACAACCAACAGAATGAAGCAGTCTGTTGGTGTTGCATCCCTTTTAGAATCATGTAAATGATCTCTGGTCTTATTGGCTGACCTTTATTGTGCCTCTGTAAAGTAGCAATCCAGGCAAAAACACACCTTAACTTAATGGGACTAAACTGTGTTAAGTAGGCGAAACTATATATTGGTTTTCTTGACGTAACCACCTCACTGAAATTAGAACAGGCTCTTTTTGCGTGCTGTCTTCATTTCCATTGCTTTTGTAGGTTAATTGCTTTTGTTGGTTCCTGTATATTAGCTTTCTTTTATCTGTCTCACAGAAACATTTAGAATGGTATATTCTAAATGATATATTCTATTTTAACCAAGGTGACATGTCATAATGATTTTTGCAGAGAGTGGTACTACAATGATTAGCAATTGCCTGGCATTTCAATTAAATGTCATTACTGCAACGATCCGTGAGCATCTTCTACTTCTTGAAATGCCTGGTTTGTGGTGACCTGCATCTCATGGAGATGAGTGCTTGCTCCGAATGCTCAGTGTACCGAGTCAGAGGCTGGACCTTGACCCCAATGTTCTGCAGGGGCAGTGAGCTTGTGAGAAGGAACATCCATCCTAAAAGCAGGAGCGGACATTGTGTAGCATGGCTGATAATGGTTCTGGATGCTTTTTGTGTCCTTTGTACTCTAAAAAAAGACAGCCTTCATCTATGAATTGTTAACCACAACCTTGCAAACAGTTCCGCTGGCAGCCTTCCTTCCTCTCTTCTGCCTGACATTTCTTATGGGCTTTCAGGTATGCTTAGAAAACCAAATACGTTTGTCTCCATTTAGATTTATTGCATGTAGCAATCACCGCCTTTTTGTTTGCGACACAACACAGATGCTGTACCACACTGTTGGATGGCTGTGATCATTTCAGTCGGTGAGATACAGATAGACCTCAGAGTGTGATTGGGATATTTGCACGGCAGATGCTTGCGTGCCATGCATGCTTATCTGTAATTGCTTTACATTATAGCAGGAAGAGTGATGGAGATGGTGGCAGCATCAGCAGGTTCCTCAGTCGCTAGTTGAGAGGGACCAGGCCCATGTAGAGCCTTAATGGAATTTTGTTTCAAACCACATTGTAGCTAGAGAACATTCTGCCTGGGTCCAACCACAACTACAGCAACAACGTTTGAAACCAATCTTAACTCCAGTTCAGAAAAGAACAGTCTGTTTAACTCGCATACATTTTTGCGTGCATGTTGTTTTGTTCGTTATGCAGAAAAAGTGCCGCAAATATTGTGCATTACCACTGTGTGTGTGTGTGGGGGTGGGGGGTGGGGGGGGGGGCTGGAATTAGACTGAAGAGGCTGTGCACTCATGTTTGTCTGTATCTAAGAGCTACCAGTGTTAGCAGATGCATTCGTACAGAGGGAACAAAGGTGGAGATCAACTAATGGCAAAAAATTGTACAAAAAAATTATTGCTCAAATATTTGAAATCCCTTGTTATATTAAGAACATTTAATTCAGTAATAACCTTATTATGTTTTATAAACATTTGTATTTGTTATATAGTATACATCAAATATTTTAATCTGAGTATCAAAATGTTAGGCGTACTTTTTTCTTCTTTATGTTATTTTTGGGAACGATAATTAAATGTGAAATGATAAACAGTTTAGAGTAATTGTCTATTTAGAATTGTTTTCTGACACACCATCTGTCTACACTCTCTTCTAAAAAAGACTGCTTTACGATAACGTCTGTGTAAGTGCACAGAATTAGCATTTTACATTGGATGGGTTTTATTTTCATTATTTCCATAGGCATTTTTTAAAACGTCTGCCCTGCTGAGGTTGCTATAGCTGCTAAATTACATACGTAGCTATTAAGTGCAATAGTAACAGTTAAGTAGTTAACTTAATAAATGCAAATAACTAAACTCTGAACTATAATGTTCATGCTTATTTCCAAATGATGACAAAGACCATAAAAACCTGAGTGTTATTGAGCCAGTGATATTAATGCTTGTTTTTGACCCGAACTGACTAAATGGCAGACTGTTCAGTGTTCGAGAGGATGTCAGTCATACACATTATAGTACAGGTTCTAGCAATTTGTTTTTAGATCCAGCCCAGGTTTTTTTAGATCCAGCCCAGGAGAAAGAATTAAACTAAAGCTGCACTAAATGCAGACTAAAATGATAAATGATGTACAGGTGTTAAATCCAAAATCAGCATAAATGGTTTAGTGCAGTTGGGTTTAAGCAACTATTTCAAGCTGTAGGCCCGCACAATCAGCTTCGCACAATCGTCAAACTCCAGGACTTCTATCTTGGGGAGGGGCTTTAAGAAGCACCCTTGGAGGTTCTCTGCAGTCTGCAGGAGCTGTACATGGTGAAGCCAGTGGTGAGATGAAAGCAGAGCAAGGTCTTTAGGTCTCAGTCTGCTGAAATGCCTCCAGTTGTAGTGGAGTTGTGTTTGTAGAGCCATTGTCATGAGATTTCATATCTTCTGCAAAACACAAAGATACACATTATAAGATAGCACTCTTATGGTGTAATTCCAGGCTGTCAACTTCCGGAGGGTGTGATAGATAAGCGAGGATGACAGAGGCAGTCAGTGGAGTGATGGCGAGATGTGTGTGGGCTAAAGGCAGCTGTGAGAGGAAGCCTCTGGCGTGACCTGCTGCTGGATTGGAGCAGATAACTTTTGTGGCAGGAGACCCTGCTGTCTACAAAGACATGCATCATTCCACAGGCCCTCTATTTCCAGACACTGTAGCCGCCCACTTGTGGCCCAGGCTGATGTGTCTAATGGAATCACTTTCAGAGTAACTTAGATGGGTAACAGTATTGGAACTCTTTGATCTGGAATCAGCTCATTTAGCCGGGCATTGTTTCTCAATTAAATGATTTAGCTCAAAGATGATTCTTAACAGGTAGAGGAAGCTTTGCACAGAACAGTCGCTACACCAGTTATGATACTCTTAACATTTATATGCTTGATGGTTCAAGGTGACTCTTCTTCAGCAAAGTTTTTCTTGTTTGATATAAAAAAAAAGACAAGAAGGTTGCTTGCCACAGCCAGATATGGCCAAGAGATTATTGCTATTGTGCCTATCTAGCATAATTTGGTGCCTTCCTCCCCCATATCAAATACGAGTGTCTGTTAGCTGACGTTACAAAACTCCAAGCATGTTGCGCTAACGGCAGTTTGCACGGATTCGATGGCACGTCACATCTTGGATAAAAGCAGGTGCTAGATTTCGGTATCACTGCGCAGCACTTTGTGTGGGAGACCTAACCAGACTTAACCAGCAAGTGGTAATTGAAACTGAAAATGATAAAAACAAAAAACAAAGTAATTACTTAAATAATTTTAATGCTTTAGAAACTACATTATGTCAATGATGACAAATAATTATCAGTTTGTGCCACAGTTTTCGTATTGATGCTGAAATCTGATTAAACAGAACAAAAACTGAGAAGTACCACTACAAAAGACGGATTTATTGATCTTAGATGAATCTCGGGGGCCTTTTTTAAACCAACAGGGGAAAAAGAATGCTGATCAGTCATACGAACACCCCTCATCAGCAGAGCTTAAAGAATTAAAACGAACACGATGAGAAAAATGCTGTTCATTTAAGCAGAGTCAAAGCAACGAGGGATGGTCGCTTTGTGTTTGGTTAATTTATTTGCATCCACAATTTGTCCCCATGCAACTGAATGTGAAAGCCTTTTCTGATATATTTGTTTACTTTTTTGTGTGTGTGGCGGCTCTTTGTGACAGCTACATTTCAGTACTCTCTTTTCATTCTTATTCTCTTCATCTAATTTCCTTTGTTATGGCATAAACAAGAAACTTGTGGAAATTCAATTACCGCGGTCTTTAGAGATTCCCCTTGCAAAGCTGTATCGGCTCCATCTAGCTCTCCCCTGCCTTTGCTGTGCCTTATGCAACACTGGAATGAGGCTGCTAATTTATTCAAGAGCAGCACAATGCACCGGAACTGCCTAAAAAGCACCGAGGACTTATTTATTACACTGGCTCTGTATGTTTATTAATGGTATTCAAATGAAGGGACAAAAAAGCCAAAGACATTTTCCCGGCTCCGGAGGAGTTCGCTGATGACACATTTGTCAAGCAATGTGGCAGCTTTTCCCTTGCCTCCCGCCACCTCCTCCACCTCCACAGCTTTACCCTTCACATGTCAATAGATTCCAGCGCAGCCAGCTTCATTTCTGAATTGTGCAGTGGCCAGGGCCGTTTCAGGAACGAGTGGGTTGGAGGTTCCAAGGTTAGTTTGCCACTAATTAGTGCTCTGTAAAGTGGCACAAAAGGAACTTTTGCACATGCTTTGCTCATCCTGTACCCTCTTGTCCCATTCCTGGCCTCCACCCTGACCCCTCACACACTCACACACCCCTCACTCACCTCCCCCGCCCTGTGCAAGCCCCACACTCCAGCCGACTCAGCTCTGATGGGCTGTTGTCATAAGTGTCAGGCTGCTTGTATGGTAGAGGGGCGTAGAATCCATCCCCACTGGGCTGTGTGCTTGTTAGCATGGCACATGACAATCCAGATGCATGCAGTGGAGAAAAGCAAGAGTGCATAGTGACACTCCTTAAAAAAATGAGGGCAGGGGGGTTGCGGCTGCTGCTTCTGCATAATGGAGAAGTGAGGGCCATGCTCTTTGTGATTTCAGCCCATAATTTGTGTGCAGCAATTTCCTGCGTGCAGCGTCTATGAACGATATTATGGAGGGGGGGAATCATTACACTAATTCGTCAGCCTCCATTTCTTCCTGTTCCATTGCAGCTCGAGTACAAGAATGTTTCTAATCGTCAATGTGAATATTCACAAGTGGAGGAACATTATGAATGCAGCTTTCTCTTTGGAGTCATTAGCTTAGAGATTTCTATCTTGAACTATTTTTAGCACTTGTGGAATAAGGCATTAATGAATAGTCCTTTATCGGATTCCTGTAGAACGTCATTGTTAGGGGAGGAAATTCCATACTTTGCATTGTAGATGGTCGCTATTAGACCCCGTTATGACTGAACACGCTCTGACTAATTCCCTGTTCTACGTGAGTGTAAGCAGATTTGAAGCACCAGCTGAAGTCTCCACGTGCCCAAATCCAGCTGTCCTAATTTTGCTTTGTTGTGCCGATTATTGCTGTCAGGTCCTTTTGATGCTGATTATTCCTGTCACATCCTCGTGATGCTGTTTTTCACAGCATATGCTTTTACACGGCTGCTGTTACACTCCTACCACAGTTTGGTGGTCACAACGCTCAGGAGTTGTGTTAACATGTCTGCTCTGTACCCAGCATCAATATGGATGACTCCAGATCTCCACGCTTGTTCCTGTGGCAGCACAGACGCAGACCAAACACTAGGCTTGCTGCTCGCCTCTGTTAATTTTTTCGTTTATAATGTATTTATGCTCAGAGCCCAAGATTTACTCTGATCACATGCTGCTGTTTCCGCTTAGATCACTGAGTAGCTTTGGCATGTAGCAGCTTTCCCTCATTCTGTCCCTGCTTTCCCCTCTGCTTCTCTCTCTCTCTCACACTCTCTTCTTCCACTCCCCCCCTTCCTCCCTGCTTTTATCCTCAAGCATAATTTTGTCTGTTCTCTGCTCTCCCTCCTGTTTTTCCAGAAATTAAGGCACTTGATTTTGCAGTGTGATGGGCAATTTGTTCCTTATTTGCCAGACCAGGCTGTGGTTTTCTACTGAAGCACAATGCATTTCAGTGGAAAACGACAGTCAGCAAAGTCTTGATCATGACCATTCTGCTGCTTGTAGTATTTATAGGGAGAATCATTTGCTTTTTGCTCCTCTCAAAATGTGTATTTCCAAAGCCACTTCTAGACATAACCTGCCAAATTAGAGTAACCTTGGATGTAGCGCTCCAAAGGCAGACCTGCAATCTTAAACTTACACTCTTAAAAATAAAGATGACAAAAGTTCTTAAGAGTGATGTGATAGAAGGACAACTTTTGGCCCCATTTAAAGTGAAAGTGACCATTCTGTTATACGTGAACGCACCACTGCACACAGTGTGAACAGGACAAAATGATTCCTCTGTATTTAACCCATTCACCAAGTGAAGCAGCGGGCAGCCAGGAACACAGCGCCCGGGGAACAGTGTGTGCGGTACCTTGCTAAGGGTGCCTCAGAGGTGCTTAGTACTCTAGAGAATTGAACCATAAAAACATAAACGGCCTCCTGATCGTAGGGTGAACCCCCTAACCACTAGGCTGCTTGCTTTAATGGATGGTTCTTTAAAACCATAGTAAAAACCATGAATCTGATTTTGGAACTGGTAAATGAGAACAACTTTTTCTTTTTTTTTTTACAAGGTTTTACTCTTGTAAATGTTGTTTCGTAAAACTGTAAGTCTGTGCCAATAACCATGAAGAAACCTTTAGATTTTTCTGTCCAGTCATCTCCAATTCCACACACCAGATAGGACCCACTTTTTCCTCTGAATCGCAACGCAATGTCACTAGACAGTTTAACACATTGAAGGAGAATGCTGACTGCCAGTCATGAGCCCAGGAACCTTTGTTTTTAAGAGTGTATAATAGAGACCTGCTGTAGGCCTCATTCAGACCTATACAGAGATGTCTGTAATTGCAATTGTTTGTTTTGAAATTGCATTCCTTCATGCGTGAGAAATTGTATTCCTTCACACAGACATTTAAAAAATACTCACAAAAGTATGCCAAACACCTTAAAAAATCTTAAGTGTGTATAGCACAAAATATAAAGCAAGAACTTTCAGACAGTACAACCTCTACTTATAAAGGTATCATAAAATAGTGGAATTTGTGTGTGGACAGAACATAGAGATAAAGTTAAGCGAAGGTACCAATGACCCATTACCCATTCCCGACATGATTTCTGAAGTCTGCTCTACTCAAACTGTAAAAGAGCATAAATTGATCAATTTAAGCTAAGATGTCAGTATTTTATATGAAATAAATTATAATGTATTTAGATGGTGCGGCACACAAGGTTGTCCTCCTGAAACCACAGTGCATCCCTGAGACAAGCACAAACCCTCCATGACGTTATGATTCTGCTGGCGTCAACCAATGAAAGTTCTTAGGGTTTCATTGACCTTTGGATATTTGTGTCACATGGGAACGAGAATGCAGGACCAAGACTGACCAAAAAGACAGAGGTGGCTCCGTAGAGCAGTGAGTACTCACGAACCAAGATAAGGGATGGAGAGGGACACGTCTGGACTGAAGCATGCTACTTCAATGTCTGTGCGAGGAACATACACCTGCTTCCTACTTTTATACCTGGCGTGCAGTCATTTCCAGTGCCTGTGGACTGCACGTGCCCTGGTGTGCGTGACAATTTGTTTTACCCTTCTTTTCTGTTCCTGTTTTTATGTTTCAAATGATGTGTTTAAAAAGTACACTGGAGGAGCACTAGGCACTCACCATGGTCACCAGGCAAGAGACAAGCGATTTTCCTCCTGCTATATGAAAAGGTTTGCTGACTTTTTGTACAGAAAGTATAGAGAGACAAGCGGAGTGGGGAGCATTGATGCTTGCTGTGTGAAAAGCCTTTTACCCTTCCTTGTAAAAACACAGATGTTTTCAAAGAGTCCAACCCGTAGAAAGCATTTTCCATGTTGGTGGTAGGCCATAATGTTTTCCAAAATATCTGTAAATGCATGCACGGAGTCCGAGACTCATTTTTAAAGCATTCCCTGAATCACAGCAAAGAAACACACTCGCCATCTCAGCAGTTCTTGTCCTTTGCTTAAGCCCTTGTCGTTTTAGTGAAACACCATAGTGTGGAGTCCTGGGTTCTTTGCATATCTGTCATACTGAGAGCAGGAATATGTAGGAATTGCCAGTGAAGGAAGAGTTCGAATGGTTCTAAAGCTGTTAATAATGCATCCCTCGGCAGCAGTTGACCAATAGCTGAGGAGTAAAGGATGGAAGCAGTGATTCTTGATGCTGATTGGTTGTCTTGCCTTTGACGTACTAGCCCAGCCCAGCTCAGCTCAGCTTAGCCCCTCAGAAGAAGAGAAGCTGTTAAATGAGCTTGAAAGGGCAGAAGGAGTTCGGCTTCCACCATCAAAGCTTCTCTCGGCCTCTCTCCTTGTGCCTCAGTCGACTCTGACCCAAATCAAAGTACATGGAGAGAAAAATACTCTCGGTTTGCTTGTTTGGGGGGGTACATCTGGGGGAGTCGAAAAGGAGGCGTTCAGCCCTCCATGAGAAGCTGCAAATGTAGCCATCTATTTTAGTTCAGTCAGCAAAGTGCTACGTTCAGCAATGCATTTTCAATTTGTTTGCTTTGGCAACCAGCACAGACACTCACTTTTTAAAATGGTTGTTTGAAGAACTCTGGTGGAGAAGCCAGATAGATTCTTTTCACACTGGATGGCAGATGTTGGCAGTTTCCTGCTGTGTCCTTTAATTTCAGTTCTGTCTCTCTCATTATCTAGTTGAAAATGCCAACCGAACAGTTAGAAGGAGTGCGATTAAATATTAAAATTAGGTTGGAGTAACAGAACTGTGTCTGCATAGTAATATTCATAGTAACTGCAGAAGACCTCAAGTGGAAGGACAGCAGAGGCGCAGTAGCTTTTGAATAAACAGTCCAGATGCTGCACAGGAGTCCCTAACTAACGGCCATAAAGTTGACTAACTGCGAATGAGGAGGCCCCTGTCGACGGGACACCGAAGAGAGGTCTCAGAGGCTGCTGAAGTTACGGTGCGCCCCCTCCCCCTTTCCCCCATGCAGATAGATTTACCCTGCTCCTGTTTTATCCCCTTTGTTCATTAGACTTCTAAAGGAATAATTAACAAGGCTTTAAAGCAGCTTTTATGGATCACCTGCTGTCCCCAATATCATTTTTGTGATTGCGCAGCAGAAAAGCGGCAGAAACATTGATGCTAACGTCTGGCACTGAAAACTCTTGCAAGATCAGTAACTCTCCAATTAAAGCAATACCCCTCAGTCTACAGTGCTCAGCACCTGGATTCTTCAGGATGACTTTTATCACAAGATGGAGGACAAAGGAAGGACCTTCTTCACTGTTAACACTGTGTTCTAGTTCATCCAGGCTGAGGAATTAGCTGTCCTTCTTGAAAGAGATCTGTTTTATATGGGAGAAACTCAGCAATCCAGTCTTAGCTAAGGCTGCTGCTGCTCACTATATGATCTTGATCACTGAACAAACTCCTTTGATAATTGAACAGACATGATTGTCTACTGCGAAAGAGATTATATGGTATTCTATTTCATTTCAAAGTTATAATTTACTGTGACCAATTGAAGCATAACAATACATTCAGCCCACGATCCAGCTGTTTGCAAAATTCTGACAAGCCCCACTTTACTTTGGTCTGTCAAACTTTCAGCTCAGGTAAACAGCATCTAGTGCTAAAAGACCTCTTTCATGTCTTGATAAGAAGATTTGAGTGACAGAGGTTGACCCTTCAAATGAGCTAACACTGCAATTAACCAGCTTGTCGTTGTACACAAGGTCTCGTAAAAAGTTGTTATCACTGCAAATTTGTTCTTTTGTCAGAGTTTACTCCTCACTTGACAAAAGAAATGGTATTTACAGTTGTGATTAGTCATTATTTTGCTAAATTTGATTCACAATGGTGAGTTAAAGTTTCAATGCATTTGCATTATTTAGGGCAGAACTTATGACTATAATTGTGTTGCTGCACAACTGTTTTCCACTATGCACATTGTTGTGATATCATAATGTCACTGTTATACCCAAAATGTACAAGGCATCTGAATTTGCTGTGGAGAAATCCTGTGAAGAAATCTATGGATTTTGCACTTGAAAGTTTAAGGGAATGTTTACCAAACTCTTTCTTCGAATTGCTCTGAAGCTCAATCCAGTTGAACTGCACTGTTACTATATTTCTACCTGAGCCGCTTGGTTAAATCGGAGACAGATCTGAAATGTTTACTTTCTCATGCAGAGGCCATGTAGATACATTTTCTTGGCCTGGTTGAAGCTTTCTTGAGTACTGCCACCTGGGCTGAACTCCAGCTCGGGTGCACAATCCGCATGTCACCGCAAATCCACTCAAAATTCACAAATATATTTGTTATGTCTGAGACGCCAAAGCCCGGTAAATATTATCATCCTACAAGCAAACAAACAATCCTTTGGATGTAGATAAAAGGCGAGAGGCATGTGGCGAGGTAATGGGACTGCGCTATTAGCAGTGTCACTCATTCTGCCGGGCCTGTCAGGACCGCCGCTCGCTTTGAGGCCATCTCCCTCCCCTCGTCCACCTGCTTATCTCCCAGATAAATTAACTCGGGCAGCAGAGGCGGGCGGGAGACGCACATCCACACCTATCACAATCCATGAGCACTGAGCACAGATCACCGCTCTATTGACTCAAGTTAATAACGTGGGGCCACGGCATCGGGGCTGACAACTCCGTCAGAATTCCGAGAACTCTCAAGATTGACGGACGCGGAAGGAGAATAAACACTTGCTAATTACAAGCAACCCCTGTGTCTGCCAGGATTCGCTTCGACCCAGTGTGGACCTCACACACCATGGCCCAGGTGGACACAGATGCTCATCTCGGCATGTCATTGAAAGCAATATTTATACCTGCCATGCTGCGCGAACACATCCACTACTTTTGTAATTAGCCACCCACATGTACAGAGCATGCCCCCTCTCAAACAGGATATAAAACAAGTAGCGAGGCTGCTTTGAGCACGGCTTTAACCACAGGACATGCTTTAAAAGTAGCTTTTTATTTTAGCTTTTCACAAAGCGTTTTTTCATGGTTATTGGTTTTTATGCTTTTGCTAAAAGCTAAATTGCTTTTTAACTCGCCTGTCTCTATTATTTTTGTTATTATAATAACTCTTACAACTTTGGAGTGATTGTCTTGTGCAGGGGAAGTGCTGGTCGTTGGAAGGCATTGACCCCCAGAGATGATCATGGAACCAAACTTAAGTGCAAAGAACTCAGTCTCTTGCAGCTCATACTTGCTTCTCAAATGATCATCATACATGCTGATGCTGACAAGCTTAGAATCCTGGCCTACACCCACAACAGTCGTCTGTCACAGAGGGTTATTCCTGGGTGTTTGTGTGCCTGAGCAGGGAACTCCCTGAGCCCTCCACTGTCTTGCTGAGGGAACAGCCTGCTCAGATCACTCCAACGCTGCCTCATTACAGCTTGTGCTAGCTGCCCCAGCCCACAGTCAAAGCTCCTCATAAATGAATCTTCATGCCTCAAAATCGTGACTCTCCTGTGGAAGTGGACCAAGTAATGATGGTCAGGGTGATGACTTCTTTAGTCTGTTGGTTTTCCCCTTTGCCAGACAAAAAGACAAAAAAAATACATGAGACTGTCCATCCATCCATCGTTGCTCTGCCTGGCAAGTGTGCTAAGATTAAGACCCGGTTAAGAGTTGTTTGTAATTGAATACAGGAGATCTGGATGTGCATTAAAATGGACAGTGGGACAAGATAGAGATTTTGTACTGAATGAGAAACAGAAATGCAGAGGCTTCCAGCTTCTCAGCAGCACTGGAGCCACTTTCCATTTCCCACATTCTTTCAAATGATGATGCTGTACCTTTATAAAAGTCATGCTTCTAAGGTAAGTGAAAGATATAATGACGTCCCATAGGCTTCCATGGGGCATAGAATTGACAGCGAAATTACTCTAATATGCCACACACGTGGCAGTGCAGTGTTCTCCATGAGTTTTGCTAGCCTTTCATTTGCATTTTATAGTAAGGTATATAATATGTGGGAGCATGTAATATTATACCATGACATTCCAGTGGAGTTAACCATGGGAAATGAAATCTTCTCCCTGTTAGGAGGACACAAGCAAATTATACTGGTACATCTATCTAGCAAATGAAAAGGTAAATAGCGGTTTTATTATGTTTTTTGTAGTTTACATTGAAATATCAATTACATCTGTAATAAGCTGAGGGTTTAATTGTCATTTTGATGCTTGTGGTTGTACAAGTTGAGTTGAACCCAGAAGTAGATGCCGTTCCACGCAATAGGCCTGTAGGGAAGTACATTTTGTAAAAAGCACCAAACTGTTCTATAACACTGTGAAAGCTGTGTTTTTGAGAATATTTTGAAATGTTCCTTTTATGCTGAGAACCAAGCCTCATGAGAAGGGTGAGGACGACCCTGTGAAAACATGTTGATGAGCTTCTCTCTCTCTGGCCTAGACACTGTTGCCCATTTTAGCAGTCAGGGGAATAGAAGAGTTATTTAAAAATAGTGAAACAGGATAAATCTGTACAAACAAGGGAGGTGGGAGGCATTAAAGTCTTCTTAGCATATTTAATCTGCTCATTTCTCAGTGATTGGAACTGTTAAACCTTCCACAACCAGTTGGCTATATTTTAATAATAAAAAATAAAGAAATAATTACAGGCTTATGTAGGATCTGACTTCCATGGAAATGTCTAAAGTCACTATGTAATGCATATGATGACAGTAAACGTTCAAATAAAAACACAAGTAAACACATGCTGTGTTTAGAGGCAGCATTAGCTATAGGGCATTAGAAATGATTGCAATGTTTTTGTAGGTAACTCAAATTGGAATGTTTAAGTATATGTTTAAAGAAGTTCCATTGATTTTTGCATATACATCAGTGGTTAAGATGTGGAAAAAAAACTATATTCTGAGTGGGATAATCTGAAATGGTTTATTGTAGAGATTTCTTTACAGTGGTGATGATAGGAACCACAACAGATCTGTTTCGCCACCACTGGAGAACAATTCTGACATGGTTAGTTTCTCTGGAACATTGCATTTAACATAAAACCACTTTGTATGACTTTGTTTACATTTAAATGGATTAATTATGCAGAAAAGGTCCTCTTTTAAAAATCAACCCTGACAGCCTGTCACAATACAGCCTAACAGAGGGGCTTTACTGTAAGCCCTGAGAAGTGTGTTTGTCGTAGCTCCAGCAGGCAAAGAAGTGGAACTGAGGCATGAACACAGAAAGAGACTAGAGGACAATGAAGAGCATTGGAATGGCATAGGATTGAGATTGTGCCAGAGATATTCTTTTTACTCCTTGAATGGTGGGAGCACCCTGGGAGTTTTTGACTCGTCTCTTCTTATTGGATGGGCCCTGATAATTGGTTTAGGTCAAGCAGCCCTTCGTGAGAGTAAGAGAGAAGGCTTGTTCCTCTAGGAGCTTAGCAGAAAGGATCAATACAAAGAGATGGTAGTAAATAAATGGGGCGAAAAAACAACTGTGCTGGTAACAGAAGCAATCCTAGCCCAGCCAAAGTAATGTGCGCCTTCCATGGCAAACTGTGCTGTAAAACCAGGGCCAAAAACATGCCCTGGCCTCTTTAGCGATGCATGTGGAGAGATGAAACGACATCGTGCTGTAGATGAGGGGGCTATGGAGGCCTGGGCGGATGCTTGAATTTTTAGCAGCTCAGCCAGCCGGGGTCTTGTCTTTAGAGAGGAGAAGATCAAAGAGGCAAGTTTAAAGGGGAGTCGGGGTCTGCTTAAGGTTCTCTTGCTGGCTTCATTTTGGAAAGATTCAGGTGCCCAGCAAGCACGTTGATGTGGTACACCATGCCTCTTATTTTCACTTGTTCAGCGGAAGTAAAACACGCTATGAATCGAAAAGCAGGGGTTTATCAAAGATGCTGCTTAAATTGTCTCTTTCTACTTGTCTCACCCGCTGCCTTTGCGCTCTTTTTGAACATTCTGCATTGGTTCCCCTGGCTGCCTCAGTAGTGGCTTCAAAAAGTGACTGGTTAGAAGTCATCCCAGAGAGAGGTGTACGGGAAAGACGATGGCGTCTATTTAAAACTCTGCGTTGAATCTCAATGTGCTGTGACTTTCTCCCTCAGTACCCAGAGTAAGCGCTTCATCATTATCAACATGGAGGCCGAAAAAGTCGCAGCGCGGGCAGGCAGCCCACAACATCACCGGGCAAATGACTTTGCTCTTGAGTCCCACCTGTCGGCTTTCCCTCTTTACCAGCCAGAGGATGGAATCAATGAGATGGCCATCGTGTTAGCTGAAAAGTACCTTCTCAGGCTGGGTCAGAGATGGGATGTCACTTGAGCTTGTAATAAACAGGCAATGACTTGTTCGCTTACCGTCACCTTAATAAACTTTAATGAGTCTGCTTGGCCTAATGTGTTGTGATATTTCATCAGCCCATCAACATACAGCGCATGTTTCTCCAGCCCACGTCACCACGGCTGTAGTGTGTGTGTGTATGTGTGTGTATGTGTGTCTTAATTACCTGTCATTTGTAGCCCGGCTCCTGGCGGGGCATGCTGGATGTGGGAGGCTCAGCAGCTGACATGATGAGGGAGCCGGAATCTTGTGGGTTGCCATGGCGAGGTGACTCTGCTGGGCAGGAGAGGGCTTCATTAATGGCTTTCTTAGCCTTGTTTCTGCTTTTGGCCACTGATTGGCTTAAGCTTTAGTGCCCGAGTTCCTTATTACGCCCTGGCATCATTTCAGAAGGGTATGGAGGCGGGGGGGAGAAAAAGGAAGGAACAAAAGAGAGCACAGTTTTCCTGTATTACTGACATTTTCACCATGGCTACGTTGGGACTGGTTCCCCTCTTATTTAGGCCATGGAGTAATGACTTCAATTAAGCTAACAATTCACACATAGCAGAGAGTGAGACTCGTACGTGCAGACTGTACGCTGCTTTGTCAAATGGAGATAGCCTTGCTGTTGTTGTTCCTCTTGCGAAACTTCCATTGTGTTGTGTTTGTTTGTGTTGACAGATATGGGGTATTTTTAGGCTTGCCTCTATCATTTTTTGTGTTTGTGCATGTGTGTGTGCTTGGACCCATGACGTTATGAGAGATTTAGAGATGTAGAATTTTATCTGCCTCAGCATTCCTCAGAAGTGTTTCAACATTGCAACATTTCTCAGTTTCTCCCCAGTCCAACTGGGACTTCTCGTAGTTCTTCCACAGCTGCACTCTAATAAAGCCCATGTTCATATAGTGAGCCAGGAATCTTAACACATCACAGTCTGAAGCCTGCAGCAGGTACACGTTATACTTCAGAACATCCTTCTGTCATCCGATGTCCATGTGGATGTGTAGGGTCTAGACATGAATGCCAAGATCGTCTTTCGGTTGCAGTTTAGAGCTAGATTTTTGTTTTCATGCTTTTTCCAATTTCTTTTAATTATACACCCTTAAACTTATACATGCTGATTTTGTTACTATACCTGTATACCTGTCTCTTATTTTGCTGCCTTGCACTGCGCCTTCAGGGACATCAGAACAAATGGACATTCTCCAGTCTTTTTGGATGAATCCTTGGAAAGGCTGCTGTGAAACATTTGTCTTCCTACTTTCACTTCCTTACAGCACAACTTTTAATTATTTTAGCACATCTTCTGGTTAAATAACATTATGACAGATTGTCTGTAGTACAACAGTTTATATCTCCGTAGAAAATCACTGTCAATGGAATAGGACCCTTTGACGTAGCTGCACACAGTTTAAGGTCACAGTTCAAGTGTCAGTTGAAGGGGACCTCTATGGACTTTGAAGATATTGAGTTCCATATAGTACATTTAGGGTGAGTTGGAGTGGTGTTTGTGATTCAGCATTAGTACCTGACTAATATTATTCTGGCTATATGCAGTCGAATCTTCACGGTCTTTGAAAATGTAATGTGAAGCCTTCCCAAACCCCCTAATAATACCACTGATTTCAGAAGAAATGTTGGATATTTATAAACTGGATATCTGCGTCTCCAAACTTACAGATCAGCTGTGCATTTAAATTTATTCATGGATGTGACATCACAGCCATATTTTGTTCATTTTCGAAGTGAAAATGAGTACACATTTTCAGTGCATCATTGTACAAAACGCATGGCACATTTTGTTTATGGTTTTCCCTAATATATCAAACTCAAAGGCACTACATTTTGGCGATAAATGCCAAGTGTTTTAGTGTGTTCTCTGTAAGGAATGTGTTCTGAGTTTAAGTTAGAAAACCAACATGCCATTTGGCTAGGGGTTTGCAAACATTTGTATAAGACTGCATGTGCTGTGTGTATTGGAGAGCGAATGGGGTGTTCTGATATGTTAACAATGTTGACCCAGGACTGCTTTATCTAAAAATATCAGAGATTCAGGGATGCAGGCCCTTTCAGAGAGAGTTTCACTGTGAAAATGGGGTGCTGCAAAACGATGGAGCAAATTTACTCCACATAAAAGTTGGGCTTGCACTCGCTGCGCTGGAGGTTGCAGGTGTGTTTGCGGACAGCCACAGGTAAATGAGGAGATCAAAGAGGGAGGCTGTGGCTCCTTGGCCTATAATGAGATGGGCCTCTCAGATGTTGCCTGTTTCTTGCACTCCCCTCCCCTTTGCTGTCATGATTGATTTTTAATGACATGCCTGGGCTCTCTGGTTAAAACGTGGTGCATCGTACATTTACGAATCTCCTTCTCAACGCACTCGCTTTACGCTCGCTAAGAAAGACTGAGTTGTTGAAAAAGTGTTGTGGAGACTTCTGGTGACAGCAGCTTAGTGTCTACACTTTGAGTGCGTCTATTTACAAGCCAGATCGAGTGCAGTTGCACAAGTACTTTTAACATCTGAATGATCCACTGAAAATCTGTTGCTGAGTGTTTTTCAGGGTGGATTGAAGTGAATGAAATTTAGGACCCATCCCATGTTTTAAGCCCACATACAATATACACACACACACACACCCACAATGACTTCTACTCTGTGTGAGTGCAGCAATGGTCTGGAAAGCAGGCATATCTGGTGTTGAAATTGAATCTGGTCCCAGGTTTGCAAGAGAAAATCCAAAGTGACAGAAAAGCAGATAATAGGTTTGCTGTAGCTTCACGCCTGAATGTATGTCCACACAGGGCAATTTCTAAAACAATGCAGTGCTTGACATTTTTATGACAGCCTTTTTTATTGTACTTTTCCCATTACGCCCGTCTGCGCTATGCACTTCACTCAGTTGTATCCGCGCCGTTCAGTTATCTTAACTCCTCTTCTACTCATCCTCTGTGAGAGAGCCTCATCTTTCCTCCGCTCCCCAAGTCCACTTTCCCCTGATACCTTCCACTTTCATTTTCAACAGCCGTGCACTTTCTTGTCCTTTTGCTTTTGAGGTTCTTTCTGGCTCTTTCTCCTGCACACTACTTTTTACTTTTAATTTCACTCTTTTTCCTCTGTCTGTGTCCCTCTCTGTCTCAGCTTCTCTATGCTTCCTTCTATCACTCTCAGCTTTTTTTCACATTCACCCTCTTTGTGTGTGTGTGTGTGTATATATATATATATAATCCATCATTTTCTCTCCTTCCTCTTACTCTTCTCCCTGACCTCACTTCCTTGTTTTGTATTCTCTCAACCTTTCGTAAATCTCTCCCTCTTTACACTATATGTCTCTCTCCCTCTTCCTCTGTTTATTTTTCCCTATATTCTTTTCAGCAATTACTCTCCTCACCCTCTCTCTCTGTCTTTCTCCCTATCTCTCCCTCCCTCTTTCCCTCCCTCCCTCTCTCCCTCTGTTTCTCTTTCTCTGTCTCTCCAATTTCTCTCTCTCCCTCTTTCTCTCCATCTCCCCCTCTCTCTGTTCCCTTTCTTTCTCTGTCTTTCTCTCTCTGTCTCTCTCTCTCTGTCTCTCTGTCAGTGACCTTGACGGTTTTTCCTTGTGTTGAGATGTAAAGTGCTGTTAGGCCTCCTCTCTTTGCTTCCTCCGTTTTCCGTGGTCTGCTCTGCCAGGCTGCCTGGGGATTCTGTAATGCCCCCCACTCACGTTTTGGCCATGCTGATTTTGAAACGGCAGAAATGCAATTCATTGCGTCTGAATCTGATAGCGCTGCATATTTCCACATTTGTTTCTCTGCTACTTTACTCTTATTGAGAGGAAATTGATGCATCACTTGTAATGACCACAGCTTTCAATTCACCATTTAATTTAGACACTTAAACTGAATAACTAGACAGTTGGATGAAAGCTAATCGATATTTTTAGATACGGGCATATCAAAAAGTCTATAAAATGTGATTTACAGTGTACACAAAAGAACAATTACTTCCTGCCCAGTTGATTTAAGCCGGAACTTTAACTGTTTTTTGCTTGTAGTGGATACCATGATTGCTGTATCATGAGAAATAAAAACAAATGACTGTGCTTATTGGATCAAGGACAATTAATTTAGTACCACGCACCATGTGGTCTACAAGAAACGGCTTTTAATGTGAACCATTTCACAGAGTAAGGACCGCTAACGTTTGTGGGCCGTAAGGACCCCTAAATGGCTGTTAAAAGAGAGGAGAATAACAATGTGTATCATCAATTAATGATTACCGTGCCACTTTGTTGTTGCTGTGGTGCAGACCTCATAAATAATGGCGTCTTATAAAGGGTCACAAACTCCATTGTTTTTAAATGAGGGCCCCGAAGATGTTTGGACTTTGTGTCAGATGGCAACACCCAGGAGCAGTGTTTTTGCATATTGTAATGAGCTTTGGAAAACTCAGATGAAGGTAATAGAATGGAACGATGCCCTGGGACACGACAGAGCCGGGTTTTATCACACATTGTGCTCAGTAATTAAAAAAGACTACTCTGGAAAACCAACCTCTCTCTAGCTCTCTCTTCTTCCTTCTCTCTTTCAGTCCCTTCTCTCTCTCTTTCTCTCGCTGCTCCTGTTAATAAACCTCGTAATGTAATGCATATGGTGCATCTGAAGGTTTGTTTGGATTCAGAAGTGGCCATTGTATAAACCAATGTTGTATTAGTGTAAACTTTCGGTAACATGTTAATTCACTGCTGAATTATGAGAAGAAAAGGAAAGGCATTACACTAAACTCCATCCAGCACTGCCTTCTAATAAAACTACAAGGACTTCCATCAGCATTGGAGCACCCAGGTCAGTGACTAACAATGTAATTCAATGTTTTCCCTTATAGCTCTTCTTTGTTAGGGATTTGAAAGACTGTATAAATCTGTATAAATCACTGTTAGACACGTGTAAGAACTATTAACATTAAATTGCTTCTGTAAAATTGGCCAGAAAAATGAAAGCCGGCACAAAAATGCACTCAAAGACGAGACAAGGTCCTGAATTTTATGTTACATGACCCCAAGACTTCTCTCCGTGACACATTCCAGCGACCCTGAGCTGTAACGTCCTGTAAAAGGACGTTCCATCTGTCTACATCAGTGTTCGATGCCTAGCCCAAAGGCACGCTTTCACTCATGTGGTAAATAGCCTTGCATTAGCAGAATTAGGAATTCAGTCATGTTCCATCAGCCTCAGTGCAATCAAGACCTTCGCCCTCTGGTTACCAGTACGTGTGTCAATAAGCCTCCATCACAGATATGATGGCAGCAGCAGCTGTGCATGAGAAGAAAGCTCGGCATGAGCGCAACACGGCCCCGTACCTCATAGCGCTCTTTAGTCCCATGCTGTTTGGGGGAGGCCTTTGATTCACGGAGTTATCGTAGGCCTCAGTTTTCTTCCTCCCTCTCTCACTTTCTTTCTCTCTATCTCGCTCACCCGCTCGTTTGTTCGGCGCCGGGTTTAATTGTCTGCGGGATGAAGTGCAGGGGCCCATTTTCAATTACAGTAAATTAAGTACATAATAAGGATTAGGATCCATTTCACAATCATTTTAATTGAACCCTGTCAGTATGGCTTCCTCCGCAGAGCAACGCAAAGAAACAGGCTTAAGTTTTGATTGACCGATCTGGTGTAGGGTGCATTCTCAAGCATGAATGCTTTGACTTTTGGGGCTACAGTGGAATGCGTCACCTACCAGTTCCTGCAGAGGCACAGCCTGCATGACAACACACCTGATTGGTTGGCACATGTGCTGTAATCAGTTAAATGACAGACAGGCTCACAGCTGCACAGTGCAAGCTAAGCCAATTGTGTTACAATTAGAGGACGCTATTTTAAGTTCCCCGAACAGAAGACAGCTTTCAGATGAATCATTTGGCCGAGAGGCATCATCATTATGCAAAAGGCTTTGCAAACCTGTTTGTATCCACATTGTTTTGAGCACCCCCACCCCCACCCCTCCCTGTATATCTGGGCTGTTGGTGAATGGGGACAGTGAAGAGATGCCCTAGAGCACTACAGCATACAGTACAGCATGTTCTAAGTGGGTGCCAGCTCAAAAGGCAAGGCCATCGCCAAGGAAACCAGGGTGTCCAAATGATGAGCCCTTCACCTGGACCTCCACAATGATGTGCAGCATGTGGGAACTTGACCTTTCCTAATGGGCCTTTGTGGATGTGGACAGGGAGGAACCAATCAGAGGTGGTTCCTGCTGCTCTAAGCCCAAACATGTCCTGTGGGAGCCATACAGGCAAAGCTGAAGTGAGCAAACTGCTGAGATGAGGGAAAGACCAGGTCTCATTGTCAGAGGTGAAGTGGAGGCCAGAACCATGTTACTCACCCATACCCATATTTAAAGGCATCACAAGGGAAAGGACATATGAGCTGCTCTAATCTGACCAGCCATGCAGCTTTAATACAGGGTTGTGGCCAACATTTCCTCATGCTACTTCATATCAGTTAACAGCAATAGCATATATGTACCTTCTACTTGGAGCATATGGACATGGTCCCATGTTTTTAATGTTAATGTAAGTGAACAAGTGAATTATTATGTACGTTTGCAAGTTGGTGATTTATTGAGCTGGTGAGTTAGTTAGTGAGTTGGTTAGCCATGTCTGTGAAGTGCTTTGCCTCAAAAAAAGCCTCACTCTGTCTTATTAGCATCTGCCTGCTGTCTGTCCACCATGTTTTCTGGCACCCAGCTGCAGACTGCCAGCTCTCAGCCTGAGTGGCTGCACTCAGCATTGGGCAGGGTTGTGGTGTAAGTGTGGCCCTGGCTGCTCAGCAGTATGCAGGTGGAGGGCTGGGTGTGCTAATCCACGCTAACCCTGCTTGCGCACTGTAATAAAGCGCACACTCAATCAGGACACATCCCCTCCCTGCAGCACAGCTCAGCACAAGCCTCCGCAATCAACGCCTGGCGAGCGGCATGAAAGCAAATGAGCTCCAAGTCTAGACACCCCACACCTGCATGTGGACGGCTGGTGGCAGGCAGCCTGTAGCCACAGAGGAGCAGCGGAGTGGCTCTCTCCCGAAGAGCCAACGTGCTCCGGTTTGCGAAGTGATTTTCTGAAAAGGTCTTAGAGAATAGTCTTGTACTGAAGGAACTGGTACTGATGTTTTTGTGAATATAAGTCTGCTATTTGAGTGTGATAGAGGAGACTGTATGATTCTTACATTCACCATTTAAAAAGAAGTAGCATATGTTTTGCTCTTGTTCTCCTTCACATTTGAAGATGACCTGTTTGCATGAGGTGTTGTCACTTACCGAGCATGTTGCAATTTGAACATTCTTGGTTAGTGAAAGTCAGTCTCTAAAAGTTTCCTCTGCCTTTTAGCTTATTCCTGGCTTCAGCAAGGTGTTTTCTAAGCAGAAACACTCCTAATGATTGTGCACCCCATGAGTGTTTGCTGTGGAGCATGGCTCCATTCAGTGGGCGCAGGCAGAGTGTAAGTGTTTGTTATGCAGGTTTAATTATGTCCAGGGGGCCCGAATGTGTAGGCCCTGTGTTTACCCGCCGCTCCTGTATCCAATCCACAGTGGACAGAGGCTTGATGTCTCTTTCTCCCCTTGCCTTTTGCAGTGAACGAGGCAATTAAAGGTCATATTAATTAGAGCATGTTGTAGTCTCCAGCCTCATTGTAAAACAGCTGGCTCCCGTGTCAGAGAGGCAGCCTGGAATGATATGAGTGGTTTTTTTGCGGTTGGCCCTCCACCTTGCCACGTCTCTGTGTGTATCGCCGATGTTTATGGAGCACGGCAAACCACGTTGATTGAGTGTACATGGCAGTTACGGCGATGTGATGGTGATTAATGGGGTGTTCCTGGGGTTAATGACGGCCTGTCTGCCCATTAAAAAGACACTTCTGAATTGTAACCCCCCTAGTCAGCTTTGTGGGGGTGATGTTTTTGAAAACTCTGTTTTCTAAATTACACTTCCATTACATATAATCCAAGGATGGTTATTTAAAAAAAGAATTCTACAGCCTTAAAAATTGGAACCACAGTGGTTCAGCGACACATCACTTGCATTTGTCTGAGCGGGCAAACAGGGAAAGTGCAGCATCTACAGTGCATGGGGTCGACGGACAAGGGTGCGCCCACGCCACAGCTTGAGTGAAAAGAAGTTATATAAAAATTTCAAAAATGAAACAATTTGATGATTAAAATGACAATGTGCAGGAGAGATTTATAAACAAAGTTAAAGTTTGGATTTCGGTTAATCCTAGACCTCTAGAGAAAGAGAAATATCTGTTTTAGTTGAAGGTGGGGCATTTTTGACTGTGGGACTATGAAACTGTTGTTAAGGAATGATCAGGAAGTAAAAGAGGAATTGCTGCTGTTTAACTGTTCTAGTTGTCATCTGCAGGTTACACACTAATCCAAAGCCAATACTGCATATGATTCATCTAAATCAATTCACACAAAGAAAGGCCAAATATTATTTTAGAATTATGTGATTTAATATATAACATATTAACAGAAGCTCATGTTTAATTTTCTAAAATAGTAAGGTTAAATCTTGGCCTGCTACTGTAGTCTTGCATCTGCCCTACTTAAGGATATAAATCCACTATACTCTTCTGGGCCAATAAAGAAAATCAATCAATCTATCAATTACAAGTCCTCTGTAGCCATGGTATCAATAATGTTGCCAGGTGATAGAAAGAATTATAGTTATTGATGATTCTCCACTTGTTCTAAGAGGCGAATGCAAAATGTACTGTTGCCATAGTGAGCTTTCACCGAGATTATGCGCATTTGTTTATGAACAGAACAACAGCTGAAAGTTGGCCAAGTGTGGCGTACGGATCCTAAAGTGAGATTAGATTGAGTTTTAATTCATTCATTTATTCATGGAATTCAGTGGGGCTACTGTCCTTTCAAAAGGCGTCGGACCGGACGTCCTTGCTTGTTTCATTATGACTGTTTGCATTAGTTGTAAAAGAAGCAATAAGTCTCTCTTCTATCATCTCAGAGTGAAGAGAATGGAACAAAGCAATATAATAACAACTGCAAACATCATCAGTGATGTGCTGTGTTTTTTTGCATATACAGTAGGGGGTGATTGAGTGTGCCTTGTTGTGCACCGTGTTTGTGTGTGTGTGTGTGTGTGTGTGTATGCAGGGAGAGATAGAGGTGTCAGGGAAGTTGATGATGGTCTGTGGATTTTTTTCAGGCTTCAGCTAACAGTCCCTTGTTGCGTATGCCCAGGAATGTAACAGCCACATGAATAAATCAAACGAGTCGGTGATATGGATGCCAGAATGCAGCATTTACCGTGCAGGCCAGGCTCAGCATGGAAATGAGGTTTGGGAGCAGCTTTGGTGAAATTTGGTGGACTGCCTCGCAGGTTATGATAATTGCTTCGTACTGGGTTGAGTGACAGTGGACCCTGGGGCTGTCCGTGAGTTTATTATGCGGTTTACAGGCGCCGCCCCTTATTTTCCCATCTTCCTTGGGGACTTTCACTTTGTGAAGGCGTAAGTCACTGCGAGGGAACACACGCACGCTCCCTTGTTAGTCATAATCGCTATTGGACGGCATTATGCATTTGCAAAGCCGCTTGACAAATTTGCCCATGTTACCTTCTAGGTGGTGTGGTAGGGAACCTGCATTCAGGATGTGGGAATGTTAAAGAGTGTGTTCCTGCTTCTCAGGGAACAGATAACACATCTCTTCCTGTCTGTAATATGTCAATGTACACCTTACTGTGCAGCTGTTCGTCCTTGGAGCGACAGCAGAAGCTGAGAGGCAAAGTTATACTGCATGTACGAGTCAGAGACCACTCTTTGATTGATTGAGTTTTAAATCAAAACAGCCGTCAAGTAAGGGAGCAATGAAACAGACAGCTTATAATTATATACGATATGTGATTCAGGACCTCATGATTCGATACAATCATGAAACAGAATATTCAAGAAAGGAAGACTGAAAACAAATGAAATTTGAATGAAGAAAAAGGACGACTGTATTCAGTTCTGGCACCGTCTCCTAATGAGACTTAAGCTAGAAGTGTGAGGGTGATGTATGACTGGGTTGTTGATTGGCTCTGTTTTAACACTATGAACACTATATACATATACATCAAAATCATCATTAATTGAATGATTATTCTCCACAGTGTGTTGTCACATGTCCAAAATGCACATTGTCATATTTTTGCATTACTACATCACAATTTTGATGCATTGTTATTCCTCTATCACCAAGTACTAGTTATTTATTTTCAATGTCAGGAAAAGAAAAAGACTCATTTAGCAAAAAACTACACGGAACCCTCAACAACCAAATATAATATCAAATGATTCAGTATTTTGTATGTCAACCCTTTTGCCTTCATTGTAGTTTCCATTCTTTTTCAGGGATTTGCTTTCTTCTATTATTCCATGCTTCTTGTGAACACCTCCAGAGTTCCAAGCAGTTTCTGCTTCTCAAGATCCAAGTTAATCCCAGTTACTGATTTACATTCATCATCCTATAATCCTTCCTCCCATATCTCAGATGTCCAGTATCAGTATTCTGGTGCAACTGTTCTACTTTTCCTCTTTAATGTCTTCTTGTGCTGCTACAGGTTCTTCCCTCACAGTGTTCTCACACTGGAAGGATGGGGCAATCTAAACAGGAGTGTAGCCAGAGATGAAAACTGTTTTGCATGGTTGTTACATTTTCTCTCTCATCTTGATCTCTAGCTTTTTTAAAAAATATGTTCTTCTTTTTATATTCCTTTTTTTAATTAAAAAAAATCTATCCTTTGGACATGTTTTAGATGAGAAAGAAATTTGTGATAATGTCATTGAAAGCTTTGGGAACATCTTTAGTTGGAGGATACAGCTGTAACAAGATGGGATTTCAATGGTGAAGGACAGAAGAGTTAAAATGGTTGTGTGTAATCTGTTAAATATATATGTTTTTCTCATGTGTTTTCTCATGGTGGCTGTTCTGAATGAAACTTAAATAAAAGAGTGGTCCCTGACATTTGCCTAGTACTGTATGCAAGTGAGTTTCATTTTTGATTATTTTAAGAATTAGGTGTAAGAATTGTAAGAATTGTAGTTGCACCATTTAACACAACTGAATCATCTTATCCAAACTTTATGTGGCAGCAGCTGACAAAAATGAAGCTTTAATGTATTCCTGGACTGACTGATGTGACAATGTTTATTCACTTCAGTGTTAACGTAAAACTGTCAGACCAAGTCATACTGATCAGCACATAATCCTTGGGCATGTTCACACAGTTCACTGGCTAATGAACCTAATGTTAACAAATTAGGGTAATGCCACTGATTTTAATATTATTTAAAAATACTTCTGTGCAGACTTCTTTTCTTGCTTTTAATATGACATCTTTTGTTACAATATATATTTTTGATGTCTGAATATGTGTCTTGTGTTTATATGTTAATGTTAATATGAGCACAGGTTACATGCATGACAAAGCACATTTTCAGGTTTTGAGGTCACCCAAAAAATATGTTTTCATATTTTTTTTTTTCTTTAACTCTGCAGAGCTGTATTTCTATGATATAAGTATGAAGCAATGATTATTTTTAATTCAATACCTGCTGTGCCACTTTGTAAAAATCCCCCCTGACCTTGCCCAAAAAATGTCTATGGTTTATTAGATGTGCATAAGCCATGCCCACTTTAATTACTGATGGAATGCCTAGATGACAGGGGTTTCCATAAAAATTCTTAGAACATGCCAGGGATACACCAGTGATACAGTTAAACCTTTTTTTTTTTTTTCACGTCTTGTCAGTAACACAGATAACACAGATGTGTGTGTATAGCTGTGCTATCATCATTCACAGCCTGTTTTTTTATTATTATTTATTTATTCATTTATTTAAAATTTTCATTTAATTATTATTATTATCTCTTTTAATTAAGTAAACTAGTAAATTAGTAAATTTACTAGTAAACTAGTAAATTAAGTAAAATACTCTGTTTTGCAATGAATGTCCCTGCACTGAATCCAGCCTTAGTATTAAATACCTTCATTCTTATCGTTTCAAAACTACTTTGGTAGGAAAGTGTAGCACAAAGAGTTCATCCCATGCACTTTTAGTTTTAGCATTGGCATCAATGCCTGAAAAGACAAACATGGGATGCTGTCATCCAGAGGTAAGCTTAAAAGCTGTGAATGTTTGTGCGTATAAATCGGTAACAACAGTGAACAACAGTGGTAAAGAAAAAGCTCTTTTTAACATATCTTGAGATTTGAAGTTGAATTATTAGCTTCTTTGGAATTATGCTCTACTATTCCTCTGCTAAAATGGTCCTTAATATAGCCACAAAAATAATTAACAGCAAGGCTTTTTTGGGGGTGTTTATTTCAGAGTGTTTCTCAAAGTGCTGTAGCCCACCGACACAAAGATATGTCATTCGCTATTGTTTGTAGGGTCAGCTCTAAACTGGAAGTTAATTAGCATCTCACAAACTCCCCAGAATCCTCTCTGACCTTGCTGCTCTCTGCTTTATTCCATGTTTCGCTGGGATTTTGGCCTCTGCTGAAAAATCCATCTGTCTCTTCTTCTCAACAGGTAAGAGATATTTGCCAGTGTTTGATTACCCTTTGGCAGTTCAGGCGAGGCCCATATTTGGCCAGTGGAACTGATTCAGTTCAGCTCGAACAATGATAATCTCTTCAGCTCCATCAGTGTGTAATGGATGTGTTAGTGTGAGATAGTGTGAGCTGGAGGATGTAGCAGATAATGTCAGAATATAATCAGTAGGCAGAAAAGACAGATTTGTGCTGGGTAGATGTTCTTTTCTCCTTGCTCTGTGTGGCTGACCACAGACTATATGGGAAAAAAATATATATTAATATCACTGGTCAGTCCACGCAGTTAGAGGCCATGTGTCTCTATACTAAAGCTGCTTTTGGATTATGGATATATACCTCAGACTGTATTTTAGCTATTGTTTCCATGCATGTGACCCACTTTAAAGCACACATTGTAACACAGGTTAACAAAAAATGTAACCAAATAACATAACATTGTGCTACTTGGTAAAAGCTTCCGTTCAACTAAATGATGCTAATGTAAAATTAACCTCGGTCAATGTTAGGCATGTTAACGTGTTCCAGTAAGCTATTACTATGTGCTGTTTCACGTGTAGTTTTCTTATCGGGTGCTTAACAACTTACATTTTTTTTTACTTATCATGCGCTATAGTCTTAGCATGTGAAATATCACTATTTGTCAGTATTACTCAATGATACGTATCTCTTATGTGCATTAACATACTCCGAAGCACCATGTTCCTAGTAATTCACAACTGTATATTTTTCATTTATGGTATATATACACCAGTTTTTGCAGAGTATATAAATATATATATATATATATATATATATATATAGCATACAGTATTTCATATTAAATGTTCTGCAGAGTTTTTATTTGATTCTGGTTCTATTAAATAAAATGGTTCCTCACTCATTGTTAGGTAAAACTAAGCAGTGAATGGGAATGTTAGTAGCCATTAAAGCTCCCAATGCTTGTTGTTGTGTTTCTCTGAGCTGAATGTTAATGATGTCCCTCCCATGGCAGGGCAGTGGGTGCGTTGTTATAGGGCCAGCGTGTGGCCAGCGTTCCCGGGGCTAGTCGTAATGAGGCAGGCCGAGCAAGCCGAGCTGTGATCTGGCCAGTGCCTTGGTTGGGTAGAGGGGTATTGGGGGCTCAGCGGGATCCCCTGTGCTTCCAGCTGCTGCCTGACCCACAGCCTGTTGTTCTGTGATAACAGCATGTGCCGGGTCCGGGAGGACGCAACCCTGGGCTGGACTGAACTGCGATTGGGTGCACTATTGATCCCCGCTCTCCGTAGGCCTCTGCCACTGCACCACTTCACCCCACGACACCAACAAACGAGCAGTGGCCCTGGCAGAGGCGAATGCAAATTGTGCAGAGCAAATCATCAACAAGCAATTTATTCCCATTTCAAACGATTGATTCTTTAGCTGGATGGCGTCCGTTTTTTTTTGCACAGGTACCTTTCTGTCAGTGCAGCTCATGTGTTTAAATGTAATAGCATATGAAGTGTCCTTGATGGGTGATAATAAAAATGTCCTTGATAATATGTGATTAGGCCTTGCACAGGTCTGTCCAGGAAAGAGGTCTGCAGCATGAGCCATGGAGGAGAATATAATTGGGAATAGACGTGTTGAGGAAATGCAGAGGGCAGCCAGAGCCAAGGAATAGCTTTTTTTTTTTTTCGGTAGCTTTTTCTCCCTATATATGACTTATATAGGTTGACCATGGTGTGCATCAATGCTGTCACAAGAAAACCATAAGAATGTTTTTCACTTTCATGCCAGATGCCCTTTACATTATGTAAACATTTTGTGATACATTTGACAATATTACTTGATTTAAAATGTCATTAGGAGGTTTAAAATGTTTCCTCTTCCTATATATCTTCTGCTTCTGAGACGGTCAGGACAGTGTTGAACATGAATCTATAATAATCGTCTATAACCTGTACTTTCCATACCCTGGGTTTAAATCATTTTTGCTGGAAAATCTCAGTTTGGAGTAGTAAAAAACAAAAAAAAAAAAATTGTTTAATTACGCTCTTTTTTTAAATAAAACTTAAATAAAATTTTTTTCAACATTAGAAACAAACATATTTCCCAGCTCAGCCTCCATCTAGGGGTGGGCAATATGACACATTGTTTTTGTTATTGTGATAGATTATGTAGAGGTACACTTTTGTGAGTATACAATAGATATGTTAGCAGACTGGACTCAAATGCATGTGTCGTGAGGTAATTGGATGTCATTCTGTTATACCATTTTTTGTAGTCTTTCTGAAATGTGGCCCTATAGTTTTGCTGGTGTTTCAGTTTTAGCTGCAGAACATGTGAATATTGGGATAAATATTGTGTAAATGCGGCCTTGCGTATCCATATGTTTTTGCCGAATCGCTCACCCCTACCTTAAACCTTCCAGAAAGCACAGCTCAGGTGGTGTTTGGAACTGGGGAGGACTATTCGTTTTTGAGGGAGGAGAAAGTTGGGATCAGCGTGTAGAGTAGGCTGACATAGCAGGATGGACAGTTGGCAGCAGAGATGCAGGAAGGTGTTTTCCACATCACAAGGGTGTGGAAGATAGATGGAGAATGCCAGACAGTTGTTTGTGAGTATACAGATTTATGAAGGGAGGAAGTAAGGCTGAAGATGAACTGAGTGAAAGAAGTGTGTGTGTGCGTGTGTGTGTGTGTGTGTTTATGTGTGTGCTTGGGTGTTTATTGTGTATACAAAGATCTCAGAAACGAATACTGAAAATGCAGGAGCCTGTGCTTAGTCCCTGTGCAGTACACCTCTGTTTGAACTGATTCTGTTTTACTTTAGAGGGCCACATTGTGTATGTGTGTGTGTGTGTGTGTGTGTGTGTGTGTGTGTGTGTGTGTGTGTGTGTGTGTGTGTGTGTGTG
>JBBJLR010000139.1:22994508-23013855 GCA_037577145.1 Brachypetersius gabonensis
AGCTGAGAAATGTTTTTTTCCTCAATGATGTCTTTAGTACATCATTGTATTATGTTTTTGCATACACCTATGTCATTCCTGTCTAAATTTGACTTGCTGGTTGAATAAAATCAACTTTAAGTGAAAATTTGCCTGGAGTATGAATAATTTTGAGGCTCACTGTATATATATATATATAAGCTTTATAATGTGAATGTAACTATAGACATAGAGATGGTGCTGGCTCTGAGACAAACCCAAAGGCCATACAATTTTTAGCCACTTGTGTAAAGGTGTTGTTGGGCTTTGGGTTTGGTCTGACATGCAAGTTTTCTAAATGCAAACCCCACTACTTCCCCTTCACACCCCACTCCACCCCACCCAGCGGCAGTCAGGTGTGAAAGACTCGTCTCCTCCTACGTCCTGGAACTGCAAATAGGTATCAGACGGAGAGGCTTGCTTTGGCATGGCGCCAGTCTCTTTTCAGTATCAATAATGAACATTTAGAAGAACAGCTTAGGCAAAGAGCAAACCCACCTAATGTCCTTAAGACAAAGGGAGATATTGCAACGGACAGGGGGCTAGAAATCAATTTCCCATTTGCGACTTTAATTTGGGCATGATGGGCGGAGAGATTAGGGCTGCGGGTACCTGCAAGACCCGTTTCTGCAGAACTTTACCTGCTGCCCTGGGTCTGCCCGACCCGACCCCACGCTAATTAAAGTCCTGGATTGATTTTCAAACGGTGTGATACCAATCTGTCCTCAACAACCCCCACACACAGAGTCTTCCCCTGCCAACAATTTGATAGTAGTCTCATAAAAAACACCTAATGGCACTTTTAAGCCCTGGTTACCTTTGAGCAAGCATTTAAAGCGATAGCATAATCCTTAATTTGTAGATGAAGCCAAGTCATGTTTGGTGCAGGATGTTTTTGTATTATGGCCACAAGCTAATGAAATGCAGGCCATGTCCACAAGTACACGGGTATTTCTGAGTTTTTCCACATGGGCATGTTTTCAAAAATATCTCTGTCCACACACAGTTGCAAAAAACGCTGACAAAAGCATGCCAGAGCAGCAGGTGGTGATATAACCTTACACTGTAAAGCATTGGTGGCAAATCAGAAGCCTTGGAGGGGGAATGTCATTACCACAGACAGTGAAATGATGAGAAATAGGCAAATAATATGCATAATCAAAGACCTCAGTGATGGAGCTTCACATATTATTATTATTATCAGTAGTATAATTAGTGTTATAATAAGTGGTTCATTTTTGCATTATTGTATACATTCTATTGTTTATTTATGCTTTTTAGTGAAAATGTTGATAAGTTAAATTTCCTTATTAACAATAGTTTTCGTAATAAGTTGCTGAAGTTGCTGTTGGAGTGCGAGTTACGAGCAGAGGAGGAGAGCAGTTTTAAAACTGAATATTTGGGTCAACTCTTGACAATAAACTGTGCAGTTTCTGAGGTTCTGATATACTAAAAGTACTTTATACCAAAGACACGTCACCTAGCCAGCAGGCTTTCATTTATTCTCGTGAATAAACACAACTGAGAGCACTCTAGCTAGCCAGCAATCTGGAGGAACAATCTGGAGACATTTATTTTGGCTGCACCTGGAGTTAAAACCGAAAAGAGAGTTCACACTCTCTCACAAACCGTCCAAAGAGTCTGGGGTGCAGAGCTGGCAGCTGTGTGCTGCTGGTGACAGAATAGCATTTAGCCTGATTAGCATGTTTCCCCATGGAAGTGCAGGGCTTCAGGCTTCATGAAAATGGTAACTTGACCATAATTCCAGTCTCAAATATAAAATGCATTGATTATTATAAAATGCTTGTTGTAAACCTGCTTGTTTGTATAAATTTGACTGCTTTGAGATGGACAGGACGGCTTGTTCTGCACAATAGCGCTCAACTGTTTTGAGACCAGTATCAAGTTGTTTGGATGGCTGTGTTTGGCTGTCCTCTTAGCTCCGAGGACGTCCTCTCATCATCCTAACATCCTAACATCCTGAAGACTGTATGAACCAGTGAACTGTGCAGTTACGCTCGATAACTTGCAGTCCCAGGCCAGACTTTCTCCTCATTTAGCTCAGTGGAAACCGTCCTGTTAGCCCAGTCACGATATGTCCCATTGCCACCACTAGACGAACTGTTCCTCTCTGAATTGGTGGTGCTGAGGTGGCTTCATAGAAGTCACATTTTAATACGTCGTAAAATAAGCTGCATGTACTCACACTATCTGTATGCACGCAAGAGCCGTTACAGTCCTCAAGTGGATTGATATTGACATATCTAAGGCCTGTGCGCGCTGGCATTAATAATTTCAGAGCTGCGCCCTTATGTGCCATGTGCTTGCACGAGTCTGCTTTTGACATTTTATCTTTTCATATTTATTGACCAAAAGATGTATGACAAAACGGCACATTAGTGATGTATGACCACAATATTTTCCTAATGGACTGAGGCTGTGTATTAAAATGAGAAGTACTGATGTTAGTAATCTGATCTGATATAGCCATTTCTCAAGGAAGTGAGTGTGTAGGAGGTGTGTGTTCAGCTGTGTGAGCAAGGCTTTTTTTGTACTACAACCTGAGCGTGGCTTTCTGCCATACGTGTGTCCGTTCTCTGGGCTGCATGTTTAATGAGGGGCTTTTTGGCGGGCCCCTCAGAGGAGTTAATTAAACTGATACAGGGCTGAAGCTGATGAGCCACACCACTCTGACCTTGAGGCTGCACTCCCCCTGTGTGTGTGCAATTACACCTGCATAATCAGTGCGGCGAGCGGCGGCCACTGCCACCACCTCCACCTCTCCCTCTTCTTCTTCTTCTTCTTCTTCTTCTTCTTTTTCTTTTTCTTCTTCTTCTTCCTGACACAGCTAGGGCCCATTGCTAGAGTATGATCTGCAACCAGTTCTGAAAATGCAATAACTGTTATGACCTGTGTATGATGAGACTGAATGTTAAATAAACTTTGTTTTAGTTATATACTGTACAAACAGTAATATACTTACAGATTTGCCTGCTGTCAAGTGTTTAATTGTGATAAAAGGTCTCAATTGTCAGGTTTCAAACACCAGAAACCTTAACCTTGTTTGTTATGTTTTTTTCTTTTTAGTTTTTACCCAGTTTTGTCATGGACAGTTTCTAGCCCCCTAGCTACACCTCCCCATCACACAGTGCTGACAAGCTGGAAGTCATTTCTCTTACATCAGCTAACAAGACGCCCACGTTGGCTAGCATCGCACAGAAGCATAGAGGAAGAATGAGCTCCCTCTGACCCACCCAAAGAGAGTGAAGTTAACTAAGGATAAATTTAACCTTAAGAAGGTTTAAATAATGCAAATATTGGAGCAGTACCTTCCAAGAATTCTTGGTAGGTTTAGTCAGTATTGCTGTGATATGACAAAAAATGTAGTGTCTGTCAACTCAGCAGAATTATGGTGAATATTTTTCCTTATGTCCAAATTCCTCAACACTTGATTCTATTTTGATGGTAGCTATTGATTAATACGCAAGAACTTAAAACTGATATAGCTGTTGGACAATAACAATTGCATACACTCTGTCCTCATTTTTTCATATTTCCTTGCTAGTGACATGTTTCCAGTGCAGTGAAACAGCACTGGGCCCTACTACAATGTGCCATAATGCATAATTTAAAGGACCAAATCTTCCCAGCATGATAATTACATTGCTCCTCAGTGGTGGAGTAGAGGAACCAGCAGTACCCTGTTCAGAGTGGGAGACTGTTCTCCGCTGGGCGTTGTGGCGCATGCAAATGATCTCTCTGTCAAGGCTGCTTACTTTAATAGGGCAGGCCAGGGATTTATTAGCTTCCCTATTGGCTGCAGGAAGAGCAACGCAGCTGCCAGGACCATGAGCTGAAGAGATGGGTTTTTATCCTGTCTGTGTCCGTCTGTGTGCATGTGTGTTCTTCTGGGTTAGTAAGTTGCCAGGTGTCACACTTTTCAAAATGATTTTGTATCAATGACCACATTCTCTTTGCTGGTTTGCAGTAATGTGACATGGCTAGCCGAGCTTATTCTGAGTTAAACAATATTGCACTAAATGTATTTGACAGTATTTGTGACAATGTGAGCTTGGGAATAAAACCAAAACCTACATATCCATCCCTTTGATGTGATGACAGCACTCATCAAATCTAAGGTGTTTAAAATACCTTTAGGCCAAAAGAGTTTTAATAAATGCTTTTAATTTTAGTTTAATTATTTTTTTTGCTTAATTAAATGCTTCAGATATGAGCAAAGTCCCTTTAAAAAGGTTTGTTTGTATCTCAGAAAAATACATGGAAACATGTTTTGCATTGTTGACATCATGACCCCTAGTTCCATTCACCCCATTGATGAAGAAATCTGAGTCAGTCAATTTCTCTGCATGACACCAGTTCCCATCAAGCCACTCTAAATGATCATTTTGGCATTTCAGTGATTATGTAGAAATGTAAAAAAATCTGTGGAATTTCCCATTAACTGAAAAGTGTAACAAGAAAAAGCCAGGTATCAAAAGTAGACAAGGTGCTTTGAAACATTTGATAGACAGCAAATGAGTGGGTAGGCTTGTTTTCTTTATTTCCATACAGATGACCACCAATGTCATTCTATGTATGGCGTACATGTTTTTTTTGTGTGACTCTGCTGTCGGTGCAGAGCTTTCACCTCAGCCTGCCGAGGCCTATCAGAATCCCAAGTCCATATGAAGACATGGAAGTGGCCGACTTCACATTCTCCGCTGCTCTCATGGCTACAGACTGTGGCAGAGCAAGACCCTGGGGCTGTCCAGTCCCACCCCGCCACCTCCCTGCCATCAGCAGCCCCCCACAATGACGGCCTGCTTAGTAAAGCTGTCTCATGAACTCCAGTCAGACTTGAATAAAGCGAGCACAAGGCAAAAAAAATGTTTGGTGAGAATGGAATGTCACAGTAGATAAGCATCACAAGCTGCTCCATATTTATTATGTGCAACAATTTGACTAAGAGAGAATTTAGATTAATAACGCTGAGCCCCAGGAAGTAATTTCCTTTGGAGAAAGTGATTTACATGCGGCGTCGCCCGGAGAGAAGCTTTTTCCTGGCTCTTTTGTGGTGTCAGCTAAAAATAATGACATTTAAAACAGTGTCCAAGGTTAATAGGTCCTCCTCCCGCTTATGAACTTTATACCCCTGCCTGGCTGCTGAATAGGAGTGTTTTTATTGTAACGTTATGCTTCAGAGAAAGCAGGAGTGTAGAAGTCGTTTTAAGGGTATAATATTTTGCAAAACTTGTGGCATGAAAAGAATTTGTCAGGCATAACCCCTTGCCATAGCATTGCTAATACCCGAAGTGTGGAGCTGCTCTATTATTTTTTTTTTGTATTAGATTAACTGGCAGACTAGCAGTCACTGGAATACATGTGTTTGCTTGGCATTTGAATTGTTTTTCTTTTTTGTGGGGCGTGTGGGGGGTTGCCTCTTCTTTCCTTATCCCTGTGTTAGCTACTCTGTGGTTTGGGAGGTGTTACTCATACCTCTGCTGTTGTTTGATTCCTCCAAAGCTCTGAGGGCCAAAAGTGTTCTGGTAAAGTGAGCTCCCCATGAATCCCCCTCCCGACTACGAGAAGGGGGTTCACCACACTGGATGAATGTTTTTTTCATGATCGCCTCTTCCTCCATGTCATATGGCTGTTTTTAACGAGGCTGGCTCCCCGGCCAGTCAGCGCGAGTGTTATTGATAAATGATTAACGGTGCAGAAGGTGTGAGGAGTTGTATTGAGCCTTCCTCCGGTGAGCAGGCACGCTTTGAATATTTCATTGGCACACAGATGTGCTGCTGTCTATATAACTGCTCCTGGCTCCTCAGCCTTGCTCTATTAGAGAATTGTGAACAATTCCCAGCCACTCTCTCTCTCGCTAGGCCTGCACCCACATGTGTATTTGAGACCAATTAAACTTTAAAAAAAAAATTATATACACTGTTGGAAATGGTAAAACATGTATATTCTTTGGGTGCAAGTTTGCCTTGCAGTGGCCTTCTTGCACTACTGTCAAAATCGTCATAAAACTAGGCCCATTTTGATGTATGGTTCCTATTACCACCACTGTGAGCCATTTTCAGTGTGTATGTTTTTTAGAATGGCACATTTCACATCAAAACATTCTGAATGATTTTGTTCACACCTAGAATTGATTTATGAAGACATTTTGAAGAGCTGATGAAATTACTGCCGCCAGACTGAGTGTGCAAAGATCTTGATGTGCTTCCTCCAATACTTATCTACTTTGCTATGAAGCAAACTGTGGATATCAACCTCAGCTTGGCTGATCAAGTATGGTTGTAGTAAAGTGAAACTGCACTTTCTTGCATGAATCCTCTTTTGCCCTGTCCCTTTTATCAGTTTGCAGTTGTTGGCTGGTGAGCGCTACCTAAACTAGTTAATTATACAAGCATCGGATGGATGTTAATCTGTTTGCAGTTGTTGGCTGGTGAGCGCTGCCTAAACTAGTTAATCATACAAGCATCGGATGGATGTTAATCTGTTATCTGATTGGCTTGACCTGCAGCCTGAACGTTAGCCAGCTCTTGTGTTTTGGCCCAAGCACTGACTGTCTATTTGTGTATGTATTTGAGAATTCGGGGGTGGAGGGGGGTTATGGCTGGTCCCAGGCAGGCTCTATCTGTCTGTGTTACACTGCCATCTCCTGTCCTGGACATGAGGGCTGTGGGCAGGCAGACTGGACCCAGCAGTGGGGAGCACACCACTGATCAAAGAGGTTCTTGCCTTAATCCTTCCCATCCAGCAGCCAGCCTGTCACTGAGCGTACTCCCAACCTCCCCAGAAAAACACTCGCAGCTAAACTAGCCTAAAGTGCTGCTGCTATTTTTACTTTTGACGACAGAGAGAGGGGAAAAAAATAGAACCCCTGCTGAGAGCGTGCAGGAGAATTGGGCGGAATTAACTGAACAAAGCACGAGAGGATGAGTGTGTATACGTGTAGGGGTGTACGTGCTTGCCTGCAAGTGCGGGGGCGTGTGTTTGTGTGTCTGTGTGTGTGCGTGCGTGTGTTTGGGGAACTGGGTGAAATGAAGCAGTTGGGCACAAGAGAAAAAGCCTCTTCAGACTGCGTGCATAACACACAGCGGCTGAAAGTGTCGGCATCTGAGGATTCGCAGATGAGGAATGCGCCCGAGGAATAGCAGGAATACCTTGATCCGCCCGACTGAAACATATGTAAAAATATTGCATGGTTATTTATTAATACAGGGTGTTTGTTTGTGTTGTGTCTCTGAGAAATGAAAAAAGGAAACTGACAAATCTTTTCACTGTGTGTAGTTAACCCTATAATGCCAAAAATGTCTAATCCTGACATTGAATTCACTTTTCTCCTTTAAAAACACGAGGTACTGTTGTGCTCAGTAGTACGGTAATGTGAAAAGAAGAATAACTTTTGGAGCAGAGAACCTGTCCGTTTTCATTCTGTAAGCACAGAATGTAAGCACAAGAAAAAGTATACACTTCAGTCACTTTTTTATCATAACTTTGATTGATTAAATCACTAATAAAGCTTTAGTGACCTGATCTCTGGTCTGAATGTGTGAGAACCCTCGCTCAGATGTCACTGCTCATCCAACAATAAAGACAACATTTAGCTTCTTTTATACAGTGATAGAACACACAGTCCACAGAAAATGGAAACAGTTCTACATGCTGATTTTCATTCTGCTATGGTCAATGTGGTCATGCATGTTAAACTTCTCTGGGGAGGGATGAGTAAAAAGGGGAGTCTAAGGTAAAGGGATAATTGATAGTCTCTGAATGTATCATTAGTGAGAGGCATTAGGCTAATAGTGTGAAAGGGGAATTTCACTGTTTTGTTTTAATGCATTTATTAGTTTAGTTGTAAACAAAGTCTTTAGATAGATTTGCCATTAAATAAAAACTGTCTAGACACAGATGTGGTAGCAGTGGTGATAGGACCTGCATGATGTGGTAAATGCATTACAGAGAAATGTACCAACTCAGATTTCTTTATAGTGGAGACAGGAACAAGGGATCACAATGCCATTAAAATATAAATATAGCCATTTTGTTTACTCTCCAAAACCAATGAATCTTCATTTATCTTGTAATGCTGATCAATGTTAAACAGTCATAAATATATATATATATAAAAAAAAGATTTGTTGATTTGCAATTTTTCTTACAATTCCCTTTGCCTGTACTTCTCTATTATGAATGGATTTTTAAAAATCATTTGTGCCATCACAAGCATATTGTAAAACAGCGTCTCAGGCATCTGGGAGCATTTTCATGAACATCTAATATAAAAGATTTCTTTGTGGTAGCTTTTAGAGGCAGAGGCATCTGATGACTATCAGCACTACTATGAGCTATTCTGGTTGTAGTTTCTCATGAATCAAACCTCTTTCAAGGCCAATTTACCATTTGGTTTATGCAGAAATGTTGACAAAAAAATCAGTAAAACTACATTGTTGCTGAAATACAGTAAGAATGTCTTCGACAGCTTGATGTCATTATTTATTAATTGAATAGTGTGAACTGTAGAAACAGTAGACGTCAAGGTGAAAAGCCGTTAACCTCAAACAGAGCGCTACTGAGCGCTATCTTGCATCTATTTGATGCGTTTTACTGTGTTAGGCCGGGCTCACTGGGCTCAGTTGCGCTTGCTGTCTGTGTAGTCCTGCATTGTTGGCTCATAAAACATTGTGCAATTTTTTTTTTTTACTCCCTCCTGCCCCTCTCTACCTTCGTTTCTTCATTGCATATACACACACACACAGCCACATTGTATGAGGCTTCATGGCTCATTAAAGTATAAATAGGTTTGTTTACATTTGGCAAGGCATTGATTGCTCATAGGTACAATGCAACACGAGGGCAGTAAATACTGCAGAGAGGGGCTGCACTTAATTGTTTTGCCGTAAACATAAGCAAATGCAAATAGCTTATTGCGCTCACGCTGCCACGCTCTGCATCATTCACCATCCGCCTGTAAATCCTACTGCTCCGGCAATTTTTATAACCCAGGTAGGCTGCCCTAATGAAACACGGTAATGAACTGTGCGGAATGCGCTGGCATAATACATTCCTCTGTTTCTGGTAGCAGCCCCGGCCACTCAGCAAAGAACATGATTTCGATCACAGACACGAATGAAGAAATAGAAAGAAAAAGAGAAATATAGTGTGAGTGAATGAAAAGGAAGAAATGAGCAAAAGATAAAGAAAGAAACAAAATGAGAGGGAGAGAGAATGAAAAGAATGAGGGAAGAGAAAGTGAAACAGAAAGAAAGAGGAAGAAAAGAGGAAAAGAGTAAAAACAGAGAAAGAAATGAAGGGGGAGAGCAAGAAGAGGGAGAGGGAGAGGAGGAAAGCTGGCCAGCAGCAGTGGAGGAGGAGGATAACAGTAGGGGGTGAGGTAATGGCAATGATGAATGGCCTGTGGCTCATCAGAGGAAGCCAGGTTTGTTTGTGAAGATTAGATTTTAATACAGCTCTTTGCCTCTCCACCGCCTCCAAATAATCACAGTGCAACCAAATGAAGTATTATTTCACTCAAAAAATGAATTGATTATGAGAGTTTGTCCTTGAACACGAGTCCTTCACATTATGAATGTTACATTAGAGTACATTACAGAGAGAATGGAAACAGCCTGCAAAGCGGGTTGTGTGCTGCTTAAGAGTGAGCCATATGCATGCCAAAAACATCACTTGAAGATATATTTATTATATATGATATTCATCGAAATTGTTTTTGTCTGAACAATTTGGATGAAATGCAACAGTGCAGCGGTTATAAAGCTACAGAAAACACCTACACTGGTATACACATTGGTTATAGGCTCACCGTGGCCTGTTCATACCTGGTTTGAATATCAGTCTCAAGTGAAGGATGTCACGCACATTTATAACATTGGTCTCTTGGTTTATTTTGTTGTTAGAGAAAAATGTGCCATGAGTCCCTGTTTGTGTAAATGTGGAGGCTGTGATAGGCCACATGGACTGCTAACATCTCTCCTGCTTTTACAGGAGAGAAAAGGAGCAAAGGAGCTGAGTCTGTTTCTGCTATGATGATGCAGTTTATTTATGTGGCCAGTCATTGATCACTGGGGCATTTTGGGAAGTTCTGATGACACGCAAGATATACCCAGAAAAGGAAATGCTCTAGTGAAGGGATTTGATGGGCAATTCAGAATGGCTTTGATTCTTTTCCCTGTGTTCTTCTGGCATTTTTGTACAGTTCATATGCTTCAAGACTAACCAAACAGTGAATTTATTCCCATTTTTGTCTCCTGAATGTTTGATAAAGCCTCACCCCGCAAACTCAACACATTTTCCAGTTGTGTTTTTTAACAATTTAGTGGAGCTGAAGTACTGTTGGCATAAAAGCCTCATTTGCTTCTCGGTACGGGGAGACGCGAGTCGGCGCTGTCATTAATGTGGCATGACTTTTCTTCAAACTTTAACTGGGATCTCCTCAATTAAAAATCCCAAGGAAGCTCAGTTTGCTCTGTTACAAGGGCAGGCTTTTCTGCAGCTTGAGTAATCGATCAGTAGAAAATGAAATATTTGGTACAACTCTTGTCCTGCATTGGGCCATACAGTCTATTGGTGATGTTGTCTTTACTCAGTCAGTCAATCAGTCAAAGGCTTAAAATCTAATGATAGATCCACTGTTTTTACAGCATCTTTGTGCATTTCCCCCCAGACTGAATTGATTGTTCGATAACACTTGCGAAGGAAGATTTCCAATGCCTCTGCTCATGAAGTAGAGGAAAAAAAACAAGTGCTCCAAATTCTCTGAAATCAGCGAGGACAAAGGAAGATCTTTGTTGTGAATAATTCACAGTTTTGTTTGAGACGTCTGTCTTGTGGTCATTTGTGATAGCCACAGTCACTTTTTCCCTCATTTTTACCACCCCGGTGGCCAAGCGGGGGGACTAAAATAGTATTCTGTCTGTTGCCAAGGTTACTACATTGACAACATGACATGACCATTCATTCTCAATACTGTATCTCTCTGGCCTTCTGTGAGCACATGGCGGCTAATCTCGGCCCTCAATCTGCCCGCCTGTCCATTTTGGGCGGGGGTTGAAGAGAAGGAGGGGCTGAGGACAGATCCGTTCTGCTCGTCAAGACAAACCCCCCTCCCTCGTCCTTCCCTAGTAGCTCAGTAATATCATGGCCAGGTTCGAGGCGGCGCAGGCCTGTGAGCAGTGAAATCAGAATGGTTTCTATGCTGGCCCACGTGTCACTTTCCATTTGCAGGTGTGCCGTGGTGAAGTAGAAGGGGCTTGAATGGTGAAGGAATGGTAGTCACAATAAAACTGTAATTGAAAGATACGTTATCATGACTGACTCCTCTCCGGGTTGGGCCACGCGGCGAGAGGGAGAGAGAGTGGTATCAGAGCCGCTTTGCCGCTAAAAGAGAAGAAAGGAGTGCTCTTTTAATTAAAAAATAGTGCTCAAAGGGCCAACCTAAAGTCGAAACCAGAGGCATGTTTGGCATGAATAAGTTGCCCCTCGCCTTTGTTCGATGACATTGACAAATAGAGTTCTGGGCTTGAGGAAGAAAGTTATCTTTGATGCATAATATAGTCAAAGTCACCAAAATGAACGTGCTCTTTGAGGTTCAGAGGGCTGCAGCCGAGCTCAAATTATCTACCCTTAACACGGGCCATCCATGTCACATTGTGTCATCTGAATGTAAAGGGCTAGAAGCATACTTCTCTGTAATGTCCTCTTAAAAGGCAGTCCTCAGTCTCTTTAACAGCAGAATTTTTCATTCAGTCATGGCAGTTCGTTTTTGTCATTAATATCTAAATAAATAAGATGGTTTCATACTACCGATGCATGACAGCTCCTTTTGGTCTTACCTGCAGTTCATGGCAAAGGCTCAAACAAGACTTGGGAAATAAATGTATTTCCATACTAGCAAACTGTGGGGAAAGAAACTCAAGAAACCAAGGAAAACAATAAAGCGGATGATTTTTTAAATGACAGTTTGATGACGTACATTAAAATTTTGATACATACTGACCTGCCTCACCTTCCTGTAGTCCATATGTATAAACATAGGCCCTGTTAACTCATGTCTAAATATTTTTGATCATTTTGTTTTTTCTTGACATCCTGCCATTAACTTGTGTATGTTTGCTGTATTTATGGAGTATGTAGATCCTGCCGACTGAGTTACTTCTGTGTGACTGAGCAATTTGGGGGTTGACACCCAAGAGCAGTGGAATCTCACATCTCTACTAACGTAGTTAAATATTTTTGTAATATCTGTATTACTTTTTCTTTTTTTGTGATATATTGACAGAATTTGCTGTTCTCATTTTTTAAACGAGGTGTCGCCTCAGTTGCCAATATGATTTCAGTGTAAATAAGAATATTTGACTTCTGGATGGAGAAAAGTTAGAAAATGTATCATTGTCTGTGAAGGGGTAAAAAAAATGGTTGTGTAGCCATGGCAACATAAAAAAACCCACAGCAACAAGCTGTAGATTTCATTGACTTTTTAAAACTTTTATTTTCTGGCAAAAATTTGGCTTTTTGAATGCTTTTTTGATCAGCCAGTCAAAACAGAAGTCATTTATATAAATAATGGTGCACACATCCTGTTTAATGCTGAACATACAGCTCAAACACTCAGGTAATGCTGGGTATAGGGTCTGAGAGCTGATGCAGAACCACTCTAAGCCCCTCCTCCAGGGATGCTGCCATACATTAGGTCCTGCTAACCTGATAGAGCATTACTGAAGCTTTAGTCTAAAGTGTGTAGATTGGAATAAAATTGCATCGATTAGCAGGCTGCTGCAGTTGATTATCAAGCCTTCTAGACTCTGCCTGTTTACGGAGCACCTCTACATCTACCTCTGGCCAATAGGATTCTGGAACATTGCTATTTAACTTGTCTGTCTGTGCACAGCCTTTATATTTTCATGACAGACGCCGTTTCCAAGATGTTCACAAACCCATTTCCTCTCAATTGCTCCCAGCAGCATTCCCAAATAGATTTAGCAATGATACTGCACAGAGAGTGTGAGAGAGAGAGAAAAGGGGGGTTGCAAGCAAAGGGAGAGAAAAGAAAGGGGAGGGAAGGCATAAAAATAGTCCCAAAATGAGCCTGGTCAGGATTTTGCAGTAGTTCATTTAAAAAAGCTTTGAATGTATTTGAATTACTGGTGCTTGATCTGCCTGCAGCTTATTTATATTAGCTGCCTGACAGAGCAGTTAGTGCAGGATTACAAGCAGGGCTTCAATTTTTAGCTCATTTCTTATTTTTAAAGCAGCGCTTCTGCTTGAATATTTGTATCACGTACAGCCCTGTCAGTGTGTCTCGCATTTGCGAGTTTCAATTTACAGGCCGATTTTAATGTCACTGGTCACAAATTAAGAAACAAAACTTCCAATTAAAAATGCTTATCGCATGAGCTTGTGCTTCCCTGTTTCAAGCTCGCTTGCTCTAATGTGCAGAGAGAATGCTGCAGATATTTCAATGAGTTGCTTTGTTATTGGCAATGGCGATGCTGTGCCTTGACGTTGCTCTAAAAATTAATTGTATCCTCTTGAGTGGTGTATATCACATTCATCTTGTTCCTACTGTACACCAGTCTTTGTTATCATTCCTTAATTTATGCGTTAATTAATTTAGCTACCATGATAAATGTCCTGGGTTAGATAAGAGCAGCTCATCCGCTCTACGCAATGCACAATAGTGCACTTCACACGCTCTCCCAGGCCATCTCTGGTTAGTAAAGACCCTTTAATGTACCCACCTTTTACGATTTGGAAAGACCCATTTTAATCAGACTGAGGGTTCTCTGTTATGTCCCCTGGATGAATAAAAGCTGAGAAAGCTGTAATAAGCTCAACTCCAAATGAGTATGTCACAGTTTCAGCATAGACTCGTTTTTGTTCCTTCACTTTTTTTGCTGTTTTTTCTTCTTCTTGTCGCTTTGTTGTTGACAGAGGTTATTTTGCACCATTTTGTGTTGAGTGGCCCTCATTACTGGCAGACATGAGAAGCACATGGTGTGGATTTGTCATAATTAAAGCAGGGCTTGGCTTAGTATCAGAGAAAGATGCAATAAAGACAATGGTTTATTTAGGATAAACTCCCATGCCCTCTGGGCTTGAGGGACCTCCTTGCACTAAACCTAGTTGCCAGAACATATGAAGGGATAAAGTGGCTGTATTAAATTTGTTGACTTGAGGATCCTCTCTGAGGCGGCTCAGTATTGCATTTGTCGACTGCCTCAGCCCTGCTAGCTCCTCTTCCCCGACTTGTTGTATTGAATCAGACAGTGCCCAGATCCTCGCTACTGCATGACTTGAACACTATTGAATTGCTTGCCTTGTAGATCCACAGTTCTAACTTCTTTAGACTATATTGAATTTACCATCCAGAGGATCAATAATACTAAGTTTTGCAGACAGTATTGAACTTGGCGTTCACGCATCTTTAGCTGCAGGAATTGCCCAGATTGCATTTGAATCTGCAGGCGGTCACGTCCAGATGCAGCAATTCCAATCATTGTTTAAAGTGAGGAGTATTACAGACCATCTGAAAAACTGTTCTTGGGCTATAAACCAGGAGGACATTTCTGCCTGCATATTCACATCAAAATCAAATAGGGTCTTAGCTCAGGGTGAAAGTTATGTGTTAGGACCAAATTCTTCAATTGTGAAAAGTCTTGCACCTTGGGAATTGCACTCAGGTCTCTATGAAAGTGCCTAAACAAAAATGGGACAGGCTGAGTGCCGGCCTGTGCACACCTTCGCTTGAACCCAAATTTCTCCTTACCAGGAAGGCTAGCAGAATATCTGTGTTGTGGCAGTGAATTTGGATTTATAGCTCCAGGGTAATGGAAGGCCTAATAAATAAAAACATCAGTGTGACTGTGAGCAGCTCCAGTGTATAGCTGTAATGCAGTCAGGCCTGCATGTGCGCAGTGTCGGGGTGGAGGGGCGGCAGTGGCTGGCAGGCCTGATGAATAGGTGGCACGCTGCATTCTGACAGAGACGAATGTGAAGGCCCAGTCCTACCAGAGGCACCAGGTCCCCGCTGAATGGGCTGAGAGGAGATCATGTGACCAGGCCTAGTTCTCCAATTGGAACCCCTCTTGGCAGGCTCAAGGCAGTGGTGGAGGAGCGAGACGAAAGCTCACACTTGGTCTGCAGGGCTTGAAAATCCCTCCTTGCCCCAGCATAAGACTGTCCCCCCACCTTATGTCCCTGTTGGCCGCCTTTCACACACTGGAGAGAGCTCAGAGACAGACAGCGAGGCAGGATTGAGCTGCTCTGCTATGGATAACCATCGGCTCACAGGATTTGTTCTTCATGAACCGTCATTAGCGTCTGGTCAGGTTAGGTGCCTGGAGAGAGAATAACACACAGGCATCAGATATACCCCTGTCACCCCTTTCTTCTGGGCTGGTCCCTGTACTACTGAATCTGATATGTCCTTGTTACCCATCAGTCATTTGTGAAGGGAGACTGAGAGCCTTGATAGACACCTAGAGGCAGGTTCTTCAGGTCCCCTTGTGGTCTGGTAACCAGGGCCAAAAGTGCCACAGCTAAATAGCACAGCATCTCCTTTCACCCTGGCTTTTGTTTCCCCAGCCTCCATCCAGCAAAGTGATCTCTCCGCTTACTGGACTAAGCGGGTTGGATAACTGCATGCTCTGAGAAGACCCATTACAAAAACGCATGAAGAAGCGAGTCAATGGGAAAGGAAGATGATTAAGAGGCTATCTGTGTTAACAGAGGAGGGTATCGGTTTCTATTGAACTTCCTTCTTTTCATTGTAAGGTCTCGCTGACGTTACTGTGTTTCAGGCTGTGCCGAGCCGCGACTGGTCTATTAATAGACTATTGATGGATATCGATCCCTGGCTCGCATGACACATAAGATACAATGAGCAATAGATTCCGGCAAAAAAGCACGCCTCTCTTTTTGCTTTGCAGCAATTGCATATCATTATGGCTTTAAAAGATTTTTATGCTGATAGATTGCATTTTTATAGTGTTCAGATACAGAACAGTGTAAAGCAAATGCCGTAAATGTTTTTCTGATCATTTGTAATGTTGTTAAGGCAACTTTTTTTAATCAACAACAACCATTTGAATCAATCAATCATTAGAGCAGTAAGGACAGCTGGAGCATGTGTTTTGACGGTTGAAAGGAAAAAAGGGATGTTGCTGAACAAGACTGGCATGTCTGCAGCCCTAGTCTCAAACCTAAACAGAGAAGTTTAAAGTTCTGCGACAAGTAATTACGTATGAATTACGGGGATAAAGACCAGGGAGAGCATGTTATATCGATAACCCCTCTAATGGTCAATCTCAGCAGGGGTGTCTGTTGACTCGTGCTGGATTTAGCTTAATGGATGGAAAGCCATGTAGCAGTCAGATTGCTTGCTTCCAAATTAGAGCAAAACTCAAATACCCAAATTAAAAACTAAATAATAAATGAGAGATGCTGGGGTGCGATCAGAGAGAGAAAGTGTTGTAATTATTCGCCAATGGAAAGTGGAGCATACCTTGTAATGGGGCTGCTAATGCGACTGTGACTTTGTGGGGGGGAGCGGGGTTGAGTTTCTCATGTTTTCTGCTCAGACGGGCTTAGTCTCATGAAACAGCCAGCCTCAGAAAACAAGGCCTGGTCGGAGTGAATCAAATGTGGTGTGACAGAATTAATGGAACTAAATGCAGGAGAGCTAGCCAGTGTTTGTGTATCCGAGCAGCCATGATGGCTGAGGAAAGGAGGGTTGCTCTTGTCGCACGGCCAACTTCCTGTCAGGCTGCATGGACTGATGCTCCAGTCCTTTCACTTCCACGCTAAACAGCCTCGCTTGTAGGCACCACACATGTATTAGCAAGCATCAGAGACTGATTTGCTGCGAGATGGTGAATTACTGGCCACGAAGCAGAGTGTTATCTTGCACTGAGTCGTTCATCCAGATTCTACAGTAATAACGGTCTGCAGTCCTTCTGCCTTTTTTTCCACAGTAAACAATAGTTACCCCAGTAATGATTCAATTTTTCAACTGTCGTCGACAACGAAGCCGACAATTTGTTTTTGTTCTTGCGTTTCTTCATGGAACTGGCGGCGAATGCTAACGAGTGGGGCTGGTGACGAGCGGTCCATAGGGCATGAGAATCTGCATTTCAAAGAGGTCCCTCAGAAGCCGCCGTCTGAGGAAAGTGTTCAACACGGCTCCCACTTCCCCAAGGCCCTTGCGAGACGCAGCGTGGGTTGCTTCTCACTCTGTACATGAGCCAGACATGTTTGCTACCCAGAACTCTCAGCGGTATTGCCTCTGAGACTCTGTCAAGAGTTCATCTGGTACACTTTGTGGATGGCTTGGATCTTTCATTGGCTGCTGAATGAAATATAGGCCTTGGCTCTCAAACAGCTGGAGATGGATAGGGCTTGCCGGGTGGATGGTGTGATATAATGGAGGAAAACTACTCATTGTCTGAGTCGTACTGTCACTGCTTTGCAGAAAGATGGCTGTAGCTTGCACATCTCTTGATTGCCAAATGGCATCATATATTCCTTCCTACCTGCAGAAGTTATTAGAAAATCCAGCTTGCACATTGCCTCTATTGCTGAACTGAAGATTGTCTCTTGCTTAAGAGAATCCTTTGTTCTCATTATGGCATGGCAACTGGATGAACCAGACAGGTGGGACTTGTGTTTTGTAAGTGTATGTGCTTGAGAAAACCCACCGTCAGGCATGAGTCAGGTCAGCAAACCTTTTTAGCTTACATCACAGCATTTCAGTGTGCTTGTGTTTGGGCCCATAAATGGCATTGTTGCTATAAGTAAACCAGTCGACTCGCCAGATGGGGCTGCATCTCATGAAAATTTCAGGCTTTTTTTGTGTGGCGCAGAAACGAGGCTGTAATGGAGAGATATCGAGGAGTCCTCCATGTGGAGCCTTGCTGAGGATTGTGCGCTGGCTCCGCTCTTGCTCACACAGATGGACGGCGAGCCAGGGGAATCTCGTGCGGAATGGTTGGAGCAGGCTGACATGCTGAAGGAAATGGGACTGAACGGAGAGGAGGAAGGAGCGTGCGAGGAGTTAATCACTGTGCTAATGTTGCACTTCATCATCGTTTTCCTCACCATCGTTGCACCCGGGCTCCCCTCAGCCATCACCGTGGCACTCAGCTGTCCAGCCCAAACAACGGCCTTAAAGCGGTAGATCAGCAAATTAGCACAGTGTTTCACTTAATCCAAATGTAACTGTTTAGCCAAAACATGATTCTTGTCTGGAGCTACTTGTCTGGAGTAGTGCTGCAAGGCTAATTATTATTGGAAACTTATACCCCATCATGTAAGCTAAATTATAGATTTGCCCAAACCGCCTTAAACTGCTAAATAATCACAAATACATAATTCTATTTAATTTCTCACATTTTAAATACACTGTTCTATGGAAATAGACAGAAATTTAAATGCTTTGTTTATTTTTATTTAGAGCAGTATAGGGGACATCTTTGAGCTTTCCAGGCTCTGTAATTCTTAGTTAATGTATTTTCACATAAATCAATTTATATTCAAACTTGACCAGTATTACAGTACTACTCTTACTTCTTCATTAAGTTTTTTTTGGGAAAGTGGCTGAAATTCCCAATGCCCAATAAAATGCCAACTTTTTTTAGGCATATACAGCTAAGCAGGCTCTCCCATCATTTAGAACTCCAGGCACTGGATTGAAGGCATACCATGTTAGATTAACCACCAACATAATTGGAAGTGACATAGAAATCAACCAATTATGCTTTGATTTATAATGGGCGGGACCAATTTCATTAGGGAAATCCTCACCAGAATATGGTAAACAGCTGTATGCAAAAACAGGCTCCCAGCTCCAATGCAAAAATAAACAAGTGAAGTGTAGATACCAAACATGTGTTAACTGACGGAAAACATTTGTGGTATGGGGAACATTATGTGAAATTGGTTTTTGCATTAAAGTTTTATTTCTTCACCAGCCCATGAACAATGGGGCACCTACTGCCAAACCACCAGCACCTGGCCCAATTCACAGTCTAGTTACATACACATAGAAAGACAGGGGGAGTGAGTGAAGGAGAGAGAGAGAGAGGGAGACAGAGGGAGAGGAAGAGAGAGAGAGGAGCTTGCTTTCAAGATGTGAGGACAAATAGAGAAAGGGTATGTCTCTGCCATCTTACTTTCCACTCCAGGACAGATGGTATTTGGACACTCCGATCACATATAGAGCCCATAGAGAGAATGTGTGTGTGTGTGTGTGTGTGTGTGTGTGTGTGTGTGTGTGTGTGTGTGTGTGTGTGTGTGTGTGTGTGT
>JBBJLR010000139.1:23014677-23035982 GCA_037577145.1 Brachypetersius gabonensis
TGCTGGAGGTAGGATTCGAACCTGTGACCTTTTGGTCCGGAGGCAAGTATCCTACCACTAGGCCACCACCACCCCACTGTCTGTCACTGTCTGTTATGGCCAAACTAAGGTTAGCTGAAGGGAATGGCCTGAGGTCAAGGGTCAAACAATATGAACCACAGAGCAGTGAGAATGTCCTATGTCGGAAAAGGCACAGTATTCAGGGCCTTCCATATAAGGGACAGGTGGAGTGCAAACGTAAGGGAGCTAATTCAGTAGTAGTCACACAAATACAACCGTAGTAGGAAAGAGTAGCAATATCAAGATGAGGTAATATTTAAGGAGGAGGAGACTTTAAAGCAGAAGGTGGAGTGTAGAATGTTTAAACAAGTCCTGTATTGGCTAGAAGCCATAATAGAAAGAGTAGGAGTGTCTGGAAAAGAGATCTTGCTTTCAGAGCAAGCTGGCCACTTGTTTCTCATTGACTATGACACTGTAATTAATAAAACAGTGGAGGCCTCAACTGTCTGACTGTCTTTGGTTGAAAATTATCTACTACATGTACAGGGGAATTATATGCTCTCTGCAGCTGGGAGAGGCTTGTCTGTTTATAGGATGGTCATGTGTGGATTGTTACTGTCAAAGCAGAGTGTTCAAGCGTACGTTTCAGAGTGATAGCCTGACTGACACGCAGTCATGGAGGTGTGAGAGGAGAGCAGAAATAATGGGTATTGGCTCTTTAAGGGAACGATGCTGCAGTGACTCCTGCTTTGGTTCCACACCACTTCCCTGTAATGGGTGTAATTAATTGATGAATGAGGTCAAATTGAAGATATCTCGGCACGTCTCAATTTGCCCCCACCCCCCTGTGTTGTTTCTCTTAATGTGCCGTGCACCCAGTTTCCCTCTGTGCTCATCTGCATAAGACCTTGGGATGAATGTTAACAATGTTTAATTAGACAAGTGCCAGGATGGATGGGTGCGAGCTGTGGCCCCCTGGTGCCTGGGGGTGTGGGGTTGTACCACACACTCTGGGATGACGTTGCAGGTTGATGATACTGCAAGCTAATGTCAGCCAAACCACTATTTGAGTGCAATATCTAAATGTAATTTGACTGAAATAAAATTGTTCAACCTATGTGACTATTATTATGTGATTTCAGAGTAATTATTGAGTTAAAGTTACAGAAGAAGTGGCATTTACATTGAATTACGTTTTGTATCAACAGGTTCAAGTCTTCCACTTTTTTCCAGTAGTTTCTTTATCATTCTATTAGAAACATGTGTAAAGGTTTATTTTATCTTCACTTCACTTAAAGGTTTATCACTTCACTTAAATGACAAATAATTACTTGACTTATTTTTAGTTTTTTGCAAAAAAGACAAAAATGTGCACACAACAATTGAAATTTTAATGTACTAATATACTAATAAAATTGCAGCATGGATACTAATACCAGAAGTGCACAGTCCTAGTTGATGGTGTCCAGCATAGTTTCTCTAAACCCTGTCAATTTAATGATCAGTTGCATGCATTTATGTATACTGAAAAAATTGGAATCACTTTTCACATTAACAATTATTTTTATTTTAGATGTAAGAACTATGAATATTATGCAAATAAATACTCTAAACCAGTGGGCACCAACCAGTGGACATTTGCTTTTCTGGGATGTTTAGCTCCAATCTACATCTGTAATTTGCTTAACAATCAGCAACTTCTGAGAAAGTCCATTAGCCAGAGCAGGGACTGTAGCTGGAACTAGACTTTTCAGGAAAGTATCTCCAGAATCAGGGTTGATCTTTAGACTCAGTTCCAAATGTAAATTGATTTAAGATTTGAATTTGAAGATGAGGCCTCATTTACTATTTTTTTTTAGCATAAAATAAATATATACTTTTTAAAATAGTTTAGATTATTTTCTTATTATTCATATTCTTATATCAGTTTCATTTCATACATTGGCTTAGATAGCCTTTCTTATTTTTCTAAAATATTTTTATACATTTTTATCTTTTCATTAATTTCTTTCTTTCATTTGTAACTTCATTTAAAACTGTGCTCGTGTACTGCTGCTTGAAACTGAATTTCCTGGAGGAACCTTCCCGAGGGATTTATAAAGTTTTAATCTATCTGTCTATGTGTCTATCTGTTTACCTGTCTGTCTGTCTGTCTGTCTGTCTATCTATCTATCTATCTATCTATCTATCTATGGTTTGGTGTTATCATCTACATTTATTTTGTTAACATTTATTACAGACATGAATGATGATCAGATGAATGTGCACACAAGAACAGTCATTAAATGTCGCCGTTCTGCTGTTTTCACCTAATATTTCCTCCTCCTTGCTTTGTTATTTTCTTATCCTTTGTCATGAAAATCCTTCAATATTATATTATGGGCCGTGCAGCCATAGAGAGTTCTTATCTGTGTCCTTTCAAGCAAGGTGTGATTCTCTGCTCCTCCTTAGCACAACATTTCCGCTGCTTTGAGCTGTGAAGCACCTCTGCCACCATACGTGATCCAGGGAGTGATGGTCATGTCATTCAAACAGTGAGCGAGGCCTGATAAGGCAAATGCAGATGGTTTTTTCCCCTTCTGCACTACCATGTTTGAAGATGTCATTATCTGGCCTGTGTGTTCGGTTGGGTGGCTGAGATGCTTGCGAGTAAGTGAGCACTGAGGCATTTATGTATATATCCCTTCCCCCCTCCGCTTCCTCAGGGCCAAGGAGCTTATCTTCTGGTCATGCCCAGGCAGCAACACCTCCAGAAGCCGTGGATTACCACGCTGCCTGTGGTTCCACGATTATTACAAGCCTCGGAGCAGATGTGATGCAGGCATCAAAGAGCCATCACCGGAGCCGATTAAGATCAATGACTTTTGAAGCGTCTCTGAAACACTCAATAAAAATGTTATGAATGCACGCAGATGTAAACAGGCTTTGATGCTGGCAGAAAGAAAGCTGTGTTTGTTCACATTTAAAAGCATCTCCCCTAAAACAAATGCCATTTATGCCTTTGTGTAGCTGGTGTTGTGTCATATTTGGGCTCTAATTAATTGGAGAAGTGGAAGAGCTTTCCTCCTCATCCCTGCTCCCTCCTGTTTGTGCTATTTGTCTCTGAATGACCTCTGATTTCACACCACATTGGCTTTATCCCATTATGGACAACAACCCTCTTTTTTGCTGACAACAGAAGAAACGATATCTGTTAAATAAGTAATTCCCAACTGCTCAGTGAGTTTGCCAGCAGCAAAACATTGGGATTGCTGAAAAGGCAAGCACGAGAAACGTAGGAGGGGAGAAAAAAAAAACAGCCATCCCAACACTTTCCGCCTCTGTTTTCAATTTCGTCTGAATGTAGATAGCGCACACGCATGGTTATTTATACTGTGGCGAGCTTATATTTAATACAAAAATGTAGTGCGTTTTGGAGTTTAGCCAGCTCCTCTGAAGGTTCAAGCATTAATCCAGCAGTCTCCTCAAAGCTAAACATTTACTGTAATTAATCTATTCAGAAAGTAATTGGACCATTATGGAATGAGAAATATGTTGACAGAATATTTTTTTTCCCTCCTTTTCAGAGCGATATCAAGCTTTGTCACTCTTAATAGCGATAGACGTCTATTAAGATGTTTTTATTTAAACATTTTACCAGTGTTCTAACAGAACACCCACAGTTTCATTCGGTTCATACTGGGTTCACAATTTAACAATCTCACAATGTTTTGATAAAAAAATTTTATCAAAAAAAAAGCTGGGAGCTGAGAGTGATACGTAGCGTGGCACATAAAATACATTTAATGTGTTCAGATACTCATTTGGTAAACCTACAAGTATTGATAACCAGTAAAATGTTCAGATGATGATCCTTCTCAATCCTTTTTGTCAGTCTGATGCAAAGCAAACGTTTAGTAATGACATTAAATTCTAGCATTTGTTGGTGTAAGCTAATGTGCTGTAAGCATTTTGGCACATCATAAAGTCTGTGACAAATCGGCTTTAAAAGTTACACAAACGCTTTGCTTGAGGCAGTTTGGGGCAATATCCACTTGTTTCTCAGTGGTCTGTTTTTGTTGCAGCACCATTTGACATGCCCATACACATCACACAGCCCTCTGTGTATGGTCATTTTGCATGCCAATCATATGACCCCTCCTTATTTAAGTAAGGGGTGAAATCCACTTCACTGGCTTGTTAGTTTATTGGGCATGAAACCTTTTGCATTGAGCTTTGAAGCTTTAAACAGTCATGAATTGAGTTGTTGAAGGGCATAGGTGGACATGATGTGATTGTGATTGCTAGGACACTTGTATTTGTGAGCTATATGCTGCATATTTGGATTTCGTATGTAGAAAGTTGCATGAGACTGTGTCAGTCTGTGCTGTGCTTTGATGAGGGGGATTGATATGCTGGCACCTGGCACTCTTGAGTTTTCGCCTGAGTGCCAGAGCAGCCTCTAGTAACGTTGATGCATGGCCATGAATTATATTATGCCTTGGCTGCTGCTCACTCCCAAATTCATCTTTGCACTCAATGATTTATTTATTTATTTAAGCCATTTGTCAAAAAGTTTTTTCACCAGGTGAAATGGATGAAATAAAGGGAGAAATTGAGAATGATGGGGATTTGCAACATTGCTTCTTCATGCCACGTTGGAACTGAGCAGGTGTATCCAGCATGGCGTTAGCACGGGCCGTGTCCATCGCTTATGATGAAATACATGGTTGAAAGTCGGCGCCGGTAAATGATCTGTAAATGGGTAGAGATGATTAATGGTGGAGAGATCTTACACTTTGCTCTTTCCTCAAGCATGATCCTGCTATCTGGGGAGAGTAACACCACTATGTTTTCGTCTCGAATCTTTGCAGGAGAAACTCTGCGAGGAGTTTGTGACATAGAGAGGGCTTTGTGTGACATGGTTACCTCATTAACACCTGAATGTGGTTCCTTTGTTCTGGGTGCTGAGCTCCTTTCAGGCCACGGTAAAGGAACAAATTGAACCAGGTGACAATAAATAGCTTTGCAGATTGTTTAATGAAGTGCATAGAGTGTCTGGGGTGAGCTAAACAAACACGGAGGTGGCTCTGAAATAGAAAGCGCGGGCTCACAAAAGAGGAGGTCATCGCTCTGTCCGTCTGATTGATTCGACTGTGTCTGGAGAGAAAAGAAGGAGAAAAGCGGGCACAAAGAAGTCAGCCTCTTTGGCTGCACACGGTCTGAGGTTTAGATTTCAGATAGATTTCAGATATATCAAGGCTGCAGACGGTGCGTGGATCAAACTGAAACAAAGGACCGGGGTAGAAGAAATATTATTATCAGAAGCTATGTCAGATATGAGTAATACTGTGTGCCGTGCACGGCTTGTGCTGTGCAGTGGCTAAAGCCTCGAGCAAATGACGAAAATGACACCATTGCAGCCTGAGCCCTCAAGGGTTAATGGTGAGACAATAGCATGGGCGCTATTGAAAAGGTAAATGCCGTCAAGGAGAAATTTTTGCTGGATTTGGCTCAATCTCTGTGTGACCTTCGCAGTCACACTTTCTCTTTATTGTAATCTCAGCACAAAGAGGCAGCGGTGAGTGGTGGGAGTGGGCTGCCTGACAGACAGTCTGAAGGCTAAACAAAGGCACAGCCTGGCCGATGCACAGGGCCGATAGCAGAAACACACTTCAATTAAAGCCTGCCCTCCTCCTCAAAGACAAATCAAATCAGGCAGAGCAGTGGCGGGAAAAGGCTAGAGGAGGAGAGAGTGAGATTTGAGAGAGAGAGAGAGAGAGAGAGAGTGAGTGAGTGAGAGGGAGAGAAAGAGAGAGAGAGAGAGAGAGAGAGCGAGAGAGCACAGGCCTGATTGCTCCCTGTGTACGGGAACTGCACACACACCATGCCTTTCATGAGTCATCTGAAGCCGTAACATCTTTTGCCCTTTGCCTCTGCCTCCTCCTGCCTGCCTTCATGTCTGCAGGAGAAAGAAAAGGGTTTTGTGTGGATCCTTAAGAGAATATTCCTCTGTTCTGTAGAGCACGACTTTCACTGAGCTAAAATAACACTCCTCCCTGTAACTGTCTTCTTTTCCCTGACATGTTTGTCCTGACGGTACACTTTTCGCCTTGGTTTTTTAGAAATTCTTTCTATAGGAGGGGAAGCAAATGCACTGTTCTCCCACCACTAATCTATTGATTTTGACTGGACGTTTTTGAGCGCTCCTTTGAACTTTGGTTTCCCTGCTATGCAGCATTGTTTCTCTTGCTCGTTCATTTCCTTCCGCCCAAGGGGTCAGACGTACATCAACCCGTATGGCTGACCAGCAGCGGCAGAGTAGTGAAAGTGAACTGCTCTTTCACAGAGAGACCAGGTGGTGGGTGTGGGCATGATCTAAGACTGAAAAAATTAAATTGGTGGCATTCTTATACTTGCACGCTCATTTTCTTCTCTATTTAGTTAAAAAATAAACTGTATGACTAACAAAAAGTGTCAGGAGAGCAAACTGTAGTTTCACAGAGAGACCAGGAATGGTCCTGGGCATGAGCTAAGACTTGATATTGAAATTGGTTGCATTGTTTCTCTTGCACGTTAATTTTCTTTTTGGCCGAGAGGTTGGACATGCATCATCCTATTTGGTTGCTTGCATGACTGACCACCAGCAGTAAGGTGGTGAGAGTGTGGTTTCACAGAAAATCAGCAGGTGGTTCTGGGCATGGGCCTGGGCTGAAAAAAGAAATTTGAAATTGGTTTCACGCAAGGGCACCCCAGTCATTTTGCAGTACTGAATGGTGGAATTCACCAGATAATTCCAGCATTAATTGATTTTAGGCCCTGAAATAAACAGGCTGGCAGATTGCACAAAGGCAGAGTCAGGGGCCCGGGGAGAGAGGAGAGGTCGCTGAGACGGGCCTCTTTGATGGAGGAGATTTGGCTGTGTCAGTGATGGGGAGCACAGGGCTTTGCTAGCCTCTCTCTCTCTCTCTTTCTCAAGCCTACTCCCTCACCCTGTCAGCCCATAGGGACTCTCTTCAATGAGGCTCAATGACAGTGCAGGAGATTCACATCTCACTCTGCCTCATGATCCCCCAAAACGAGCCTGTCTCACAGGGATTAGAGCCGAAGTCGGCCGTCAGACGGCTCTGCCCGCGCAGCCTGAATTAGACACACTTTTTAAGTAATTGGCAGCCTGAAGACAGAATGCACTGAAAAAAAACGAGAATGGATTCACCTTTCTGTCTGAATGGAGTGATATAATGAGATATATAATAGGTACAGCTGTAATTTCAACAGTTTGCACAGTCTCTGTGCCCCCTTTTCATATGGACACACTTCAGAGGGCTCCTCCATGTGGAAATCACACTAGCTTAGATATAGTTGCTAAAATAAGAAAAAATGTTATCTGCTCTTTACATTGCATCCACATTTTGTGCTGAATGGTCTAAGAGAAAATTTGACAACCAGCCCTTTCAAGTTTAAACTGACATTAAGATTGTTTTCTCTTGCCATTCTGAAGATACATTCTTCTCCAACAGTGATGATAAGCAGTTTTTTTAAAATACCATGTTCCAGCACTGCAGCTACAACAGGCTTGTTTTGGAGCTCTGCCTTGCATGTGCTAAAAAGAGGCATTTCACCACTCTCTTCTTGCTGGACTGGACGTTGGATGCCCGACATTGGTAAGCAGGAAGGAGCGGCTTCCTGCTGTAGCAATGATGAAGAGGACTCCAAGCATGGACGTGGGAGAGCACGTTGGAAGAGAGCGCTGCAGGACACTGGGAAGTGAACCTGGCTGCTCCCTGTGGAGCAGCACAGAGAGGCAGCGCATGGCTGACGCTTACAAATGAGCCACTCCATCGCAGCATGAGGGAATAGAGTACCCTATTGTGTCCCTACTGAAGGACCACTCAGTCTATCCTCCATTAAAGAAGTGTGGATGAAAGGGGATGTATGTCGGTGCCATGGCACTGGAAGCAGAGGAACTATCTTTCTGGCTTCTTCCAAATGTAGGCTACTAAGCTTGAGCTGATTCATTACACAGAGGATCCTATTTACATTGGACATCGTTACGGCTACTTTTTCTTAACCTATATTTTGCCCTTCATTTTTCTTCCGTTTGCTTAAAGCACAAAAGAGCAATGGTGTTCTTTTTCAGGTCCGAGCTCTAAACTTTTTAAACTTTGTTTAGCAAGTTTGTTCTGCGCATTTTATGCAGAAATGATTTGTGAAAGTTGTAGAAGTAGGCCTACTTAGAAGCACGTTCTTCTCTGCCACATGTAATCTAGTCTTAGGGGACTGTCAGGACCAAGTAATGTTACAGTAATCTGATTATTTTTCACTATGTCAGAGTTTAAATCCTTAGTCACTAAGGCACAGGTTAGCTACATTACTTTTATCACAGCATGTTGCATTATAAAAAAATAAGTCTCAAGAGGCTGTGTTACATACATTTTATCCCAGGTATTATTAAAACTTCCATTACTGAATGATAATCACACATCATCATGTGGCTTACTGGTAGACAACATAAAAATGTGATAAAATACGCCACTGTTCAACAAATCATTAAAATTATTATTTGAAATGCAAAAAGAAATGTAGATTACCAATAATGAAACTGACGCCACGTAAACTCTGTTGCAGTCACATAAGCATAAAAAAATGACATTTTTGTCATATGATGATAAATGTCATAACAAGGTTTCATGCAAAAATCTTTTAAATTAGGTTTTGTTGACAGAATTTCTACTGTGATAACAATGTTAACTTTCAGTTTCAGTTTTGATTTCCCATCTTGCACCTACTTCATGTTTTTTACACCCTAGAGCTGAATCTGAATTTGATTTTTTTCCTTACTCCCTGCAGAATGTACTCCTGCTAACAAACAGAGCATAATAGACAATAGTGCACTATTTAAACGAAGAAGCCAGAATTTCATATAGCACTTTAGGGAGTAGGGAGCTATTTAAGATTTGTTCTGGGTTTAAAGGTACTTAAATTTGATCTAAGTTAAATTGGTATTTAATGCTAATAAGTATGTAGACATTCAGGTGACTATCTTTACTTTCTTAAGTTTCACAGTGAAGTATATTAATTAATTGTTGTTAAGACTGTTAGTTCCTCTCACCACAGAACAAGTTTAAGATGGATCTTAAAAAAATGTGTGGAGTCTCCAATTAGTCTGTGATTCTTTCACCTTAAAAACTGCGCCACTAAGGATTCTTTCTGCAGTCTGTAGAAGTTTGTGAGTGTGAAGAAAGTTTGGGCTTTTTACCAGTTTAAAGGCTGAATGTTTTGAAGGTTATTTATGAAAGTTCTTCACGTTCATAGATCTCATTTTTAAAAGTGATTCTCAAAAGCAACGGCCCCCAACCTTTTTGCGCCACGGACCAAAACTGTGTTTCATGTAACACAGTCCGGTACCAAATGGCTTAGGGACCAATACCAGTCCATGGCCCGATGGTTGTGAACCTCTGCTCTAAATAATCATCCACTGAAAGATGCTTTAGGGAACCAAGGATGGTTCTTCTATGTCATCATGCAAAGAAACCTTTCTAGGCGTATGACATTGATAAAGAGCTGCATGCTATCACTCTCACCTAAACAGGTCAGATTTTTGACCAAATGTTTGAAATGCCACAGGTGTATTGTAAGTAAGTGGTTACTTGTTGAACCATTCAGATAAAGCAGAATGATCTGAATTGCTTTAATTATGGACAGCTGTTTCTCCTGACTAAAATTTGTTTCCAGGTCTATAAATAATTCATAATCATGGTTTTAATTAAATACAACTGGCTGTCTTGTTCAAAGCACTGGTGGGGGTTCCTTTTTAAAGTTTTAAAGAATCTCCAAATTATGCAGCAGTCCTGTATCAAATGCATTTTATTGAACCATTAGGCTTTATTTTTAACTGAGTGTGGCACTCATAAGCCAAGGTTCCATCCAGTTTTTTGCAACATTTTGTTATCGACAAACAGAATATGCATTTTAGAAATTTGCTGTCTCCAGCCTGTTTCCATCCAAATGGCTTTTTATCGATAAAATGGTATGTGTGATGACGTCATCCCCCCCAAAATGATCTGTCACATAAGTTTTAGTGTATCGCAAAAGAAATCTGCCCTTGAGCCATTTCCATAGATAATTTTGTGTTTGTCGCAAATTATCTACCTTTTGTTTTCCACGTGACACCCCCCTCCGCTAAACAAAGAAAAAAAAATGATGGAGAGATTATTCAGGCAGTTTTTTTTATTTTCCAGCTTACTGTTATTTCAGTTTCACAAATATTTAGAAATGTACAAAATATCCGAAGTCGACAGCAGAATGAAGCTTGTATGACAGCCCTAGAGCTCCAAGAAAGTACCTTAGTGCGACGAAACCCACGGGTATGGGAGAGACCACAGAATAAGACCTTCTGGGAGGAGGTGGTGGAGAGACATTTCACAGAAAATCACTGGCTGCAACATTTTAGAATGACACGGCCGATGTTTGAGATTTTGTGGATTCATCAGTCCTGATGTTACACCCATCACAGGTTACCACCGCCCACTGGTTCCAACCCGAAAGTGGATTGTATCATGTGACACATTTATTTGCGTTAAAGCCTTTATTTTGTAAAGCCATTTACAAAATTCTATCGATAATTAGCATTTCCATCAGCTATAATCGGTAAAAAAAAAAAATCGCTAAATATTTTTCCGCAAAAACTCCTTGGATGGCTATACACAAGCCTTCACAGACACGTTGAAGAGGAGTCAAGGAACAGTGGTAGTGGCGGCAGCTGACCATCAACCTCTCCCATGTCTAAATCACGTCTTCTCAAAGGACGGTTTAATTTGTATCCCAGACAGCAAGCCTGGCACCAGCCGCAAAACAATCTTGCTAAGTGCCAACACTGCCTCTTTCTCTCTCTCCCCTCCCTCTCTTCCCCAGAACACAAAGCCTCCCTTTGCATCCTCTTCTCTTGCATCTCTCTGTTCCTGCACTTAGAGCTCAGGCCATGGAAACAAAAGGCCAGACAGGCTGGCTGGTGCACTGTTGCAGGGGTTTGGGGGGTATTGCTCAAGAGCTGAGAGAATGAGCATGCCTCCAGAGAAACGCTGCAAGACTCTGGGAGATGCCCAGCATGCAAAGCAAAGGGCCTTTGCCAAGAACCGACCACCAGCTGGAAAACATCTAAGCTATTCCAGATCGATTCGGAATTGATCCCGGCCCTACTGTATGTATAATATAGACGGTCGGCCCAGCCCGGGCGTTCGATTTTGGAAAAGAGATTCGAGCCACATGTGCTTTAAATGCAGAGAGAAGTAGAGGGCAAACTGCCTCAGGTGAGTTTTAAAAGCGGGGAGAAGTGCCCTCCTGTGCTCCGGAGGTGAATTCCATCCACCCTGGTTTTCCAGGGCAGAAGTTTCCACCGTGCTCATAGTGTACCCTCTTATCTGCAAATAGGCGACACGTCCCATTGCTTTCTGTGTAGTCGGCAGGTTGGTGGCCAAAACTTTTCAGAGGGGTTGTGACGCACAAAGCATCATGGGTGTTAAAATGCGGTGGCTGGTCACTCGCAGAGGGGCTGTAAAATAGAGCCTGTGGCGAGGGGCCCTCCCAGAACGCTCGATGCATGGATTAATGGGCAAGGCCCTGGAAAAGAGAGCTTTTTAACCCTGCTCAGGGACTCATAGAGCAGCACCATGCCATGCCAGCAGATGCCAAGTGCAGCTGTCAGAAGGCACAGTGCCTTTGTTGTCTCTGCTCTCCCTGATTCCACTGCTCCTGTATGCGGGCCTCTCGACTTTTCAGCTCAGCCTGTAGGGTAATCTTCAAGTTCCTCCACAGCTTGTTGAACTTTTCTTTTCAAAATGTTTCTTAAGGGCCCGTATCCTATACTTTAATTATAAGATTTAATTATAGGAATACATTTTTTCACTTTTGACATCTGTGTGATTCTGTTAGCATAAAACAAAAGCAGTTTTACATGACCACCTGTCAAACATTTGTGTCCTTTACAATTAAACAGGCTGTTTTAGTTGCTGTGGCTTTAATATTGATCTATGCACATTCTCTTTTTTTATGATATACGACCTCTGTACAGATTGACTGCTCTATATTGTTTCTCATTTTAAAAGCCATCTGTACTGAAACACAACTTCGGCATGGATAGACAGGGCTGAACTACTCTAGGCTGAATAGGCAGACATATGTAATAGGCTGAGATTTGTAACAAAAACACTGAATTGCAAAGTGTTTGCAGCTAAATATCCGTGAGCTATAATATTCTTCACACTCAGACATTTCAGTTACAAACATAGTTATCTAAAGAACCATCCATTGAAAAAAGTGGTTCTTCAATGTCATCTTGCACTGAACCCTTTTTAGTACATTTATTTTTTAGGTACAATGTGCAGGGCAAAGGTTTTTCATTAAGTTGTTCGAACAGTAGTTAATTATTATTCAGACAAAAAGTAGCTTTTCATCCCAAGTCAGACACTTTTATGAGTGTTGCAAAACAGGCCCAACACATATTTTATTTTAAGAAAACATGTGCAGGTATTGTTGTTTTGCATAATTAAAACATAACAATGAAAATCAAATCTTGATCCGAACATTACACAAGTAGGTGAGGTGTGTCCAAAACTGTGAAAATCTGACCTTTATTATGTTTTCCCGAGGCAGTCGACTCCCGAGGCAGTCTACTAATGATTGTTTCCAAGAATTTAAGAATTAAAATAAAACCTCTACATTTTCACAGCTCTCTGAATATGCCATCTGTATGTTTAGATGGATTCTCAGCAGTGGGACTTTTTTAAATGATATGAAATGAAGATGAAAGAAATTTTGAATGAGATAAATGAAATTTTAAACGAGAAAGTAAAGTTATTGCCCCGCACTGGCATGAGAAAAACAGCTTCGGATGTACCAATTCCATTTCATTTTCACATCTTGCGAAGCAAACCAGACGTGCTCATTTTTAATGAGCTGTGCCAGGGGCGGGAGGCTTTGTGGCTTATTCTGAAGAGTGTAAAGCCCTTGACCTTTACTGATTCTCCTGTCTCTCACCTCTCTCTTTCCCTCTCTTTCTATCTCTCTCATTTATCCTCTCATCTACCCGTCCTCCTTCTTACTTCCTCGGCGTCCCCTCCCTGCATTTTCTCTCTCTTATGCCTAATTGCGTTTCTATTTGCCCTCAGGGATGCCTGGGTAGCACAATCCTCTCCCCTGTCCTCCCTCCCTAAAATCCATTTGCACCCTGTCCTGGCCAGGTCGGTTTCATGGGCTGCCCTGGAGGAAATATCGGATGACCTCGCTTTTCCAGCAAAAGAAAAAAAGGGAGGGATCCTGGGAAGTCGGCAGAGAGGCTTTTCTTCTCTCTTTTCCCCTCATATCCATCTTTCAACAGCCCCTCCTGCCCACACTTCCTGCTCTCAAGTACAGGGCAAGGTCACAATCATATACAGCATGTGCTGACAGCAGTTCAGACAATGCAATATCCACATAGATACTCATCATATCAATCCCCTGCCCTGATTTTTGTAGACCTATGGATTTCCCACATCCCCTGCAAAGATACATATAAAAAGTAAACAACCATCCTTTGTGCTTTGTGATCTATTTTCAAGTGCATTTATCTCATATATTTAAAAAGCCCTCTCGACCCCATTTTATGACTCCAGCAGATCTGTGTCTTATTGGTATCTCTCAAACATAACGGAATGCATGAAAGTGGGTTTCGGCGCAGCTCTTTCTGGAGCGCAGACTTCCACTGATGTCTCGGAGACTGAAGTGAAGTGCAGTGTGGGTTGAAAGAATGAGGTTGACATATATGCTACCCATGAAACTGCACGCTGTGAATGATGAAACCATTTGATCATTTTTTAAATGTCACTTTTCATTTGCCGTTCTTTTTTTTTTATCTAGCTGGGAAAAAAAGGTGTTTAGATTTTCCAATTAAACAGTCCTAAAGTGCTGCATCAGACATCGTAGGGCATTAGTATTCAAACAGAGAGGTTCCTTTTCCCCAGGGATTTTTCACCCAGCGTTTTTGCAGGAGACGGGTCTTGGGAGGGGTTAGTCATTATGGATGGTGTTTAGAGACAGGTGTCTGATGCCTGCTGAGATAATGCCAAAAAAGATGCCTATCGCCTCATTTAATGGAGCAGCTACAGTTGTTTCAACTGATCAGCTCCGTCACTCCAGACGGCGAGTTTTGATCCTCTTAACGGGCCTCTTCGTGGGCATCAATCAAGCTATCAAAAGAGACAACAAACAGACACACGGCAGGTCAGCCCGGGACATGCGCGTGCCTGCACTAGAACGCACCCCCCGTCTAACGCCTGCCAGAGCAGACTGTGACTTACGTGCTGTGAGACGTGATGGAATGTGCCTCTCGATCTAAAAGCAGACAGAGATTGGGTTAAACCGGGCTCTCTTTCGCTTTGCGTTGTCGGCGTGTCTGTTTCCGCTTTCGAGAAGTTAAGGGGGGGCATGCGTCTGTGTCTTCTTTCATTTTAAATTGCCATACATTTCCTCTCAGACATGCATTCTCTAAAACCTACCCACTTTGCTGGTGCCAGTAGTGACAGCTTGAGTGAAAAGTGAGAAGGTAATGTTGTTGGCCGGCGTCCTATCAGCAGCGTCTCTGAAAGGTGTGCCTTTTCAGAGCCTTTCATTTTAGCATTTGGAAGATGACATGTCAAAATGACATGGGGGTTGGGGGGGTGGGGGGCAGGAGGAAAAGAGGCAAGGAGAGAGAAAGAGCTGTTTGATGTGCGCTAGATCTCCTTGTAGAGGTGACACCATTTAGCATATTAAGAGTGCTTTAAACAGGTGCAGGTAGAGCCGGTGCTTAGTAATCAGCTTTTCTGATGTAAGCCCCTGATACACGGATTTTACACACTCCCCAATGTCAAAGTCTTCATTTCCTTGGCACTAATACTAAGAACAGGGGTCCAATATAATGCCACGTGTAGCCGGGGGAGTTCAGTGGCGGTTCATTCCTGTTTTAAGAAGGTGATTTTCATCATTTGAATAACAATCGATGCAGTGCGTACTTCATGCGTTAATACATTTGGTAACGACTGCGGTTATGTGCTTAATAATCAGGATCGCTATTGTGAGGCCAGCTGAAACATCTGCAGCTAAACCCGAACGGAGTAGCCAGCAAACAATGAAAGAGAGAGAGGGAGAGAGGGAGAGAGAGAGGGAGAGCAGAAGAGGGTGAGAGAGAGTGTGCATGCATGAGTGTTCGGACTCTTTAATGTGCATCGTCTCTGAGCAGCGGGAAGAGGCAGGCAGTAAGGTCAGCAGATAGAGTTCAGAGACAGTTGACAGCTGTTGGCCTTTGATGCAACCATCAGTGAACAGTTGCACGCTCCTGACAACTGTGCCCAATCAACCTGAAAGTGCACTAGCCCCCCCCAATTATAACACCAAACAAACTTTGTCTCTTGCAGCTGTTTAATGGCGCTACGTCTGTTTTTGTTTGTTTTCTCGCCGTAAGGTTATTGCACCTTTATGGTTGATCGGGGGGTTGGAATAATCCTCGACATCTGTTCAGAGAGGAGGTTACTCGGGCGGGGAGTGGCGGGGCTGGGCTGGGCTGGGCTTTTATTTACCGGCCTGGCCCTCCACTCTCATCCCTCAGTGCTAAGGTCAGCGCGTCAACTTTTAATGCGAGAGCGATGGAGAAGAGGGGTCTCTAATGGGCCTCAAGGTCATAGAAGGAGCTTTGCCCCAGGCTCAATCTCTCCCTCATTCTCTCACTCACCACACACTCAGGGGGCTTCAGCAACAGGGCCCATTAACACTGTTTATGAGCAGAATCCCACCACTTCACTCTACTCACTTTGGGGCACATATTAAATAAATTTGTCTTTTCAGCAGAAGTTTACTAATGAATAAAGTGTCTTATCTAAAACCACTGGGCTCATCACACTTTCCACTCGGCCCCTTTCTTCTCTTTTACGCTTTCCCCATGCCTGCTTTAGATTATGGCCTTCATTTCTTCAGTGTTGTTCAAGCAATTAGGTCAGACAGTGTTATGCAGGTGCTTTCGAAAACCGGCTTTTGACCAAAGCTTCTTATGGCCACATTACTGTTACAGATACAAAGTGACACATGTTTCACAGGCTGAATTCAGATCTGATAGATTCACTGTTGTCATTCATTTAGTGCAGATTTATGTGTAACATGATTCATTTGTGAGTCTTTTGGTAATGTATACATTCATAGTTTATAACTAATTTATAAGAAGCTAAATTTGGAAAAATGCCAAGAGTGAAGTTACAATAAAAATAGAAGGTATCAAAGCTTGAGGTAAAAAACTTAAAATGAATAATTACAAGTATACTTGATTATTTATGTTCTTGATGTTTCAAAAAACATGAAATATTAAATATAACATATGAAAATGGAATATTAATAATATAGCAGACAACAATGTGTACAATAATCATGAATTTGAAACACAACTCTATTACAATAAAATCCAAAATTGAACATTAGTATAATCAAACAAAAAATAGTATAAACAAAACATAAACATAAGATTCCAAAAATATAGGAAGTGGAATCAGCTCTAGACTGATGCATCATGTTCCATTGGTGAATTTTTACACAAATAACAAATCAGGGTCTTTTACAGCCATACTGTTACAGTGTCTAGGCGGAAAGGTGGAATATGAGACAAAAATCAGAGTTGAATAGAAAGCAGGAAGGCCTGTAATGTGAATATAGCCTAAGTCCTTGGAGTAACACCCTAAGCATCTTTGCCAGGAGAAAGAGCATGTTTGTGATGATAGAGAGAGAGAGGTTAGACCCCTGATTCTCCATGGCAGGCCTATTCTTTCTCATTTTACCATCTCATGGTGTCATCTTTCCCTCCAGTCCTGATGGCAGCAGAGCAAGTGTTAATCAGGATGCTACCATCTCTCAGCCAGCACCTGCAGGCCAGCGAGCCACATTGCCAGTCCCAGCCCTTCTCACACTGGCATGGCAGGCTTGGCACTTTCAAACTCCTCAAGCATCCCTGCAGGACACTCTGGTGCCCAGTATGTCAGGGCGAAGCAGTAAATGCCCATTATTCTTTGTAAGAGAGTGCCAGTGCCTTCCACTTTTTTGGTTATTTGAATCAGAGTGTGTTTTGTATTGTTAATGATTTTTATTGTTAAATGAGATCAATAAGCTTACAATCTTGGCTGCCTCGCCTACACCGAGCATATTGACTGCTCTATAATTGATTTAGATTATTTGAGTAAACTGCCCAGCAGAATATGTGACAGAACAAATGTATCGACTGACGGTGTTTCGAATTAAGACATTACGGGTGCTTAATTATTTAAGCAGATTATTTAAGTGAATCAGGAGATATCGAAAGAAACTCACAGTGCAATAATATGCAAACTGCTGAGAAGTTTTTTTGTTTGTTTTGGCGCGCTGTGTGGCGACACCTCCGCTCTCAGTCTTTTTGCATGTTTTTAAAGATATGTCTGTTTTTGCATTAGACTGGCAGAACCTCAGAAAATCCTTTGCACTAAGAGATCAGAACAGGATGAACTTTTCCCCTCGTACTGTCAACTGCTTATTATGCCGGTGAGATGTCACAGTAAGCACAAAATGCAGTCAGTTTCACCCCCGTTCAGTTTGTCAGAAGCGCCACGATTTCCATCAGAAATTCGCATCCAAAGCGAGGCAATTGAAGTCATGAAGATCTTGTTTTTCTTTTGTTTATTCCGCTCATCATAACATCTTAATTCCCGCAGTATAACGCGTTAGAACGGTGAATAATCTGATTCCTGGTGATGGCATCAGTCATAGTTGTTGCCTTCTCTGCCGGTTTTGTTTAAGCAAATGACAAATGCCCTGGGTGAGAAATGAATGGCTGCCTGTCACAGGTAATCATGTGGTTGTCTTTCAGCCTGCCTTTATTTCCTGTGATTAGCTTTGTGCTGGAATAATAGGATACACTTCTCTCTTGCTCTTGTCCTTTGTGTTCCATGACAGCTGTGATGGCTTCCACGCTACAAATGGCAATGAATGGAGTCGTGTTTATTGTGTAACTTATAAACTCAATTATCTTAACATATCAAACCATGACCTGACAGTTTGGAAGTGTGTAAATAAAGCTAAGTGGAATGAAATGATTGTTTTATCTAAAGATCTGCCAACCGAACTTTCTCTCTGATATCTGAATGCAGGGTTGATCCTGGATACTGATTTGATACCAGTGGACCACTTTGAAGTAAATAAGCATACAGACATTATTGTTAATGGTGTCTTTATCTGCTCCAAATATCTCTGTCATTACTCTGATTGGATGGGGAAATGGGCAGTGATACTTTTCTTTTGATTATCATTACTCTTATCTGATTTGTATTTGCTGTTGTCTATAGTTGCCATCTAATAATATTTAATCCATGTTGCTTTATTTATTTTTGGTTTGTTATATTTCAGAAAGAGAAGAAAAGTTACTAGCAGACTCTAAATATGTCAATAAAAGAATACAGAAAAAAATATTGATAACTTTACAGGGGGTGGCAAAACCCTTTCACTACATTGATATATAACATTGTATGTATTTTTGGATCATTTTATTGTTTGCTTTATAATGATAATAGCACACAGCGTAAAAGTTAGTATAAAATAAAATGAGGAGATGGGTTTCCTCTGACAGTGATGTTATTATTTTTTTTTAAACATTGGACGTGTAAAAAGTTTCTTTCGGTGCTCAGCAAGGCAGTGTTTAAGGGAACTGGAACAAACCAGGCTTCTCCAGACAGACTGCTTCTGAATAGTTGAGTGAGACTTCCTTTCCTATTTTCTTTCCTTAAGTTTTGCCTGATCTGGTTGCTCTGCAGATCCATAAGCTAGTCGGCTCTGCCAATATACAGATGAGACGAAATCAAAGGGAGCAGACAGGAAAGAAAGTTCAATTCAGCATCTTCAGACACACTCACAGAAGCATGCAAGCAGAGTATACAGCGATCAAAACTGGGTTGGTGAAAAACTAGGACATATGTGGTAAAAACCTAAAATATCTAAAATAATAAAAGGGGCTTAGTGTTCGTATTTGTTTAGAACACAATACCTGTTTTTATTTAAAAATATAAAAAAAATACAGTACCAATTGAGGGGCTAGAACTGTACAGATTTATTGTAATCATGGCCTGTTTTAGAACAACCATGACTAAGAAACTGTATTTAATATGAACTGGACACCAATATCTGATGGGTTTGGTAAGCCCAGTATCGGTCCCTCACTAATTTTGTGCATGCTTTCAGCTCAGAATGGAATCTGTTCCAGAAATTCCTGCAAGTTAAACCGCAACTACTAATCTGTCTGATGTCTGTTGTTTAAAAAGAAAATTTGATCTGTAGCTCCACAGTGTGGCAGCCCCTTTCCTTTTGATGATGGTGGTTTTATGGTAGACATGTTATGTCTCATATTAAATTATTTCATTTTATTTGCTTGTTTTTCTGAGTGATAATCCCATTAACATATTCTCAATTCAGTCTTCAACCCACATGTTGCTCTTCGTGCTTAAAAGCTGTCTGATATTCTGTTACTAAATCTGTAACATCTTCCTGTATTCACTCTTCTGTCTTGCAGGAAATTGCAGCATACTTGATAACGTTCGAAAAGCATGAAGAATGGTTAACGACATCCCCTAAAACAAGGTAAGAGAGTCACACAAGATTTTATCTCTGAGGCTTCGGAGTTTGAATTTCCATCATCATGTCTGGTGTCCCAAATTAGGCTATTAGCTGGAGTTCCTCCTAATCACCCACTTGAGAGTCTACCTCATCTTAAAAGTTGGGTGTTTGATATTGGTGGCCGTTCGTGGCAGTTTCAAACGCTTTACTCCTTTTAGGAGTGAGTGCTGACAGGTAATGGAATATTAATGCAGGCTAATAACTCCAAATAGCCTATTAGCCGAGCTCTTAGCACACGAGTCTGCTCTCATCCCCTGTGCGAATGCCTTGCTAATGTGTTCATATCTAACGGCAAATTAACTGCTTGTTAATAGATGAAAGTGTGAGACAAGAGCTTTCCAGGTTTTTAGACATGAGGAAATGAAGATGGGTGCAGAAGACTGTCTGCGTGAGTGTTAAAAGAAGCGAGGAGAATTGCATGTGCACATGTGTGTTCTGTGGAACATTTTCAGTTAATTGCTCCCCAAATTATCAATTTACCAATGAAAAAATTACATATGTAACTCAACCTTGTCCGAGGTGTCTGTTTTTTTTTATTAGCACTTGGTTCACAGGCAGCTTGACTTGAGGAAGTACAGCCTAGCTGAGGGTCTCGCAGTTATAGCTTTGACAATGGCTAAGAAACAGATCAACAGGGGTTCTGGAATTAGGTAGGCAAATCTTAAAAGACAGTAGCCATTGCATTAGCCGTAGTGTTAGCCTTGGCATGACACCAACAGGGCTAATGTTAGCTCAGTGACAGGCGGTAAGAAAAGGATGGCAGCCTGGCTCCGGTCAGCATTAGTATGGCAGACTCAGCTGTGAGTCACGCACATGGCCCTTGGCTGCCTTATGTAATAGGGATGATTGTGGCACTACGCTGTTTTTTTTTCTTCCCTCACTTGACTCTTTTAAATCAGCAAACTGTTCCATGTGTTCATTCGGTCGACGTGCCCCAGCAGAGGAATAAAAATGAGAATACAGTGGGGTCAGTTTGAATACAGCTTACATCGATACAGAAACAGGAGAGTGCACACGAGCTCCATTAGCAAGGAAGAGAGAGAGAGCGCGAGAAGGAGGTCATTGGAAGGTCGAAGAGATTATGACAGTTTAGTATGTTCCTCCTTCCCTGCGCCATATTGTGTTTATTGTCTTGTAGGGTAATATTTTACAATGCTGTGGGTGTAGTGAGCATGTGAACGTGTGTATGTGTGCGGGTTCCATGGCCTAAGGTTATGGCCTCCAGACTAGCAGAGTGCAGTCAGCACCCAGATACACGCACGCTTGCTCTTGCTCTTGCTCTTGCTCTCTCTCTCTCTCTCTCTCTCTCTCTTTCTCTCTCTATCTTCCGCTCTCTCTGTCTTTTCCTCTTGTCTTTCTTTTTTCAGACGGAAGTCCCACTTCACTCCCAATTAGCAGCATCCAGCTTTTACCCTTTAGACAGCTCAGAGCCTTGCTGCCTCTGTGCCAAAGCCTGGGCTTGCATCCTTCCCTGTCCACTGCACACAGGGAAAGCAGGATGCTACAGATAAAACAAAGGCCGACCAGAAGTTTGAGTGCCTTCTCTTCACACTTAGTGCATAGTCTCTCTCTCTCTCTCTCTCTCTCTCTCTCTCTCTCTCTCTCTCTCTCTCTCTCTCTCTCTCTCCCTCTCCCTCTCT
>JBBJLR010000139.1:23081382-23092183 GCA_037577145.1 Brachypetersius gabonensis
GTTTTGTGTGGGAGAGCGATGTTATGTCTCTCTCTCTCTCTCTCTCTCTCTCTCTCTCTCTCTCTCTCTCTCTCTCTCTCTTCTCTCTAAAACTACACACAATGTCTGATGTGTTTTCCTGAGCATTGCTGAATTTGGCACCAGGATATTTAATATTTATTATTTATTTTAGCCTAAATAGTTTTCTTTCACCCCTTAAACTACCATTTTACTATTTGATTATTAACCCCCTAAATGTCCAGACATATCACGAACCTGTGATGATTATTACATAATTGTCTGTTATTTAAGCTGATAATGGTTATTTAAGCTGGTCACAATTATTTTCAATACTTGAAAATTGTATTACCTCACAGCAAACAGAAAGTGGGTTCTTGTTCATTAGCAGGCTTGTAAAGAAAACACATTTATTGCAGTATCACAGTTCAAAGTTCTACATTCTGGCTGATCCAAGTGGGAGTTTATCATTCAGTGAGTGATGTTTGTTTATTTGAGCTCTGGTTGTGTCTGTAGTCAGCTGGGATTTGCCAAAGCAGTTGCGTGTAATGAATCCAAAAATAATACATCATTGCAGTTACATAGTTATATATAGTTATATACAGTATAGGGTGTTTTCATGACAGGCCCAACATATTACAATGTGAGGTTTGTTATTTAAGATGTACATGAAAAGCAGTTAAAAACTCCTTGTTTTTCTTGAGTTAAAGTGTGTGGCATTAATAACCGTGGATGTATAAAAGGATTATGTGATTTTTACCTTTACACGATGTAACAAAGGTTTAATTGGAAAGAGAAGAGAAGGCCTTTAACTGTAGTTAGAGTAATAGTTAAGGTTTCTAAGATTTGCAAAATGTGCATTTAATTGGACAGCTTCAAATTCTTCCTAAAGATGGACTGGCTGGATGGATGGGTTGGAATATTTGTCCTGTAAGCATTTCATTTTATGTAAGTGGTCATAGGACACTAGGTTTACACAGGCCTATTATTAAGTAACTACTATAAAGTAATCATTAATTACTACAAAAGTAGGATGTAAGTTATCCCGTTATGAGATTATGAGAAGTGGAAGTTATTCAGTTTGTACACGCCCAGTTAGGTATACAATTACATTATTTATTTTCCCCATAAAAACATTCCTGTGAGCTGAACCAGAATAAACCAGCCTTTGGTACAGTCATCACATAACGTGAGGATTTAAAGCAGAGCCGCTGGTTGTCATGGCTGCTTTTCTGCAGCTTCTTTCTCAATAATGCAATGGCATGGCCTCGTTTCTCCACCCCGCCTCACCTACCCCAGCCCCCACCCCCCAACTCATCTCAAATGAATGAACTGAAGAAGTGAATGCAGTTACCTTCGGTGAATGGAGGATTTCTCAACTCCTGGATGAGCTCCAGCACAGAATGAAGGCCAAAGCTGATAATCATCACCGTTGACGTGAAGCTGAACTGCGACGAGAAGTTTTCTTTTCTTTTTTTCTTTCGCTCTCTCTCTTTTTGTGTGAAGCAGCTCTCAATTTCCATATTAATCTGTCACGTTTAGGCCTCTGAGTGTCTGGCCCTCCTGTGTATAAATATGTATCCTTCTGATAAGTTTAATGGAACAGCCTGTGCATGCAGAGACAGTAGATTAGAGCGAGGGCCACTGGTCTTTCCCTCAGGTAGACCACACAGAGGCTGAGACAAGTTCCTTCAAGGGCAGACTGGCTTTAGCTGAACCCTATCATAGCCACGCACTCTTGAGCAGAAAGCAAGCTGATTTTCTTTGCTGACAAACAAGGTGTGAAGGCCTTTGACATGAAAGCATCACCTCAATTCCACAAGCTGCTGAACGGATTAGATGGCTCGGAGTCATCGTTTCTTTTGTCTAATGGAAAATTCTGCTTTAAAGAAATTGTTTGGTGAAATCCACAAAAATAGACAGGACTTTGAGCCAAATTCAGACTGCTAGATGGCTGCATCCACTGACTTTTAAATCACGCTAAATTGTTTGGGATATTTTTAGAGATGAAAATATATAGTACAACATCAGAAACCATAGAAACAAGTCTGTTTGAGATTACTTAAGAATGTGATGTAGCATGAAGCAAGCGTATGATGATTTAGGCAGGGCATTTGCTGATGGTGAACTATGCCTATTAGGACTCGACAAAGCATGTCCAGTTTTATCTACAAAGGTCCAGTACAACTGCAGATTTTTATTCAAGTTAGGGTTAGGCTGGTGCTGACCTGCAGAAACACGGGCACCCATAAGCTAGGCCCTAAATGTAAAAACTTCGTAACAACAAAACAGTCACGAAAAATAAGATAAGATAAGATAGAACTTTATTTATTCTGAGGGAAATTCTTTTGTCCTATAAGAATTCCCCTCGGATGAGATATACAACATACACTGATGAGCCACAACATCAAAACCACTAACAGGTGAGAACCATCAGTTCTTGAAGCCAGAAAAATGGACAACAGTAAGGATCTGTGCAATTTTGACAAGATTGTGATGACTTGTGTCAGAGCATCTCCATAATAGCAGGTATTGTGAGTTGCTCCCAGTATGCAGTGGTTAGTACTCGGGATGGGCATTTCAAGGAAAATTACTATTTGATATTTGCTGGAAACTATTCAACTACTCTTCGTTTTCAGATAGTCGCAAGTTTCTGTTCCAAGTGTAATGACTATCCAAATCTTTAAAAATGATAACCCATCCCTAGTAAGTACCTACTAAAAGTAGCCCAAGGAAGGACAACTGTTTGACCGGCAACAGGATCATTGGTGTCCAAAAGTCACTGATGCAAATGGGGAGTGAAGGATCTGGTACAGTCCCACGGTATAGCTGCTGTACCACTAATTGCTGAAAATGTTAATGCTGGCTATGATAGACAGGTGTCAGAACACACAGTACATCACAGCTTGCTGTGTAGCTGGAGATCAGTCAAACAGGAGTAAAGTTACTCCTTTAAGATCCAAACACCTATGATTAGAACATGGTGATGTATGAATGAATGACTGAATGAATGAATGCATGAATGAATGAATGAATGAATGTGGTGTGGCATTGAATCAGAGAATGATAAGGAATGCACAGCATGCAGGAGAAGAGGAGGCCCAGGGAGTTAAACGAGAGCATAGTAGGAGGATAGGGACCCTGGGAATGGATGACAGAGCAGGAGATGAAAAAAGAAGGAGGGAGGAAGGGAAGGAGGGAAAGGGCTGGGGGGTTGGAGGGAGAACTTGCAAGTGGGTTGGAATGAAGGAACGAGAGAAGGGAAGTCCCTGGTGCTCTGCACAATGGCAGAGCGAGAAAGCGAGAGAGAATGGAGGATGGCAGACTTTGAGTGGCATCTCTAATTAAAAGGTGCAGTTAAGGGCCACAGAGTGGGACTGGTGGGACCCCCTCGTGCAGAAGCCCCCGAGACCCTCCCCATTCCATGATTGATGAGCAATCACAAAAATAAACAAATGCTTGGCCCCCTTAAACTGCACTAAGAAATTGATGCATGCATAACTACGGATATAAAGTGAGGGGAGGAAAATGATCAAATAAACATGAAGACAATGGCAGGGCTGTTTGTGCACATGGGGCTGTGTGGACGGTTTGTGTGTGTGAGTTCAGAGGACGAGCGTGTGAGTTTAAGGCATGGTTCAGTTGTTGCCAGTGTAACTGGAGGCCATCGTGGCCCTGGCTAACAGGCAGCTAAGAGCAGCTGCCCGCATGGCTGAGCCTTCCTCTGCCTCTGCCATGATGGGCTGCCAGTGCTCTCTCTCCTCGGGGAGCCAGCGGGCGTGCAAACCAAGCTGCTCCCCCTTGGGACTCAGCCAGAACCTGCCAGCTGTAGCAGCACCATGTGTCTGTGTGGTGTGTGTGTGTGTGTGTGTGTGTGTGCCTGAGTGTGTGTACGTTCATGTTCAAAGGTTTAAAATTGCTATTTACTGTCATATAAACTTCTTTTATTGCTTCTTAACTACATATTATATAACTAAGACTTTTTAGAAGTGTTCAAACAGGCTTACTTACCACCATTACTTATCACCAAAGGTAACTTTTCAAATAACACTGATGTTACATTTTGAATTTTTACTCTTTCCTCATTTTTAATGGTAATAAATGATAAATAGTAATACTATGCCATTAGTTTGGCTATACTGGTTGATTAATCTGCTGCAGAATAAAGCAAACAGTTCTTAATATGGTAAGTGATGAAAAGCTGGTAGTGTCAGGGTGTATGTGCGTTCTCCTCTCCATGCTTGTGTCTGTCTAACTTCTGTGTGTGTGTGTTTTCAAGTCCCCAGATGTAAGTGATGTGTGTGAGCCTTGGTAATTATTAGCTAGTGCTTTACAAATGTGCCGCAGATACACTTCCCCTTAATGTGAATGCAGACAGCATTTCATCACACACTTGGCCAGCACAGACTATTATCAGCCACCAGGCTGGACTGGTAAAGTTGTAATGAATTATGAATGAAACATTGAGTGAGGCCTCTTTCCCTGGGGGTGGGGGAATGTAGGGGGTAGGTTCATCCTCCACTGCTCCTCAGAGAGTGTGAAGCTGCAGAAAGCCCCTCCGCTCTCCTCCTCCAGTCTGTGTGATTTACACGCGAGCACGAATGCCACTCGTGGTGCTTTTCTCTCAGCAGATGGGGCCCAGTGTTGCAAATTTATGCTGAAGGTTGCTTTGTTCATTGTCAAACTGTGCATACCAATGCAAAAAAATGCCATAAAGGGACCATGTCATTTCAGCCACTGGTGCATTACTGACTCTATTAGCCTCACGTCAGGCCTCTTTGTACTTCTCCAAAATGAGTCCCCCAGCACTGGCCTTGACTGAAACTTCTTCTTCTTCCTCTTTCTTCCCCACCTTCTTCATCATTTTTGTCCTCTCCTCCTCCTCCTCACTATTATTAACAAAAGCTATTGTCGTTATTAACAAAAGCTATAAAGCTTTTTTTTATTACTTGGTAACTGTAAAAATAGTTTTCAAAGCACATAAAAGCTAAATCTGCTGTAGAAGTATATTATCTGCAGCAACTAAAATTAAACACAGTTAAAATGTAAACAAACCTTCTAATTTCAGGTGTGAAACAAAACAACTGAGACCCAATGAAAACAACTGCACCTGTTTTTTGACAAAATATTTTCTGTAATTGTCCATCATGAGGCCAAAATCCGATCTTGACTTAAATTAAATCTTACACAAATTGCTATGCCATCTTTTCTGTGCCAGCCGCACTGCAAAATCTTCTGAAATCCTCCTGAAAAACACACTTATCTATTTGAGGTAAAGTGCACAGTATAAGCCCTTCCCTCTTCCCGGCCCACTTTACGTTGATAGACTTCACTCAGATTAGAAGCAAAGCACTGTAAGTTGAGTAAAATCTCTTAAGTGGAGATTATATTAGTAAATTACATTAGTTTCGGACCATACATTTGTTGTAGCAATAAATAATTAAATTTCTAAAAATTATAACCATGGAAATGGGGTGGTGGTGGCGTAGTGGGTAGGATACTTGCCTCTAGACCAAGAAGTCATGGGTTCGAATCCCACCTTCAGCACACCACCACTGGGTTCCTGAGCAAAACCCTTAACCCTAAGTTGCTCCAGGGAGACTGTCCCCTGTAGTTAGAGAATGGAAGTCGCTTTGGATAAAAGCGTCTGATGAATGCCGTAAATGTAAATGTAAATGAACTGATACTTTCTCAACAAATGACTGTATGAGACTGGAACAATTGTATAACAATTGCAATACACCTGTAATGTAGCTGATGACTGAACACAACCACTCCTCTATTAACTGAGTTACACATTTTTATTGTTTGTACGTATTTAAATTTAATTGTACGTATTTTTATTACATTTGTTCACATTCCTTGTATGTGAAAATGCACTTTTATGCTGATGATGAACAATTGATTCTGATTCTTCTGCTCCCCCCCTCTCCTTCCTCCTTTTGTTGTCCCTCTGTTGCTGTAATCTAGGCCACAGAATGGGTCGATGATACTGTACAACAGGAAAAAGGTGAAGTACAGAAAGGACGGCTACTGCTGGAAGAAGAGGAAAGATGGCAAGACCACGCGGGAGGATCACATGAAGCTGAAAGTGCAGGGCGTGGAGGTAAGGAACACTTCTACAGGAACTCTTTCAGACATGCTGACCATGTGTCAGGTTACTGTTGCCATTGAACAGTCCCTTCTCATGCAGTAACCAGCCTGGGTCTCAGTGGTTTGGAAGGGGAGCACTGGTATTATTAGACCTTTTCATGTCACACACACACTTGCACACAAACACACCCAGCGGTCCCAAACACACCCAGTGGTCCCTGCCACACTGTGAAAATAAAAAATACACCTCAGCTGCACAATTTTAGTTTTCCCTTGGTAGCAAACAAAATGGAAGCAATTGTTTGTACCTTATTAAGCTCTGGATGTTACCTTTGCTCCAGAGAGGCAGCATTAATCTTCCCCCATGCTGCGAGAACCCGCCACCACAGGTAGACTGCAGACCCCTCCATTGCTCCAGCCTGCCCTAGCTCGCCCTGCCGTGTGTGCGTGCCGCCAGTGATTTATCTCCACATCCTTTGCTCTCACACACACATACAGCCACACATGCACGTTCCACATGACACACACACACAAACAGCAGGCTAGTTTTCTTTTCTTTCAGAGGCGACCACGCCAGTCCTTTCGTGTTGTTTGTGAAGAGTGTGGGCAGATGGACAGGGAGAATTTGGGGGGACAGGCAACGAGTGGAGTGGAGGGTAGTGGTCCTTGGGGAGAGGAGCTTCTTGATGCGATCACACTGCGGCACAGACAGAAGAAGACACACTCCACACATGCGCACATAGACAAGCGTGCAATCACATACTGGACCACATCATCACTCAGAATGGCTCTCACTAAAGATCAGAGTCACATTTTAGGTCTGTTAAGGCCTTTGCACACAAAATCAAAAGACTTTTTGTCATTTAACGGACAACAAAAGTCACGTCTGCTTTGATGTGCAAAGGCATCTGAAGGCTTAAGATTTCCCTGCTATGAATTGGTTTTCCCAATAATCCTTGTAAAATAGAGAGTTGTATCACCATGGTGTGCCAATTACCACTATAATGTCAATACATGCACAAACTGTAGGTCCCTTTTCCTACACTGGGGATGCATTTCAAATGGCTCCCTACTCCCTACGTAGTGCACTACATCCAAATCAAAATCAAAATATTGGCTAACAAAGAGCTATTAAGGATTTAGCCATTTGTACAGTTCTGTACTGGACAAATTACTTACTTGTAGCGCACAATTTGCTTGTAGAAACGACAATTTGATCATTAAATTAGTTATTTGACATTTAGCCCGGGCTTACCACTATTAACGGCAGATGTTACTGAAAGGACTGTTTATTAAGTCATCAACCCACAAGTTTACAAAAATGCATTCATACACAGGCCATATACAGTTTGCTTACAGCAACAAAGTGAGAACTGAATTCAACTGAAAAGTTGATAAATCATTCTCTCTTCCTCTCTCCTTCATTCTCTCTCTGTCTTTCTCTCTCTGTCTTTCTCTCTCTCTCTCTCTCTCTCTCTCTCTCTCTCTCTCTATCCCTCTCTCTCTCTCTCTCTCTCTCTCTCGCTGTCTGTCTCAGTCTCTCCCTCTTTTTTTCACTTCCTCACCCCCCTCTGTATCGCTGTCTCTCTCTCGCCTATGTCAACAGTGTTCTCTCGAACAGAATACAAGCAGTCCTCTGGCAAGCTCAACCAGATACATGGCTCCATATGTTCAGCTGTGTGAGTGGGAGCAGCTTATCATACGCTAATTACATCTGGGTGACCACGTGGCTTCAGGGGTTAAAGTGGCTCAGCGGATGACTTAAGCAGATTTACCAGGCAGATTCAACAGTTAAAGTGACCCAGCAGACAACATTAGGGGATAAAGTGACTCAGCAGATAATTTAGCAGTTAAAGTGACTTGACAGACAACTGCAGAGTTAAAGTGACTTAGGTTTGACTTAGAAAATGGCTTCAGAACTCACATATTTAAACTGACTAAGAAGATGCCTTCAGGGCAAAAGTGACCCAGTGGACGGTTTCAGAGGTTAAAGTGACTTAGCAAACTGTTTTCGTAGTTAAAGTCACTCAGCATTCAGCCCAAGGGGTTAAAGTCACTCATTAGACAAGGGGTCTCCCAACAGGTGAGCTGGAGTTAGAGGGAAAGCCATCTATGATGAGTGCGTATAGTCATCAGCACACTCTTGGAGCTCTGGTCCATCCCAGCATGACCTACAAGGAGAGACCCCTGTCAAATGACAGAGGCAGCATGCATAGTGCATAACGAGCAGATGAGATCAGTTGGCTGTATTGATGAATGAACTCTCCTGCAGCGAGAGTTCCCGCCAGCCCACTAGTGTTGGTGCGATTGTGGCAGTGGCCACTCAGGGTGCCCTCACTGCTTTCTATGTGAGCGGTGGACGATCAATCAGCGCTGCGCTCTCTGGGATAATAACCCTGCCCTATCAGTCTTCCTCAGGCCTGTTTACTGAGGAACGCAAATAAATGCTTTGACCTTAACCTTCAGCACTCACTCTCACTGAGCACTTTTTCTCTGGCTGTGCTGGACTTACTTGAGACGAGGTCACTTGCTCTGTGCCCTTTTAGGTAGAGCCAGATGGATCAATTCCCTACTGATTGGAATCGGCTGATTTCCATTGTAAATATGTGGTAAGATGTGTGATGAACGAGTGGCAATTCTCTGGTACAAAATCCACAGTTGCCAGTTTATTACCCTCTTCCAGTTTAAGATCATTGACTAGGTAAGATTTATGTGATGGACCATTCTCAGTCCAGCATGTGTGTTATGCTAGTATGAGTCTGTTAGACAGAGCAGCACTGCATTAGCACTGAAGTGTAAATGTAAAATAATTTTAGTTCTATACTTTTTATCTTAGAATTATGAAATATTTGGCAACATCCTGTAAGATCAAGTTTGTTGCAACAGCTGTTGTCACAGGCATGAATAAATAATTTCAAGATTTCATGCAGATCATCGCTTGCCATGGCAAAATGAGGGCTGAAGGCAGGCAGCATGCTGTGAGGAGTTACAAAAATGTCAGATTTATTAGAACAACCGTTTAGCAAGAAAAAAGAGAAAAAATACAGCAATGTTTATTTATATAACACCTGATTAACTCCACCAAAATATGTAATACATTTCAAATGGGCATACACACAGTTCTATAACACACAGATATTGTTTTTCAGTGCAGTTTTTCTGTTTATATTAGGTTAGAGTTGTCTTGTTAAATTATACAGCTTTGTAAAGATGGGCTGGTTAACATGCTTGCCTCCTTGGTTGGATTGGGTCAAATCATTTTTTTTTATTCCATGAATGCTCTGCTGGTCACAGTGGAGTCATGACTGCTCTAGGACGGCGGCTTCTGGTGTCTGGAATCAGAGGGAGAAGGCGCGTGGAACGAAGGGGCCAGCCGAGCTGTTGCGTGTGTGTGTTTTGAGGCAGTGGTGCGTAGTGGATGTTAGTGTCAGCTGTAGCACAGGCCTGTTCTGGCCCGGCTGGCAGAATGGGAGGGCTGCTGCTGCTAGCTCAGCAGTCCGTGTAAACGGTCGTTCTTGCATCTGTCCGGTGTCTCGCTGCCCCAATTCTCTCTCTCTCCCTTTCTCTCTCTCGCTCTTTCTCTCACTCTGTCCCCATCTCTCTTTCCTGCTTTCCCTGCCTGCTCCCAAGGCCTTGCCGAACCTTGAGCCCAACAGTAATGCTCCCTGTTGCCTAAAATTGGAACGCGGGACATGTTACAGCATTAGCGCTTAACAGGCCGTGAAATAGCAGCCTGCCTTGCTGACGGCTCCCCATCACTCCAGGTGAGCCGGGCAGACGGCTAAATAAATGAGCGCTCTCCTCCCCTTGCTCCATCCTCCTTCCTTCCCACAATGCATCTGGGGTGCCCAGGAAAGGTATGTCCGTCACTCCCCATCTCCCCTCGACTGTGGCTCTGTGAGCTCTCCCCTCTTCTGACCCCTCCTACAGGGGCCACGTCAGAGAACCAGCGGCCCATGAGATGCTGTCCGGCACAGCCTCATCTGTATGCCTAATGATTCCTGGATAAGCAGCCTCTCACAAGGATAGCTGATTTGTCTTTCCATTACTTGGCTTTTTAGGGATCATCAATCCGTGATGCGGATTTCGAGAAAAGTGCTGAAAAATGGAAAAGTTAGAGGTGTCATACTTCCTATGTAGCCGATTTCATCCTTCCCCTGCCTGGAAATTGCCTGACTTCCGGGGATCAGCAGATTGTGATTCTTCCGATGGAGCTCCCTTTGATGGAATAAAGGGTGATGGTGGAATAAAAACTAAAGCCATGGGTTTTCACTCTGTCTTTGAGACGTGCTGGGCATTGTTCGACATGAAATTTGCCTGCATTTGTACAAACAGCAAAGCTTGTGCATCTGTATGTTGAACACAATGCCTGACTCTAATAGTATCTAAAAGATAGAAGAAGGCAGGGCTGAAGATTTAACCCTGACCCCTCTCTCGATTAGCTGCTAATGTAGGTTGAGCTTGCCTTGCCCAGACCCTCTTCCTCCCCTTCCCCCCAAGCCTCACTACCTCAGTGCTCTAATAAACTCTCAAACACACATCGATTTCTTTTAAGTGAGGGTGGCAGGGCTGGTGAGTTATTTCATTACCCTTTGGTAATTATACAGATTGCAATAAGCTTTCTTATTTAGATGCAGTTGCTCTCTCTCTCTCTCTCTCTCTCTCTCTCTCTCTCTCTCTCTCTCTCTCTCTCTCTCTCTCTCTCTCTCTC
>JBBJLR010000139.1:23104764-23120798 GCA_037577145.1 Brachypetersius gabonensis
AGAGAGAGAGAGAGAGAGAGAGAGAGAGAGAGAGAGAGAGAGAGAGAGAGAGAGAGAGAGAGAGAGAGAGAGCATGTCAGTTAGGCCAGGCAGAGGTGTGTGTTGTGATACTGATGTACTATGTAGTTGTTCAGTACTGTGGATTATTTAGTTTTAATGGAATCCACTGACATTATCACACATATAAACAGTCACAAACAGACTTCTTTTACTATGTCATGACATGGGTATCATACAGAAGGAAATCCTCTAAGCTTTCCAGTCAACCACTTGGACAACCACATAGGCTGGAACTAGTTTTGTAAAAAATGGCCTGCAGGTTTCTATCTGATATTAGAAATGGTTGGGGTCTTTACTGAAATAATTCTGTAAAAGCGATACACACAAAATAAAACATGTCTTAATGTCTTTTACAAGCGTTGAATAAAACAGCAGCTTCCCTTTACACTGTGTAGAACTTCCATGATGAATGGACCAATAAACCTTATGTTGCAATATGACTTTATTTATTTACTTTATGACTGAATTTATTTACATTATCTTGCATTAGAAGTAAGGTAAAAAAAAATTTATAGTAATTTAGTAACTAACCTTAATCTCAGTAGATGAAAATACATTGTTTTGCCGACAAAACAGTTTTGTTGAAATTGTAAATGTTTTGTGTGTGTGTGTGTTTTAACCAAGTCCTGAAAATGTACAAAAACAAACACAGACAGATGGCCATAGCTGGAAACGAGTGCCAATGCTTTGCCAGTAATAAATGCTCTTACCCCATCACGCATACAAACACACAGATCGCTGTCATCCAGGGCCTGTGCTTTGCCAAGTTCTTTTTTTCTCTACATTCATGTTCACTCCCCTAGTTTTTGAAAAAAAAATCCACTGTTTTCTCATTTTCTGTCACCTCCTCCTCATCCTCTGCAGAATTAATCATGTAATTGTGCTCTAACACGAGGCATCACTAGCTCTGGTCTTAATGAACAGCTGGAAATCCAGCCACATGTTGAAACGAGGGGTGAAGGTAACGGGGGAGAAGCACAGTGAGGTAATGAAGGAGTGTGGGGGAGCCCCAGAGACCCGGGCTGAGACGGCGGCAAAAGAGGGAGAGAGATGCAGGCAGCCTCTGTTTGGAATCTTATTCAAATGCCTGTCTGCATGTGGTTAGCTGGGCAGGGGGAGAGAGATAATGAGAGAGGAAGACGGATGGATGGAGAGAGGGCAGGGGAGGGGAAGAGAGCGAGAGATGAGGCGAGGCTAATGACATTAAGCGGCGCTGATGAATTGACACCCATCGAGCCGTATTGACATCACCTGAGCCGCCGCCGCCAATAGGAGGTCTCCAGATATAGGCTTTTTTCAATTAAAAGAAATAATTTGATTCTCGGTGCAGTAACCTCTGAGGGATGGAGGCATGATTGATGTGCCAGTTGACGATTGGGGGCGTCACCCCAGCAACCTGGCTCAGGATGCCCCCATCCCACTCCTTCATTCCCGTCTCCAGCGTCTGGCCTAGGTAGGCTTGTGTCAAAGCTGTCCATCATAACTGTTTACAGCCCCCACCTCCCTCTCTCTCTCTCTCTCTCTCTCTCTCTCTCTCTTCCTCTCTCTCTCTCTCTCTGTCTCCTTCTTTCTTGACAAGAGCTGGCAGCATAATTACTTTTATGGGGTGTGAAATCACTGCCATCTTTGAAAGTCCAGGCAAATACACATTCTATACATTAAATAACCCTTAATCTTCTGCCTTCTTCAATATGTTACTTTCTGGGCCGGGGTGGGACGGAAGCAGACTGCTTTTTCCTAAAATTGATCTTAAAGATCATTCACAACATTCATGTCCGGCTTGTTCACCTCCATTATTTTCAGTACAGTGCATTAGTCTGGGTTATACCTCTGATCTGGTGATGTCTTTGAGAGGGGGGATGGCATTACATGAGCCTTAGTGTGTGGATGACTACATAAAAGCCATGCTGGTTTGAGGGGGTGAAATATTTACATCAGGCAACCAAGACTTGTTTGTACACAGAGAAAAAGTGTTCTATACGTGCACGAGCATGTGTGCAGCTGAGTGGTCAGCTAATGGACTGACTCTGATGAATTAGGGGTGTCTAACACATTGCATACTCTTTTTGTCCCAAGGCCACTCTAGCCATTACATTACCATATTCCGTAGATGAAAACTTTTGAAATCCGAGTAGTTTCAACACCTCTAGTTTACTCAATGGTAATTAGGTATATTTAGCAGTCAGGAGAGTAGGTGCCATAAACACACCTAATAACCACTGCCTAACCACTTTAACTGCCACGTATTAATTCCTCACCTTTATGACTACATTACGTACATATTATGTATGTTGTACACCGTAGCTACCAGATCTGTAACAGAAAATAAAATTTTAGTTTCATATGCTATGGAAACCCTGTTAAATCCACTCCCCTCTACATTTATGAAAACTAAACTACAAGAGTCTGTTCATTGCCTGAATGAATTGTTTTTAGTGATGATTACTTATATCTGCCTTTTCAGCTAGCAGCAGTCTAGCCCCACCCATTCACAGTAAGCTTATGAGGACTGCTGTTTGATTGAGGCATGCAGTCCAAACTGATGCAATTAATATACATCAGTCCTGAAAGCACAGTAAGCCTGTTTAGTTCAAAGGAATAAAGAGATATTGGAAAACCAGGGTTTATTTGACAAAGACAGTCATCAGTATTATTTTCATCGCTGCTCTCTAGTCTCTTTCAATTACTGTGCCTTAAAGATATGTAAATATATGTAAACAACAGCTGTTCTGATTAGCTGATCTGGGTTGCATCTGAAAAACTAAAGAGCAGTCTTTAAAACATCAGCCTGACCAGTCTGACCAGTGAAAAGTCAGATATACTGTATGTATGCAAATACTGTAGGTTATTTTGTGACATCTCAAAAATGAATTCAAAGTGGTCTATTTGACTCATTTCTAATTATGGACATGTTTTAAAACTGTTTATATACTATATCAAACTTATTTTTTTCTTAAAAATGTGATGAAAATCACAACAGAAAAAAGTTTCTTCATGTTTTTTTTTCTTCGTTGTTCATATTGTTTTTCACATATAAGATCCATTGTTTGTCTTCTGTAAATAATCAATGTTGCCCTTTAAATTTTGTGTTACTCTTTCTGAAATAGAGCACAGGGAGTGAGTGTTTGGTTTTGGTAGTGGGTCAGGCCTTGTTTGTTTCTGTCGGGTCTGTCACACCTGAGTCAGAAATGTCAGTATCGAGTGACTGAGCGTGTGCCTTAGGCTTCAGTTTAGTCTCCAGTTGCACAAGGTCAGAATGCACCTTGTCTGAATGTGCACTCAACCAGCGTGCCTAGAAACATGCACGCACAAACAGATTCATACTCACTCACTCACTCACTTACTCACCCACTCTCACTCGCTCGTTCTCCCTCTCAGACGTACACACACACTTTCACTCACTTCACTCTTTTTCTTTCTCACACGCGTCTGTGGGGAACAGGGCAGAATGTCAGCTTGCACGGGGCTGGCGAGAGCCTCTCTGCTTATTTCACAGCAGCACCTGCTGGCCGAAGGAGGCACGGTAGAGCCAGCGCCAAGAAAGTGAAGGGGATCAGGAGAAAAAAGCAGAGACGGACGCACTCGTCCGTCTACCCTCTCTCGTCTGTCTCACACACACGCACGCACACGCACATACATACGGTCCCAGACCTGTCACAGCACCTTCTTTCGCTTCTGAATTGATGACGTTCACCCCTGCCAGCGTCTGAGGGATTTCAGGTCCGCTTTTCGAAGCCAAGCAGCATAATGAATGAAAAGCCCCTGCCCAAATTGATTTCGAACGAAACCAAAACTCACGCAATTCAATTTTCATGGCATACGGTGCCATGAAGGAGTTCTTGAACTTATAAAGGCCAAAAGGAGCCATGATAAAGAGAGAACATGTCTGATTTTTTTTTTGTTGGTAGCGGCCCAAGTGCCGATTGAAGCGGCTTACGCCATTTTCACACGGCCCTTGTAAACAGGAGAACCCATACATTTCCAGGTTTTCCTCAAGAACGTTGCCTTTAGTACAAGAAGTCAAGCATGTTCCTGAGTTGAGGGGGACAGGCAGCCACTCCGAAATTCAACTAAGCTAACGAAACCAATGGTATGAACTAATGACAAATATATCAGTGATACTTTACAGTGTATCATTATGTGGGTACATTTTTGTGACGTGTAGTGAACATGTTGGTCCCTTACAGTTAGCATTTTTTTTTTTTTACTGTACATTGATGTGATTGGTCCATTGCAGTGGAGAAACTGACCACCTTAATTTAAATGGCACATAGTTACAATCTGTGAAAGTTTCCCGAAACATTCAAAAGCTTCATTTGTAGCAGTAAAGCCTCTGCCCACTTATCCGACACCATGGCCAGTGCAACTTTGGACAGACCTAGGCCCGCCCACTGAAACTACCCACACAGACTGACCTGTACATCAAGTTCTGAATCTGCTCAAGCACGCAAAAACACCCACCCTGACCAGCACAGCCAGAGCAAAGAGCAGAGAACAGGAGGGGATGATATCATAAGTTCAGAGAGGGAGAGAGAAAGAGAGAGAGAATGTTTTGCATGTTTCTAATCTTCTTTCATGACAACACTGGTCTAATCACTGATGACCTCTGTCCTGAATGGACCCTCACCTTATTGTCAATGTTATATAATATCAGGCCTCATGGATGACATTTATATTTACTTATTTATTTATTTGTTTGTTTTTTGTATATGCATGTGTTGTCCCTGTATATGAATTATGATGTGAATATAAATTATAGCAGGTAAATTAAGTGAGCTGACTGTACCCCTTATGGTGACCCTTGTACATTTCCAGTGATTCCAGTCTAATTTGAAAAGATCCACACTGCTTGGAAAAGAGGTCGTATTTGTGTCACATGTTTAGCTAAAAATCAAATTTGTGCCGCTTCAGAACTCAAGCGAACATACCTGAGGACTGAGAGAGAAACGAGGACGAAGAGAGAAGAAAGCTGGAAGGTGATCAGTCATATCCCGCTGGAGAGCAGAGGGGTAATTATCGGTAGAATACAGAAGGCTGTCCTGTCAGCGAATTCGCGCTCACACTAATCAAGCCGTTGACACAACAATTGCGTTCCAACAACAAGTGGCCTTCGGCTGGCTGGCCCCACCTGCCGAGCAGCCATCGAGCGCCTGGCTCGCCTAATGAACGTTTGACTGTAATTAGAGCGCAATATCTCTGAAATTAGGCCTGCCATAGCATTAATTACACAATTACAGAAGACGCAGACTTGATCAGTCGGTGGGGGGTAGGGGGTGAGGGTGTCAGTGGAAGAGGAGCATGTGGGGGGGGCTGCTGTTTGAAATGGTTGTGAACTATAGACACTGCTTTGATTCATGATCTGGGCTTTGTGGAAATATCGCCTTTGCCAAGTTAATTTGTAAAGGGCAGCATATTTGGTCAAAGAAAATCAGCCTGACCTTTTCCTGGAACAATCCTGGGTTTTTGCTCCGTCTTTGTCTCTCTCTCCTTGTTGCAGTAACGCATTGTTTTGCTCCGACAGACGGCACTAACTGAGAGCCGTGGCATTCAATTAATCGCCTCTAATAGAGTAAATGTGTCTTAATTATTGTTGGCCTGAATGAATGGATTTGTCTTCTCTCATTTACTATACATTCATCCTAAATCTCAAATGAGCTCTGTAGTAAGAGAAGTTGTTAACACCGAGTTCTGTAAGTCCATTTTTGTGTGTATTATCCCCTATATAAACACCTTTTTCTGTCTCCTATATAAATGATTGCAGGTTTTTATATTGTCCCCTATAATAAAAACTTTTTAACAGCGAGACTTTTTACATTCTGTCTCCTATATAAATACCTCCTCATTAATATTTACACTTTTTACACTCTGTCTTCTATATCAACAACTCCTTTTTACATTCTGTTCCCAATCATTCTAATGTCTGTTTAATTATTACAGATTTATATGGAGTCCGCTCCTCTTTTGAAACCCCGTTTTTAAAAGTTAATCTGGCATCACATGCACTGCTCTACTGAGGAAATGTGGGGGAGTGCGGTGTGTATTGGGGCATATAGACCCAGTTACCTGACCCGCCACGTCCCCCAGACAAGCTTACAGATGAGACATTATGCTGTACAATCAGCTGCTTCTCTTGGTGTCCACACACAGGTCCCACACTGTTTCATGCTTTTGAACTGACCAGTCCCTCTTGTCTGCAGCCCAGGTTAGACTGGGAACTAATGTGCTGGGCAAGGAACCACAGAAGCGCCGCTTTATGACCCCCTACACCTCAGGTGCTGTATTTATTATGGTATATTTTATAGGGACTGTAAAAGATCCCTGATGAATTTTGGAGGCTTATGAAAACATTTTCAGGAGGCCATTAATATGGTTTGGAAGGTAGACCCCCTCCTCTCCCACAGGGAGGCGGGAGGCAGGCCGGTTTTACACAGCCCCTTCAGAGTTCAAGGGCAACCTGTATATTTAACGAACCAAAGCAGTTATTTAACTTGGAACAGCATGAGTGAATGGGAATGACAGAATGTGGAAATAGCGATTTAGGTTTGTGATTAAACTTTTAACTACATTGTCAAAAAAGAAGGTACTGTCCTGGTAAGTGAGTGTACAAACAACATAAATATACCCCCGAAGGAACAACATGGTCCTGAAAGTCCAATTATGGAGCTTAAGTGTGTTAGAGGTACGCCACATTCATATTTTCAGGGAAAATGACACATTTGTACTCTCTCATAGCTTAATTATTTAAAATAGAAGAATGAAACAAAAAATAGAAGACTGAAAGAGTCAAAACAAATAATACACACAAATATACAAAATATAGAACTGCCTGTACAATTGTTCCCTGACCTACAGTACTGAAAAAGTACAACCTCAGTGAAAGCATTTCTACAGTTTGTTTTTCAAGGAGGAGATTTAGTTTTTATTTGTTTGTTTGTTTGGTTTTTTGTTTGTTTGTTTGGGATTGTGTATGGTCAAATAAGGTCACTAGTAACTCACACTCAGAACCCCTCTCCTCCAGTCCCATCAATTTATTGAAAAAAAAATGGTGAACCATATAAAAAATATTCTATTTTGTTCTCATTATTAACTTCTGTGACTCTTAAACATTAAGGTTCTTAAGTGGTTCTTCCCTCATGAAAAATAAATATATTTCTTGATATATTTTAAATTCTGAATAGCAGATATATAATTTTTCAGTACTTTGTGTGTTTGAATATGTTGGACCTGGACCAGTGGTTTCCATCCTGAGAATTAAATGTGCAAATAACCTCCTTCGCTGGTCCAGAAAACGGTCCAGACCGAAAAACTTCATGTTAGCAGGCAGGGATAAAGGTGTTATAGGCTGAGTAAATCTGTACTGTATGTGTGTACATACATTGGTTGACATCGCACTCTATATATTGACCGTATGAGCTGAGAAACCCTACATTTGGAAACTTTAGCAGTGTTTACAAACTACACCAAGCTTGTATTTCAGCTAAAGTCAGCAAAATATGTTTTTGATCATATTGGCCCTAGGATTAGAATAAAGTTAATAAGCACAACACCCCAACAGCAGTGCACAAATTCAGCATCACCTTAAATAAATCAGCTTCCCTCCAAGTTCTGTAAAGTTAACTGCTTTTTTGTTGTCCTCATTAACACCTACATTAGCCTTTCTCCTGCTGACCTCACAGGCCTCTGAGGCATTAACCCCTTCCCACCTGTGCGTTCAGCACGGCTCGGGTCAGGCTGAGGGTTTGAGGGTTTGAGGCCAGGCTGAAATGGGTCAGTCCATGGCCCATTTTCCCCTAGAAGCTCCAGAAGTTGAACAGAAGGTGAGCGAGCGTCACTCTGAGTGGGGGAGCTCGGGGTGGGGACGAGTGCCCTGCTCTGGGGAGCTGTCCCCAGTATAGAAGTGCTGAAGCAGGGAATTCTGCTGCCCAAGCCCAGCCCTCTACATCCAGCACAAAGGCCTTCTCTCGTCCGCTCCCGGACCACAGTCAGCAAAGTGCTGCTTATATCTGTGACTAGTGGCTCTATTGTGCGTGCCTTTCAGTGCATCTGCCTGTTTTTTTCTTTCTTTCTTTCTTTCTTTTTTTTTTTGCTGTGCTGAAGTGGAGATTTTAGCAGCCGCAGCCAGAGATGAATGCCATGCACCTGTGTGTGCGAGCGTGTGACACTGCAGGCTCACAATGGGTTGCTCGTTGTTCGCAAAACAAGAACGTCAGGGAGCAGGAAGCCGTGCATTGCGTCCCTGTTAATAAAAAAGGACTTGTTTTAACTTAAAGGGAAATTCCATAGATTTTCCAAGTTCTCTAGACATGGTTCATTTAGAGACACCTATAGACCATGGTTACTTACAATGGAGGTAAATGTAACCAGGAGTCACAATTCCAACAGAACTAATATAGCTATATTGTTTGCTATTCAGAACATGCAGTGTACCTACATGTGTCTTCACATGTTATGTCGATAATGGTAAAATAATGTTAAACCTGATAGAAAGACTTTCTGTAAGTTTCTTTTAAAGAAAAGATTTTTAGGACGTCTTCAGAAATGAAATAGCTTAACTTATTATAACTAATATATTATTTTACATTCAATCAAATTAAAGCTATGAATTAGTCAATTATTTATTTATTTATTTATTTATTTCACTATGAGGGTCCATGCCTGTGCAGTGAGGCTTCCTGGCCCAGGTTAGAAGCTCTGTGTGCGCTAAGACATATCACTGGGTAAGAGTTTCACTTACCCTGGCGTTTGTCTCATGGCGCGCTGGCACTGTATCTAATTCAATAATGCGCAAGGTGTTTGGCTGGCAGATCATAAAGCATGCAGCGGAGGGAATGAGATTTGGGCTGCATTAGGCTAATGTGGTTTTACGGAGCGCGGGCCTGAGCAGCGGCTTGTGGCAGTCTGGGCTTTGATAAATCAGGCTTCCGCTCTCCGTCTACCCATCATGCCCAGGGAATGGCAGCCAGGCACGCGCCTGGGCTAATCAAGTGAGTGGAGGCACTCGGTGTCCAGTTAGAGACGCTCTGCTGCTGTATTTCCATTCATGATCCGTCCCAGCAGGGAGCAGGCCGAAACAGAACCGGCCTCATCGAGTCAGTGCACTCCGTTGTGGGGAGGAAGAGCTGCAGCAGGAGGAAGAAACTGACTCACAACTCTCCAGCACTTTGGTGCCAGAGTCTGGTTCTTGATTTTGTCTTAAATATTCTCTTGCATTCTTATGGACTAATTCGACATCAAGTGTGAATTGTAAACGTTCACTCCACACTGCATTTGTGTGTGTAAGCAGAGGAGGAGATTTTATTATGATTTGAATTTGTGGAATAACAAACATATCATATATTTTTTTTCAGACAGATGTTGAGAAGCACTAAATTGTGCATCATTTCTGCATAATGAAATATCTAAGATGTAAACATTCAGAGGTCATTCAGCATGGTCTAATGTGAAATTCCAGAGTCAGAATAGTTTGTGGTCATGTTGACAGGAACCAGATGGTCCTCTAGGCTCTCAGAACATCAATACATGAAGTGGTTATTATTACTCTGATGCAATTTTGTACTATAGTTTTCAGGAGGTCTAAAATGCAATTCCTGGTGGAGAGGCACATGTATGACACAAATAAGGCCTCAAAGCAAACTGTGTTCTTCAGATTTACCACCATTCAATATTACATACAGTACTTTGCAAAAGTCTTAGACCCCTATGCAAATTGTTTAAAGCCATGTATCTCCACAGTACATGTTTTTTTGGCAGCAAAAACACTCTTTAACATTATATTAAATGCCAACAAACAAGAAAACAGTAAAACGTATCAAGTAGTTGAGCTGGTTGGAAGAACAAGAAGTTTAGTCCCAGATTTCTTCTCAAAGCCTCCAGCCATTGACTTGGGAAATTCAATGAGTAGCACACCTGATTTAATCTAATGGAGTATTGATTAAGTCAAACCAGGTTCTGGATAGTAACTACAAAATAGTTAAGCAAATACATTCACACTTTTAAAGCACTATTTACTATATTAGTCTTTATTGTAGTTATTATAATATTAATGTTAATCTGAGAAATAATGCCCAGCTAAACACATGTTAAATATAATTTTCTCAGGTGCCTAAGACTTTTACAGTATACCTTATAAAAGCCTGTGAAAGTTCTCTGGTTTTGTATATTTGCATTGTAGATCACTTGACCCCTCCTCTGTGCACCAAACCAGTGCCACCCAAATGCATAGGAGATCTTAGTTTCTGCATTTCTCAACAAGGCCCAAATTCACATCAAATCATGTCAACCACTGGATTAAGCATTTTGAAAAATGACCCAGGTTGGAGTTGCCCTTTAAGAACACAAGTACCAAGAATAGGTAAAATACCCTGAAATGTTCTTCCCGGAATACCAAGTATGCATCAGTTGGTGTCTTGCCAGCAGGAACTAATTGAAAGTCCCATAATTCATTGCAGTGGCATGGCTCATGAAGCTGCTACGTTGAAAATGGCTGTAGTATTGCTTTCAAATAATTGACTCTGGAGCCGAGTCAGTGAAAAAAACAAACTTGAGACTCAATTATTCATTTGTATTACAAATGCTTTAACTTTGAGATGCCTAAAAGTTAGCGTATCCCTGGTGAATTCAGCTCAGCTTAGATAGTAGCAGCACATCACAGAAGAACATGCTCATATTTTTGCAAGTACATTCTTCTTCCTAGGAGCAAATGCCTGTTCTTTAGGTTCTTTATGTGTATAAACACCTATCCTGTCCAGTTCTGCCCATTAAGGATATCATAATTCTGTGATAGATGTATCAAAGGAACAAAATATGCAGGATAGTGCTTCTCCAGGACCAAGGTTGGCAACCTGCTTCAAGAAAGAACTTCTCACTTGTTGACTGACACTCTTTATCTGGAGAGAGCCCCTTGTTTTCAACCTAATGAGCAAAAACAGCACTCAGGACTTGGGCTTTTGCATCCTTTGCTTGCTAGGCCAGAAACTTAAGGACAAAGAAAGTAACAACAATGAAAAAGTCAGCTGTCCATCCACACAGATAGAGCCTGCGCTTATACGCTTTTATGTACAGTGCTTTGCTCCAAAACAAGTCCATTTATGGCAGCGAGAATGGGGCTTTATGGTTATGTCCTCCTGTTTGCGTACGCTCGTAAAGCGCATGGCTTTGGGGGTGTGGTGCGGGGGGGTGGGGTAAGTAGACTGCACACATTCACCAGCAGAAGGATGAGGAGAGAGAAGAGAGAGAGCCCGGACGGGCCGAAAGCGTTTTCACTGTGTCCAGATGGCCGGAGCATTAGCTTCAGCACCTCAGCCTGTTCCCCCTCTCCACTAGCTGTCTTCCTCACAATCAGCGCTGAGGAAATGGGTCTACCGCCGGCACCGGCACACTTTTATGAGCTGCACGCTGCTACTTTTTATCCAGGAGCTGTTTTTTGGCCCCCTCCTCACCCTCCCTACAGTAAACTCCAACACCACAAGCACTAAAAAAATGAGAAGGCTCGAGGGTGTGTATGTGTGTGTGTGTTGGGTGTGGGGTGGAGGGCATAGCTATTATCAAAGACAGAAAAAAGCATGAATAAATAAAGGCGATACCGAGGCCTGGGCTGAAGCCTGGTTTTATTGAGGGGGAATGAGAGGCAGCCTGCCTTCTGCTCAGTGATGGGAATTACACTCAAAAGTGCTGATTTCAAACCACAGCACTTCAAACACCTCCGCCATATTGGTTTGAGGCTTGTCTGGGAACATAGAAGGTTTTTTTGTTCTTTTTTTTCCCTTTTCCATCCACCAAGATGCTCTACTCTATCTACTATCTCTGGCTGAATCTGCCTCGGCTGCTGCTTTCGCTCTGCCCGCTACCATCTGCCTTTAATTGATTGAGCACCTTATCAAATTGCCTTCACTTCCATTTCAAACCTCGGCTTCAGCAGAAACCATTTGGATTTGATCAAATCTAAAAGAACGTTGTTAACTCCTCAATGATGATTAATGGAAAAATAATAATAACATTTACGTGACATCACACAGTCGTGCGGCCCTTTATAGGTACTGTTGCACAGAAGGCTGAGGGAGTTTAACAGTGCTGTCTTCACTGCTGCCCGCTGTTAGCCCATGAGTAGCTCACCTCACCACCCATTCGTTTTAGCTGATTCTTCTATTTTAGCTCTCTCACTAACTGCCACTCCTCAGTGTGCTCCGGACACACGGAAAAAAACCCCACTCGTTCATATTTCCACTGGTGGCCCTTCTTGTCTTATTTTCTTGTTTTTCCCCATTGCCGCTGAAACAAATGGCAACAGTGGGGACCCGGAGTAGGGCTGAAAAGTTGACATTTAAGTGAAATGGAGCCCAAATGGGCCGGTGGGATGCAGTAATGATGCAGGAGAGTCTGGTACTCTACGAGAAGATTTATGGGCTCCTGAAGCCCATCATATTTTAGCTGCTGATGTGCGCTGTGGGTGGTTTATGTGGGATTGAGGACTTTGCTGTTTGAGCCCATCACTTGAGGTCTTTTGTGCCTTACTGACATGCAGCGTGAGGTCACACACAAGGGCTTTAATAGCCTGAGCTGGCACCGAAACTAAAACATACACAGTAAGAGAGGAAGAAGGAAAAACACTGTGTGAGAGTGCCGTGGTATGAGAGCTATTTGAGAGGCCTGGGGCAAATTTGAAGTGCCGACTTGGTTCTGGATCAGTTTAAAGTTGTGTTCCTTGCATATTCAACACAAGGATGCTGAAACTTTTAGAGAGGAACCCTGACTGGTGAGATCTGTGAACCTCAGCTTGCTGTACATGTCCAGTACCATTGGTATGTTTTTTAAACCAAGCAAAATACTTTATTTATTATTTAAAACAGACGAAATCCCTTTAGTTGTGGACTGCCACTTTTGATTTCAACATCAAATAGTTGCTGTCTTTCTTGTCTGCTCTGCAAGGAACAGAACGACCTACCTAACTCAACTCAGATGTATCATACAGCCTTTCCTGCTTTACCTTGATTATTGAAGAACCCAAATAAAAAGACCTTTTGTTGTTTTGTTTACAGTCCAGTCCTGTGTAACCACATGCTATTATCACAGTGCTAACTATTAGATTTTGCTAATTTGTTGTTTTTTTATAATAAACAAGACATTTCCATTTTGTTTACACATCAGATTTAAAAGCATTACTTACTATTAACAGCCATACAGCTTTTAACAGTGTTCTTTTTAAAACAACTACATTTATACTTTGTCATTCGTAGATTCCGAATGAGATCTAATTTGTGTGTGAAACAACAAACTGTTAGATTGTAACTGTAATCAAGCTACTGTTAGGCCAGAATGGAAGCATAGAAGCATTTCCCTTGCATGCTAAAGTTTCTTAATAGGCTTGGGTAGCAACATTATGTAAACTTTGTCCAACCTTGCAAGAGTTAGTAATACAAAATGCAGTAGGTGGAGCTATTAATTGCAATTAACGGCAATTGCAATTAACAGTTGAGGCAATGAATTATCCATTTTTTGTATTATTGTGTATCTTGTTGTTTCTACTATTGCAAGGGGTGTAAAATCTTATTTGCAAAGGGCCAGAGTGTCTGCAGGTTTTCAGTACAATCTTGCAGGAACACACCTGTGTACACTCGTTTAATCAGTTGGTCTCTTCAAACAACTGTTCAGGTGTGCTCCTGCTTTGTTGGAATGGAAACCTGCAGCTACGACAACCCTTTGCAGATAAGACTGGGCCCCTCAGACGAGCATTTCACCCTCTGTCCTTCTCTTATTTACGCTAAAGCTTTCCCATAGCTTGGTCATCTTAATCATTTGTTTTCTTTGTCTCCATTTCCTCTCTCTGTCTTTCTCTCTTGTTACTGTGATTGGGTGGCCCCCCTTCACTGCGTCTAGAATAATTGACAAGTGTGTGTGGCCGTGCCCTCTGCTGCCTCTCTCTTCATTTGCCAGACACTTTGTCGCTTTTAATCACGCCTTTAATTGGCAGCGGAGAGGGGGATGAATGGCAGTAGGGCTGGACACACTCTTCTTGTCTTCTGGGCCCATACAGTTAAGCAGGGCCTTTCTGGTAGAAACTTGATTAGCTCTAGCTACCAGTGTGTGGATTTAGGTTGCATCATTCAGGGATTTTTGGGGGAGACTTACATTACTGTTTATTTTGTCCTAGTAGTCATTGGCCATCATGACAGAAACACCTTCAATATAGGTGTTAACAATTAAAAGGGACCAACGTGAGACTACTGCTCTGTGGCATGAGGCACCACAGTATTGCTGAAGTCACCACAGTGTCACAGTGTATGCAAAGGTCCCACCCACAGAGGTTGTGTGGCAAAAAAAACACTAGTGAAGGGCTAGAGGATCCCAAAAATTGTGCACAGAAAATGCTATAGAATCAAACATACATGGTGTATTAGCAAGGTGGGAGTGTTTCTAATACAGGCCAATACGTGTGAATGCATTTTCGGAGTCTGCCCTCATATATGTCTGTTGACTCTGTCTAACGCCACTCTTGTCCCAGCAGTACATGACATTTAAAGTGACCATTCTCAAATGGCGGTTTATCTAAGCCTGCAGTTTTTCCCTCAGAGAGAGAAGACCTTGATCTTTTAGAGGAAAATAAACACACATCAACAGCATGCACTACATTTAATACACATCTGGACTTGTAAAACAAAATTTCTGAACCGTGTGTGTGTCAAAAGGAGCGCGTAAGCAGATTCTAATGCAGGCAAAATCCAATAAGACGCAGCAGCCCGACTTTCAAAAAACCTCCGTCTTGTAAATGCAATAACTCAGAAATCAAATATATGTACATCTCATTTCCTGTATTTGCAAGCTGATTAGTGTCAACAGGGGGCGAGGAACTCCTCTGCCCTCTGATTCTGTGTTTGGGAATAATTTGTGGCTTAGGCGAGTGTGCAATAAGAGGCAGCAGAGGAGCCCCTGGTTAAGTGACTCGTTTTCATGAGAATCTGGGAAAGAGCTATAAATAGGACAAAAAGGCTGAGTATTGGATTTCCTTTGCTCCTCGGATATGTGCACACACTCTCTGGAGTCAAGACAATGCCAGGGAGAGACAGAGACTGAGAAAGAGAGAGAAAGAGTAGGAATGTTTCTTCTCAGTACCCAGGAAAGATCCTCCTACCTAATCTTCTCATATCCTAACATGACACACCGTTAGACCACAATAACTATGCAATAGGCTTTATTGATATCAGGCATGCCTGTCAGACTCTTGTTTGCAAATGCACCTCCAATTATGTAGACTCACGCATACACACACACATACACACACACACACACACACACACACACACACACACACACACACACACACACGCGCGCACTCTCATGAACACGCACACACACACACACACACTCACGAACACATATACGTGTCCAAAATGTCAATTTGCTGCCCTCTGCTCACACATACTTCTTGAACATCTGCTGATGCGTTGTATGGTGGCCTTTATTGATTTTGTTATTAATGCCATGTAAATCATTTCTACCACAGTTTGGTTTTCTGGGTCACTTTTGTTCTCTCTGGCTCAGTGTGTTTTGCACATTTTAGTGTTTTCCCCAACATGCCTTCTCCAGATCAGGTAATCTGCTCATTAATGAGGTTTTCCTGAGTTGAAGTGGATGTATGAGTTGGAAAACGCTAGAGTTCTAAACTAAAGACGCAACCTTTGAAAACATAGTTCTTTAGGAAACAAAACATGGTATGTTTGAGTAGGTGAACAATAAAACTGTGGTCAACGGCACAGGCAGGGGACTGTGCACTCAGACCTGCAAGAAACAAATATTATGCTCAAAAGTTCAAAGAATAGTATACAGTAGTTTGTTACATTACCCATCTAGCAATAAAATGCAGTAAAATACTGTATTTTCTCTACCACACACAAATTCACACATACATTCAAATACACACACACACACACACACACACACACACACACACACACACACACACACACACACACACACACACA